>JAZKJV010008404.1:0-521615 GCA_037367405.1 Ottelia alismoides
TAATCGGGTCGGGCGCCTAAGCCCGTGAGAAGTGGTCCTGGGGGGGGGGTATTTGACCGGACGGTCAACATTCCCAGGACCAGTAGGAAGCGGCCACGTGGCTGGATCTTAGAAGTGAAAATTAGGGTAGCAAATGGCCGAATTAGGGCAAAGTTAGAACATGAAATATTTTTATTTTATTTTTTTTCTATTTTTTAGTGATTTTTAATTAATTTTTCAAAGTAAAAATAAAGTATTTACATTATATGGCTATATATAGGTATATGTACAATATAGGGTTTTTTTAAATTTTTGATTTTTAATTTATTATTTTTATACAATTTTATTCCCATTTTATATTTTATTTATTTATATTATAAAATGAGGAATAAAAAGACATTTTTATTTTATTTTTATTATTTATATACATAGGTGAGATAAATACATATGTACATTTATATACAAGGTATATTTACAATATATTTTTATGTTTTTAATTTTGTTATTTTTATTTGGTTTTTTTTAATTGTTTTTATTTTATTTATTTACATTATATAATATAGAATATTTACAAAAATTTTGGAAATTCATTTTATTTATTTATAAGGCTAAATAAATAGGGATGATGGAACTATATACAAGGTGATGTTTTTGTTTATTTTTTATCTTTTTCTTTTGTTTTTTTTATACTTATAAATATATACAAATATTTACAAGCATATTTTAAGCTATTTTTGTGTGGAAAATACTTTTATTTATTTACATAAATATTTACTCACATGAGCCCCTATCTCCCTCTACTTTGGCTTTTATGCGGTCCGGCCCATGCTGAGCCCTCCCTTGGGTTAGGTTGCTCAATATTTATTCTAAATATTTCCCTCTTTTTATTTTTAATCTTTATTCTTTTATTTTTGCACAAAAACATGCTAATTATAGGTTTTTACACAATGCATGCTTTTGGTTATTTACAACTATCTACATGCATTTGCAAAGGTTTTTGTAGCTAAAATATAAGAATAAAGAGTGATGAATGAGTATTCATCAACCGTCTTCACGAAGAAGAGCAGGACAGAGGTCGGTGGAACCTCTGGATCACGCCGATAAGATGCAGCCGCTGTCACCGGCATTGGAGAAGGGCAGATGGTGATGGTGGGTCGACGAGGAGGGGGTTTTATAGGAGGGCCTTGTAACGGCCAGCGACGAGGAGGAGGCGGCAGTTACGAGGGAGGAGGAGGAGTAACGGCGGGGGGAGAAGGGAAACGGCCGAAGGTTGAATATGATGGGGTCACGTGCTAGGCACGTGACCTGGGTGCGGCTGGGGAGAGAGTGAACAGCGGGGTGCCACGTGGCACGCCCTGGAGCTGCCACGTGGCACCAAAAAAATTTCAGATTTTAAAGTGGACAAAAGAGATAGAAGATGACCTCGGATCGAAAAATTTTCTCTATGAAAGTTGTTCGTCTCGTCGAGATCTACAACTTTCATGAAGGACCCGGGAGCAAAAGAGGTCACCTGTGCGAAGTGGTATTTTTGGTGGCTTTCCATGTGTTTGGAAAACCGATTTTTGGAGTTTTGTAATTTTTTTGGTTGTTTTAGAGAGGATAAAAATTATAGAAAAAATATGATAAAATATAAGAAAATTAATTACACACTAATCTAATTTTTGGATTTTTAATAAATAAGAAAATAGGAAAATAAAATAAAAATAAGAAACGCACAACTTTTGTGCAGACCGACAACGGACACTCGGACTTGGTCAGTTTCTTTGATTTCAGTTTTGATCTGGATTTAGATTTTTGAGTCTCTTAATAAAACTTCCATCAAAGAACAATAACGAAAAAGAAATAAAATTAAAAGAGTTAAATATGCACAAAAAACTCAGGTCAAAATTGGTAAAAAGTTAAAATGTGCAAAAGAGGCCCAAAACCCAACTTTCACATATGAGCTCCGAATTTTATGAAATTGGTCTTGTTTTGAAGGTATTTGAAAATGGAGTACTTTAAAAGTGAGTAGACCAAAATCGGACACTGTATGAGAGAGATATGCTCATTTTAGTCTGTCAGATGTAAAATTTGACTTTGGGATTATTTGACACTTATTGAGGTTAGTAATTTTTTTGTATTTTTTATTTAATCAAGTTAGTAATATCTACATAATGGAGGTGTTTCGGGTCAATCAGAGTTAGAAAGAATTAACTAAAAATAAGAGAAGTTAGCGGCTTTTTGGGCTAATTTACACATGGGATTTTTAATGCAATTTATGCCGATGAAATTCAGATATTATTAACACATGCATGATGGCTAATCATGTTATATTAATGATTAATTACAGATGAATGATGGGGGACAGAGTCTAAATGACCAATTTTTAGCATGATGAATACGAGATTCATCAACTACAAAAAAAGCCGGGATTAGCGTGCACAGCTCTTCGTGCACTAGGCGAGCACATGTGCTCGCCCCTTAATGGGCGAGCACAAGAAGAGCACATGTGCTCGCCCATGAGGGTCGCCGGTTGAATGTTGTGGAGCGGCGCGATTTCCTATTCGGGCGTGCACATGTGCTCGCTTACATGTGCTCGCCCACTTGAATTTCTTTGCGCGTAATAATTTAGCGCCTTGTAAATTACGGGCGAGCACTTGGCGACGGCCGGGCGAGCACTTAAGTGTGCTTGTCCAGACCCGTAAACAGAACCTCGCGGGGTCCTTCTTCCTCATTCTCATGCGACTCTCCCCCAATTCCTTCCCTCCGGCGACCCGCCTCCCCTCCGCCCCGACACCGAAGCCCGTTATTTTCGTATTTTGAGTAGATATACATCTACCATACAGTATAATCCTTCATCCTTTCTCTTTTTATAAGATTTCATTACATATTTGTATTGTTTGGATAGATTAGGGTTTTCATTTTTTTGTTGAATGTAGTGTTTGTTTTGATAGTTTAAATGCTTTTTAAATGTTTAGGATAACGGTAGATCACTATAGTGTTGTAATTTTGATTATGGTTGTGACAATAATATGTATAATTTTATGCCCTCTAGGTGTTTGATAAAATGCCTCAACCAAATTATGTTTACATTTTGTAAATTATAATTGATAAAATATCCATTACAACATCTGCATTAGTTAGTATTGTTATTTTCTTAAAAAGATTAGTTATGAAATTTGTGAATAACATTAGTTAGTCAACTTCAATAGTGTAGATATTAGATATGATGAACATCATTAATAACAGTTTTAAAATTTCATATCGTGTTGATATGAGATATGATATACACCAATGTTTCCTTTGTGATAATTTATTATCACATTAAATTTTAGTTAATGTGACCAATTATATCACATTAACTTATAGATAGGATTATTATAAGTCCAAAATATTATTTATTAATTATTAGAAAATCGCACAAAAATCCATCACACACAGTGCGTCCTTCCACATCGGGTGGTGTGTGGCCCTGCATAACGGGTGGCGTGTGCAACACATTGGAGGATTTGATCACCTCTAACTGTGTTATATTTTTTTATTTTTTTCACAGCACTATTGGACTCACTTTGGTATGTTTATCCCAGACCAATGGTCATGGATTTTGTTGTTTGCATGTTCGAATTTTTTTGCAGGTGCCTATTAACTCTTGGTGACCCAAGTACTGTACTAAGCACTAAATAAGGATCACACTTATCCCTATCCCCATCGTTAACCAGCCAAATATACGTAATTTCCCGGTTAATATAAATGAATAAATATTTTAAGATTATTTTATAGTCTCATTTGTAGCACATACAAATGTATGACGTAAAATGATCTTAAAGTATTACATTTATATTAGCTTTCCTTAGTTCGGAGTTCCCGGACTAAGGGGCTCCGTAAGGATTCAAATTTACTAAAAGGTGATCAGTGTCACAAGGTCTTTATTTCTTACGGAAATTCGATTCATAACCCCTTCCTCTTCGGTATACCAAATCAATCATAGTTATTATTGAAATAATCACTAATATGATTATTTTGATAATTAATTAGGATTGATTTATGGGGTATACGGGAGAGGTGCAGGGTTATGCTGCCGAATTTTCGTTAGAAATAAAGATACTTGTGACAACGATCATCTTTTAGTAAATTTGAATCCTTATGGGCGGGCTAAAGTGATAACATAATTAATACACTTCTCTTCTCATCTTTTATCTCAATAATGTGATACGTTTAGATATCCTCAATTTCCTAGATTTGACATTTTAGATTATTTAATTCAGGTTCATCAATATGACCAATAGAGAATGGATGTACAACCGTGTAGTAGATGGACGTATAGCAGATGCCTTTCAAAGAGGTGTTCAGGAATTTATACAATTTGCTTACGCACAAGGTTCCCGTATTATGGATTCAGATGGAACTATCTTGTGTCCGTGTAAGAAATGTCGTCTAATGAGGAAGAGATCAAAAGATGAAACCCAGTTACATCTTTATAGAATGAGTTTCATGGAAGGATATCAGATTTGGTGGAGGCATGGTGAGAATTTCGAGGACAGTATGAATGATGTGGAAGAAGCTGACAATATTAATCCTTTTGCAGATATGGTTATGGATGTTGCGGGTCCAGAATTTAATGATACTTTGTTAGATGATGAGGAACCATATGGAGAGTCTGCAGAATTTTACGAGCTGTTGAAAAAGCGGAAGAGCCATTGTGGTTGGGTTGCAAGACATATTTCAAAACTTTCTGCGGTCTCGGATCTTCTATCGATGAAGATGGAATATAATATGACCGTTCGTAATTTTGATGTAATTCTGAGGATTATTAAAAAGATGTTACCAGAAGATGCAGAATTACCTGATAATTATTACAAAACGAAAAAGATGATGCGGAAGATGGGTTTAGCAGAAGTTAAAATAGACTCATGCATAAATCACCATATTCTATATTACGGTGAACATCAACATTTACAACGGTGTCCTGAATGTAATGAGCCAAGATATCATACAGCTAGTAAGAGTGGAACAAAAATATCGAGAAAGATTCTACGTTATTTGTCGTTGACTCCGAGATTGAAACGACTATATTATTGTAAAGAAACGATGAAGTACATGACATGGCACGCGGAACATAAAGTCGATGAATATATGGAGCATCCATCCGAGTCTGATTGTTGGAAAGAATTGATGACAGCTTTTCCTACATTTAAGGATGAAAAGAGGAATTGCGTTATAGGTTTATGTATAGACGGGTTTAATCCTCATGGAAGAAGTAAAGATTACTCTTGTTGGCCAATAATGACAACGCCATATAATCTACCCCCATGGTTATGTAATAAGCGACAATTTATGTTTCTTTCGCTGTTAGTACCAGGACCTACACATCCGGGAAAGTACATTGATATTTATTTACGTCCTCTTATCGATGAGTTGAAAATGTTATGGGTCGATGGAGTTGATACATATGATGCTAATAAGAGTCAAACATTTAACATAAAAGTAGCTCTACTTTGGACGATAAATGACTTCCCAGCATATGGAATGTTATCTGAATGGAGTACTGATGAATACCCATTCATCACTCTATTCTTATATTTTAGCTACAAAAACCAATGCAAATGCATGTAGATATTTGTAAATAGGAATAATTACCAAAAGCATGCATTGTGTAAAAATCTATAATTAGCATGTTTTTGTGCAAAAATAAAAGAATAAAGATGAAAAGAAAAGAAAAAGAGGGAAATATTTAGAATAAATATTGAGCAACCTAACCCAAGGGAGGGCTCAGCATGGGCCTGACCGCATAGAAGCCAAAGTAGAGGGAGATAGGGGCTCTTGTGTAAATAATTATGTAAATAAAATAAAAATGTTTTCCTCACAAAAAATACATTTGTAAATATTTGTATATAGTTATAAAAGATAAAAAAAAACAAAACAAAACAAAAAGCTAAAAACCAAAAAGATCAAAAAATACCCTTTAACCATGTACATAAACCATGCTCCTATATTTATTTAACCTTGTAAATAAATAAAGTTATTTTCAAAACTTTTTGTAAATATTCTATGTTATATATTGTAAATAAATAAAATAAAAAGAATCAAAACAAAACTCAAATAAAAATTACAAAATTCAAAATATAAAAATACATTGTATATATACCATGTAGATAAATGTATATATCTATGTATATAAATAATAAAAACAAAATAAAAATACCCTTTTATTCCTTATTTTATTCTATAAATAAATAAAATATAAAATAGGAATAAAATTGTACAAAAATAATAATTAAAAATCAAAATCAAAAGCCTACATATTGTATATATACCTATATATAGCTATATAATGTAAATAGCCTATTTTTATTTCCAAAAATTAATTAAAAATCACCAAAAAATAGAAAAAAATAAAATAAAAATAGTTTGTGTTTTGAGTTTTTACAAAATCGGGCCATAACTACCCTAATTTTGAGCTCTAAATTCCTGCCACGTGGCCTGACCCCATTGGTCCTGGGGATGTTGACCGCCCGGTCAACTAGCCCCCCCAGGACCACTTCTCACGGACTCGAGCGCCCGACCCGTCTTCTCCTAATTTCGCCCGCTCGACCCGATACCCATTTCCCTAAACCCCGGCTCCGTTTTACACCTCCCACATCCGACACCCTCGCCGGGCATCGACCTCGGGATCCGCGCGCCACCGTGACCCTACCCGAGCCTTTCTTCTCGGATCCCTCCAATCTACTTAAGCGAGCTCCGCCACCCATTCCACGCATCTTTGGCCATTCGCGTAGCTTTCCAGTGAGCTCCAGAGAGAGAGCAAGGTGACAGCTCGCCGCCCCTGCCTATTGCAGCGAGGAAGGCCGCCGAATCCACTGATCCGGCGATACCACCGTCGTAGCTCCGCCCATCTGAGCGAGCTCGAGCCTCGAGCAGAGACACCCCTTGAGGCGACGGCCGGGAGCACCCCCAGCTCCAGCACAGTCTATTCATCCATCCAGGTACCCCCTTAGCTCCGCCCTCTCCTTTGATTTCAGCTTTCCCCCCAATCTTCGTCGTCGTACTTTTTCGTCGATTCACCCCGGTTCCGACCACCTCCCGACCATCGGACCCGACCATCACGTTCGCCCCTTCCCACGCGCACCTTCTCCGCCCCTCCGTTCAACCCAGCTCGCACAGGAGCTGGGGCTCAAACCCCTTCGCCGTCGCATCGCCGGGGTTCGCCCGCACCGACGCACCGACCACCCCCACGTCGCCTAACTGGGTCGAGGCACTTTGCCCTCGACCCGCGAAGCTTTTGAGCCGTTTTGCAGGACCAGCGGAGGCCATCTGAGGCCTCTCGACATCAGCCCAGGAGCTTCACGTCGGAGCTCTCCCGAGCTCGGCTGGGGCATCGGAGGACGTCAGCAGCTGCGCATCTTCACGCCGGAGCTCCTCCGATCTTCAGGCGCAGCAGCGGAGGATCGGAGCGCGCGTACTGGGCCGGCGAAGTTCGCCGGCCTCTTGTTCTTCGAGGACCTCCAGCAGCCGTTGGATTGCCCTCCTCGCTCCAGTTTTGATCAGCACCGTCCACCTCTGAGCGCACGTGGACGTCAGATCTGAGGAGACAGATCCAGGCCGTTAGATCCACACGTGTCCTGGCCTGGACCGTTGGATTGACCAGAGCTGCAGCAGCGTAAGAGCCGCCCCCTTCCTGACCGTCCGATCGCCACGTGGCGGCCATCCATCAGCTCCGGTTAATAAAGGGTAAATTACCCTTAGGTCCTTATCTTAGTTTTATTTCATTTGAGTCCTGTAAATATTTAAGCACGTTATTTAGTTTTAGGTTTATTTGCACAATGGACCCTGCACTTTAGTGTATTTGCTTATATACCCCAGCCTGTGTGAGCCACGTGCTTCGTCACGTGTATTTTTGGGTTATTTGCAATATATGCCCTTGTAGTTCTGATTGTTCTGAAATGAAAGAAATCTTTTAGTATTTGCATTTATGCCCCTGTGAATGGTTTTATTCCGCATGTGCGTTTATTTGTGGGTAAATTGCAACTAAGGCCCCTGGACTTTTGGTACGTGTTACCAATAGGTCCCCGGACCTTATTTTTATTACATATAGGTCCCTGAGTGCCCCAGGCACGCGCTTGGCGCATGATTTGCTGGGTTAATTGCACCGAGACCCCCAGAACTTTGGGTATTTGCATTTCAGTCCATGTGCACAGTACCCTCTTGTGATTTTTGAATAAAATATCAAATCACCTCCAAATTCGATGAAAATTTGACACATGGCTCCTGCCAAGGTGTAAGATTTTTGAGAATTTTAGAGGACATTTTTGAGTTTATTTGTTATTTTTAAAAATTCAAAAACTATCATTTTTGCTACTGTCTAGATTGAAAATTCACAAAAAAATATAAAAACCCCCTTTAAAAATTCTATAAAAATTAGCTACTGTTTGTCTTGTGTTCTTTTATTTTCTAGCCAAGTTTGGCTATTTTTCACCACTGGAAAACCTTAAAAACTTAAAAACCCCCAAAAACCCATAAATATTCTAATAAATACCTTAAAAATCCAAAAACAATAAATCTGGTACCTAAATTTTCCTTATTTCATCTATTTTCTAGGAAAATTACCTTCAAGCCTTTTTGAGGTCCTTAGGTATTTTATCTAGGGACTTTAGGCTTGGCTGGACAGTACCACTTAGTTTTGTTACTGTTTGATTTTTAGAAATTAAAATAAATATCATAAAAATCCCAAAAATTCACCAAAAACATAAAAAATTATAAAACACATAAAAATATTTTTGTTTGAATTTTTGCTTGATTTTTGTTGCATTAAATAAATTGTTGAAGTGTGCTTGTTTTTGTTTTTCTTATTTTCTTTATATTTTAAAAATCCAAAAAAATATAAAAATAATTAAAAACCACTAAAAACATTTTTCCTTTTTTATTTTATTCATTTTTACTACTTCGTAGGCCTTCGGCCAATCCGTGCTCCTTGAGTTCGACCCTGGGTGCTATACCAGGTTAAACATATAGCAGGACCGCTTTATTCGTGCTTGATTGATTTTTGATTTATTTAATGGTCTGATATTTTTCTTGATATACACATCCGAGTGATTGAGGTCGCAACGACCATCTCAGTTACCTGATTGCCTTAGTCGCTCGGGTTCTCGTGTCATTAGAATGGCGCCGTTGCCGGGGAGCACGGCTTAGTAGTTTTCTTTTTCCTTTAGTTTTTATTTTCGCGGCTCTTCGCGGCTTTTGTTTATATTTTCTTTTTGTTTTATTTTGCCTTATTTTCTTTTTCTTTTATTTTTATTTTTGTTTTCTTTTCTGTGTTTATTTTATTTTACATTTCTGCATATATACCCTCACTTTTATTTTCATTTCTTTTTCCTTATTATTTGATTATTTTTGCTGGTCTGACCACTCATCTCTTTTTCTTGCGAGGGCCCGAGGACCGCGAAGGCGACTTTCGAGGAGCCGGTGCAACCGAGGAACTTGGAGGCGGCTTCCTTCTCTACGAAGCCGCAGGAGAGAGCGAGAGGGAGAGAGTTGAGTGGGTGAGGTTAGATTAGGTCTTTTATTTTATTTCATTATTATTGTAATAATACAGGGACTTGGACTTGGACACTCTTGGACTCTTCTACCGTAGCGGGTCTGTTTCACCGAGCACTAGTGTGCTCGGGGGACCCTTAGGACCTTCGCGACTTTTCGCGGCTTTTTCGCGGTTTTCTTTTCCTTTTCTTTCTGCCTTTTCCGGTGTTTACGCGGTTTTTGCTCGAGCCCCTAGACTTAGGAATTTCTGGTGATTGTGCCGTAATTAGTAGGATCCACGCACCTAATTGCTTATCTGTTCCTATAGATCGTTAATTGGACCTACTTAAAAATCATTAATAAAAATAACCGATTCATTTGCCTTCGTAGCCTACGTGCCGCAGCCCGTCCTGTAAAGCGCTTACTCCTACCCCGATTTGTCGGACAGAGGAGGGACGAGCCAAGACCGGACTCTTTGGCTTGGAGGTCGGTGACTGGTTAGACGGTTCTTCGCTAGAAGTTGCTCGTTTAGGACTCGGCTTTCCCGTTGCATCATATAGGTAGTTTTATTTCTGTCTTTACATTTATGCGCGGATCATCTTGCATGTAGAGTGCTGGAGGCAAGGTACGCATTTCTTACTCAGCATGCATCATTGATTTCTCGTGCGTCGGCTTTTTCGTCTTCTCCCCCCTGTTTTTGGACTTAATAATCAGGAGAACCGAAAAATTCGTTAGGCCTCTTGTTTGCTTTGAAAAAGATTAAAAAAGTGAAATCATAAAATTGGGACTGCTAAAATTATTGATCTTAAAAACCGCTCACCCTAAAAACTTGTCTTGGGGAGAGCAACCCCCTCATTGTATGGTTTGGATGCGCGAGAGAGTGACCCGCACCCTAGGTAGAGCCCCCCGGTGCTAGTCCCGACTGATTACCGACTTTTTCGTGCGGGCCAGTCGGTTGGGTTAGCATCGGATATCCCAACAGGTCACGTAAGCGCTCTGATATTTTGTGTATTCACCAAAATAAAATTGACAAGATAATTTGACCGAACTTTCACGGTCTTCAGCTTGCGTTGCGTTGGTGAACCGGGGTTTGTTTTCAGATCATAATTTTTCCAGATCCCATCCGCCCTACTCGCCAGATCAAGATGATGGGTAGACGGTCTCTTAGGCAGCCTCTGGCTGCACCGCTTTCGGGCGCGTCTACCTCCTCATCTAGGTTGGCTCGGAGAGCTCAGACCCGCTCTCCGAGCCCGAGTGATTCCACCCTGTTCCCCCTCGACCCCCTTTCTGATCTACCTGAGAGACACGAGCCCGAGGAGAGACTGATTGATTTGACAGCACCTGAGTTGGGCTCGTTTGATTTTGCAGACGTCACTATGGCCGGAGCCGGCAGTTCGGATGATCACTCCCGTCAGCCTGAGCACTTCGTACTTGACCAGGGAGCGATTAACTCCACCCTGATCGCATCACTTGAGACAGTCCAGCAGCAGCTCCGCGATCAGGGAGCATTTATGATTGAGATGAGGCGTGAGTTGGAGAGGCTCAGAGCAGAGCGAGACCAACAGAGCGAGCCCGAGGATATTCCAGATGCAGAGGCATGAGCCGCAGCAGCCGCCGCAGCGGCAGGCGCCGCGGCAGGAGGACCACCACGACCGATGCGGGAGCTACACAATCCCGGATCTACTCTGATGCATCACTGGGTAGTGGTGCCGACGATCGTGGGGGACTTCAAGTTCCCCCCGAACACCTTACAGTTGCTACCCCGCTTCCACGGACTTGCCACTGAGGAGCCCCACCTCCACCTCCAGGAGTTCCTGATGATCTGCAGCACTGTCCACGATCGTCACGTGGACCAGGACACGATCCGGATGATAGCCTTCCCGTTTTCATTGGCAGATAGAGCAGCCGCCTGGCTGAAACATTTAGGGAAGTTCGTCTACACTTGGGAGCAGCTCCGCACCGAGTACTTGAACAAGTACTATCCACTCGGGCGGACCAATGCAGCGAGGGCCCTGATCAGCAACTTCTCCATGCTCCCCAACGAGCAGTTTCACGAGGCATGGGAGAGGTTTCGAGAGCTCTTAGACCGATGCCCGCACCACGACATCTCCAAGCCGAACTTGGTTCAGAGCTTCTTCAGCGGGTTGACGCCAAAGCTTCAGGGCCTGGTGAACGCTTCTTGCGGCGGGTCCTACTTCGCCAAGGACCACGACCAGGTCTGGGCCATCTACGAGGAGATGGCAGAAAACTACATGGTGATGTCCCAGACCAGGTTATACTCTCAGAGGCCCCAGCCACAGCAGCCAGGACCCGTGCAGTACCAGCGGATAGCACGGGTCGATGCAGGTCCATCCAGTTCGTCCGCAGTCGTAGAAGCACAGGCAGAGTCGACAGCTGCGGACATGGGTATCATCAGCGAGAAGTTGGACCGCATGGAGCTGATAGAGAAGAAGCAGTGCCAGAGCATCACTCAGATGGAACAGATGGCACAAGTTCTGAGCGACATGAAGACACAGCTCATGTGTCTCCAGGAGGCACAGACGGCTCCTCAGCCCCGTCTTCAATCGCGAGGCGACTCCGGCAGCAGCAGCAGCTCGTCCCAGCGCTCCAGCACCCCTGTACAGCCTAGACAGGTTCACCTTGTACAGGCGGAGCCGTACCAGCAGCCGCAGCCCACCTACCAGTCCCCACCATCTCCAGAGATGCAGATGGTGGTCTACCAGCCGGACCAGCCTCTAGCAGTACTCCCGCCAGCCCCCTACGATGCTGAGCCGTTGATGGATGTCAACGGGATTTGGTATGACCGTCCCCAGCCTGGGATCCGACGAGACCATCCCGGATTCAGGTGGGGGAATGGTGGTGCCCAGCCCCAGCAGCAGCCGTCAGAACAGGGAGGGCAGTACTCCCAACAGAGAGATCACCAGCAGCCGCAGCAGCAGCCCCCAGCCTACAAGCAGCACCAGTCATCCTTCGTTCCTCATCCCTATCAGCAGCAGGGACAGTCGTGGAGGCGTGAGCAGCAGGCTCACCCAGTTCAGCAGCAACACCCTTCCTCGTACCCCTCTTACCACCACCAGCAGTTCCAGCAGCCTCATCCCCAGAGAGGCCACCCGTCGGGTTCCCACGAGAGCCCCTCTTTGGATGACATCGCCCGCCTCCTCACGGACCAGCAGGCCACATTCAGACGGGAGATGGACGAGTTCCGCGAGGAGATGCGGGACTTGGTGAGAGGGAAGGCCGCCATTCCAGACCAGATTGAGCCGAATCCGAATAACCTCAAGAGGAAATCTGAGCAGGTATTACACACTGAGTCTGCCACTCCTGGTGACCCATTTGTTGATACATCTTCGGATCTATTTGATGCTGATGTTGTCACACTTAGGAGCGGTAGGACCCCAGCAGGCGGCGGTGCCTCATCTGAGCTTCACCACGAGGATATTTCAGAGGCGCCACATGAGGAGGAGGAGAGCGGTACTGAGGCTGCTCCTGATGATGACGGTGGCACTGAGGCCACCAAGGATGCTGGTCCCACCGGCGGTACTGAGGCCGCCGCTTCACCAGATCAAGGAGGTGGTACTGATGCCACCAGTTCAGCTGAGCCAGCCCGCGGTACTGATGCCGCGAGACGTCTACCAGCAGCAGCAGTAGAGCCAGCCCACGGTGGTACTGAGGCCACCAGTGTTTGTCGTGATAGAGATGTTGTCTTTCCTTCAGTTCATGTATCTCAGAACTTTGGTTTGAATAAAGGAAAAGGTTTAGTTTCCTCTGGTCCCACTGTGGTGCATGATGTATGTGTGGATCCGGTCGTCGAACCGTCTAGGCCTTTTCCTAGTCCTTCATCTGCGAAGGACCCTGTGATCCCCTTCCCTAAAGCCCTTCAGATGGGGAAGGGGAAGAAAAAAGAAAAAGATCCAAAAAAGAGAGAGCTTGAGGAGTTCAGCCAGAGCATGATCGATCGATTCCACATCCAGCTGACCCTCCAGGAGGCTTTGCAGCACATCCCTCTGCTCCAGCGTTCTTTGAGAGACAGGACCACAGTCAGGAGGAGGAGGAACCACACTTCAGAGATACATGTGCTGACGAAAGCCACGTGTTTTGCGATCCAGAACCGTCTGCCGGCCAAGAGGCCAGATTCAGGGGCCCCGTATGTCAGATGCCAGATTAGTGAGCAGAGGTTCGACCGTACTCTTCTAGATAGCGGATCGTCGATCAACCTTCTTCCGGCAGCCCTTCTCGACCGCTTCGAGTTGGGCACTCTTTGACAGAGCAGGACAGTCCTTCAGTTCGCTGATCGATCTGTCAAGAGGCCGAAGGGGTTATTACGACACGTTATCGTCACGATTCAGGGCCTGAAATTCTCCGTGGACTTCGTAGTGTTGGACATGGAGATCCCTGAGTCAGTGACCGATACCCCCATCATCCTCGGTCGTCCGTTCTTGGCCACGGCCAAGGCGGTGACTGATCATGACAGCGGGAAGGTGTACTTTCGCGTCAAGGGTGAGAGTATACAAATAGAGACGGTCGAGGACTACAGAGTTAGAGATAGAGCACGCTCAGAGGCTACTACAGATTCAGAGCAGCTGACAGACGCAGAGCCAGACATCCACCAGGACTGTGATTTTGTGATCACAGACGATGAGGCAGCTTGGGCAGATCTTGAGACACAGACCATCCTCTCATGTTCAGACACAGCTGATGCCGAGATGATAGCAGAGGAGAGTCTGGAGAGCACAGCCCTGGTTCAGGATACCATTGAGGCAGCAGAGCCGGTCCTTGATCGCGACACGATTTGCAGTGATGGTGGTGCTGAGGCCACCTTGTTTTCCGGTGGTACTGATGCCACCGCGGTTGATACAGATCCCTCGGATTCAGAGTCTGATTGGGCCGATTGCTATGATCAGATGCCAGACCTGAGTTCATCTGAGCCTATAGATGAGGAGGAGGTAGATGCAGAGCCGAGCAGAGACAGTGCAGTTGAGCAGCCTTCTCCCGATCCAGTTTACGAGAGTACGCTTTCACTTTTCCAGGCAGATTTGGCAGACTTAGCAGCTTTCACTCAGTTTCTTCCGCAGCCAGATTTGCCCGCACCGAGCATTCAAAAGCTGAAGCCGCTCCCTACTTCGCTGAAGTATCGATTCCTTGCGGGCGAGCCAGATATGTACCCAGTCATCATCTCCGCCGAGTTGACTGGAGAGCAAGAATCCCGTTTGATGGGGGTTCTTGAAAAGAACCGCAAGGCGATCGGATGGAGCGTAGCAGATCTCCATGGGATTAGCCCATCAGTGTGCTCCCACCATATCTATCTCGAGGAGGGGGCGAAGCCGTCGCGTGAGTTCCAGCGGCGTCTGAACCCCAACCTGAGAGAGGTCGTGATGAAGGAAATATCAAAATGGTGGAGTGCAGATTTTATTTATCCCATTTCCGACTCCAAGTGGGTCAGCCCCTTGCATGTGGTGCCTAAGAAGACGGGCATCACGACTGTGATCAGTGAGTCGGGAGAGGAGATTGCTACACGAGTACCCACCTCTTGGAGGGTTTGTGTTGACTACAGGAGACTCAACCAAGCCACCAAGAAGGACCATTTCCCCCTGCCTTTTATTGACCAGATCATTGAGAGACTGGCAGGGAAGAGCCATTATTGCTTCCTGGATGGGTACTCGGGCTACAACCAAGTGGCCATCGCTCCTGAAGATCAGGAGAAGACCACCTTTACCTGTCCCTTCGGCACATATGCTTTTCAACGCATGCCATTTGGGCTATGCAACGCCCCTGCGACTTTTCAGAGGTGCATGCTGTCGATCTTCTCGGACATGGTAGGGGAGTGTTTGGAGGTCTTCATGGATGATTTCTCGATCTACGGCGACGGATTCGATTCTTGTCTTGACTGCCTAGATCGAGTACTCCAGTGATGTATTGAGTATCATTTGATTTTATCTTGGGAGAAGAGTCACTTCATGGTGACTCAAGGGACGGTGCTTGGCCACATCATCTCCAACAGGGGCATGGAGGTTGATCCGGCCAAGGTTGATGTCATTAGGAAACTCGCACCGCCGTCCAATCTGAGGCAGCTACGGTCATTCCTGGGGCACGTTGGATTTTATAGGAGATTTATTCAGGATTTCAGCAGGATTGCCCGACCGTTGACTGACCTCTTGACGAAAGACACTGAGTTCCTTGTCGATGACAAGTGTCTTTCGTCGTTCGCGACTCTCCAGCAGTGTGTCATAGAGGCTCCTGTCCTCCAGCCGCCTGATTGGTCTCTCCCATTCGAGATCATGACGGACGCCTCCGATTTTGCCGTAGGGGCAGTGCTGGGACAGAGGAGGGATGGAGTTCCATTTGCCATACACTATGCTAGCCGCACATTGGATTCCGCCCAGCGGAATTACACGGTCACAGAGAAGGAGATGCTAGCCGTAGTGTTCGCCCTAGATAAGTTCAGATCGTATATCATTGGATCTAGAGTGACTTTGTTTACAGATCACACCGCCATCAGGTACCTCATGGCAAAGAAGGATGCCAAGGCCAGACTGACTAGATGGATCCTTCTACTCCAGGAGTTCGATATTGAGATTAAGGATAAGCCTGGAGTCAAGAATGTGGTGGCGGATCATCTCTCCCGATTAGAGCAGCCTGAGGAGACTGAGCAGATTGATCCTATCCGAGATACCTTCCCAGATGAGGCGATCCTTACTATCGCCTCACTCCCATGGTACGCCGATATTGTGAACTTTCTCGTTGCTGGGAAAGTCCCACAAGATTGGCCCAGGCAGAGGCTTGAGACCTTCCTCGCGAAGGCCAAGTCTTACCATTGGGAGGATCCCATCCTTTACCACGAAGGAGGGGATAGCGTCTGGCGTCGGTGTATTCCTCAGGAGGAACACCATAGCGTCCTCACTTTCTGCCACAAGCTTGAGGCAGGAGGACATCATTCTGGAAGGAGAACGGCACAGAAAGTGCTCCAATCCGGCTTGTGGTGGCCTACCCTCTTCAAGGACTCAGAGGAGTTCGTGAAGAGGTGTACTGACTGTCAGAGGATGGGCACTTGTGGACAGCGTGATATGATGCCGATGCAGCCCATTCACTTCTGTGAGGTTTTTGACGCATGGGGCATCGATTTCATGGGTCCATTCCCTAAGAGTCAGGGATTTGAGTACATTCTGTTGGCCGTAGATTATGTGAGTCGTTGGGTGGAGGCTATCCCCGCCCGAGCCGCTGATGCGAGGACAGTTTGCAGATTTTTGAGGAAGCATATCATCACACGGTTCGGGGTGCCACGAGTTTTGATATCTGATGGGGGATCTCACTTCATCAACGACCAGGTGAAGGCACTTGCTAGCGAGTTCGGCATAGACCATGGTGTTGCTACACCTTACCATCCACAGACGAATGGTCTAGCCGAAGTGTCGAACAGGGAGATCAAGACTATTCTGCAGAAAGTCGTCCGCCCTGACCGAAAGGATTGGTCACAGCTTTTGGACTCGGTCTTGTGGGCATATAGGACGTCTTTCAAGACACCTTTGGGTACATCTCCCTTTCGCCTCGTATATGGCAAGCCATGCCATTTACCTGTTGAGCTGAGGCACAAGTCACTTTGGGCAGTCACAGACATACTTATGGATCCAGATGGTATGGGAGACCAGAGGAGGGCAGAGCTAGCTGCCCTGGAGGAGCTTAGAGATGCAGCTTTCTCAAGCAGCCTACATTATAAGGAGAAAGTCAAGGAGTGGCATGATTCTCACATCAGCCACAAACATTTTGAGATTGGACAGAGAGTATGGCTGTTTGATGCGAGGCTTAGATTATTTCCAGGGAAGCTACAGAGCAAATGGAAAGGACCTTATCTGGTTAGGAAGGTGCACGACAACGGTAGCATAGACATATCCGAGTTGTCTTCTGAGAGTACCTTCCGAGTGAACGACCAGCGGCTCAAGCCATTTCTAGATCATGAGCCGCGGGTCGTTGATCTTGCCCCGATTCATTTTGCGTGAGATGTGGTCTTTGACTCACATCTAATGCATCTCACGCCTGAGTGTCACTGATCTTCCGCTGTATATAGATCCAGATGTCCATATCACTACATTCTTCAGTCCTACATCCCTTTCTCCATCTGATGATTATGCTATACTTAGGGTGCACTTTACCCTAAGTATAGGGGGGATGTGAGACCTTTTGGGTATTTCTTTTGTTTCTGTCTACCCCTGTTTTGCTGCCTATACTTAGGGATATTTTACCCTAAGTATAGGGGGGGTAGACCCTGTACATTCTCCACTCGGTTTTTCCCTTCGTGTACAGCCTGCTATACTTAGGATTATTTGATCCTAAGTATAGGGGGAAGACCTGAGACACTCTTGACTTTTCATTTCCTTTTTGTATAGCCCTGCTTTTCACTTCCCTATACATAACACGAGTTATGTCTTCTTCATCGCTCTTTACTCTGAGGACATCGTTCGAGCTAAGTATAGGGGGGTGTGTATATATTGCATATATACTTTAGCCATAACTCGTACTTTGTGTGAGTGTGTTTATAAATAAAAATGGCTATAAACCACAAAAATTAAAATTTTTTCATGTACATAATCTTCTTTTATTTGCACATACATAGCTAGTGTACAAATTATTTTTGTAAAAATGATTTCAAAAATCTTTTGTGTAAAGCTTGTGTAAATATTTTCTTATCAAAATTATGTATATAGTACAAAATTTTTCCAAAATGTTTTGAAAATCAAAAGTTTGCAAAAATCTTGTGTAAATGTGTGTAAATATCTTGTTGCAAAACTTGCACTTCATGCATCATCCTCATTCATGATTTCAAAACATTTTTCAAAAATTTTGCATGATTGTAAAATTTGTGTAAATAAGAATCTTCCTGTACATATGTATATAGTTTTTCTGGATGATAGTTGACATTTAAACTAGCCTGGAATCAAATTGAGAAATGGAGCTTGATTAAGATCTTAATCCACCTAACTTCTAAGAGGAACCTTATAGGACTTAGGTTTAAGGCTTTTCAGGTCCATGGTGACTTAATTCTTTGAGTCCACTATGCATTGATCACATGTCATCTCAATGAGCCTAAGTAGAGCACTTAACAACAACATATGACTCATATAGACATTGGCTTTACTTGGACACCAACACTATGCACCGAGCTCTCTACGGATGAGGTGGTGAGGAGGCAGTCTTCCTTGACTTGGGGTAGCATATGAGGGTAGTACTTCTAGGCGGAACCTCTCTTCTTCTTATAGTGAAGGAAGTGCGTCTCAACTTGGTTTGGTTGCCATGAGGTCTAACGACGGGAGTTGTGGGTTGCAATAAAGCTTCAAAAGAGGGATAGTCTACTGGCTCAAGAGGAAAAACTCTTAGTATATATGCTGCACATGTATATGTTGTATAGATGCACTGAAAAAAAAAATGTGCAAAAAGAAAAGAACTCCAAAAAAGTGGTGGGTCTGATAGAAAATGATAATCCCACCGGAGTATGTATATAGAGTGCAATAAGCAAAGCTTGGTTTCATGTTCCACCTGTTGTAGCTTGCAGCAGGGAGACTTGGCTACACTGGTCAAGCTCCCAAGGGTACTTGGCTACACTGGCCTTGACCCATTCTCTTCTTCCCCCTCTTCTTGAGCCGGTTGTACTTGAACTTAGAAGGGAATACCCTGCTCCTCGAGGAAAGAGTGGCCAGATTGAGGTCATAGAGTTACCTTGTTGGGGAGGGTTGTCAAGTTGCCATTTCTGAGGTGGAGAGCTTAGACTTCACATTCACAGGACGAGAAAAGATTCATGGTCTTCAGGGTTTGTGATTGATGACTTGTTCTGACCTGGAGCATTGAGAAGTCTTGGTTATAGAGTAGTGGAACTTAGAGGCTGTTAGGTTTTAAGCTTAAGTCCAAATAAGGTTCCGACACATTAATAATCCAAAGATCTGATTGAGCTCCATACCTCAATTTAATAAAGGCAAGTTTATTAATCAACCTTGATCCATGTACATCCTCTTTTTCTTTTTCTTTCTTTCTTTTTCACTTCTTTTTCAAATAAGTGTTTGCTAAGGGACTAGCAAAGTATAGTATAGGGGGGTGATGAATACCCATTCATCACTCTTTATTCTTATATTTTAGCTACAAAACCTATGCAAATGCATGTAGATATTTGTAAATAGGAATAATTACCAAAAGCATGCATTGTGTAAAAATCTATAATTAGCATGTTTTTGTGTAAAAATAAAAGAATAAAGATGAAAAAGAAAAAGAGGGAAATATTTAGAATAAATATTGAGCAACCTAACCCAAGGGAGGGCTCAGCATGGGCCTGACCGCATAGAAGCCAAAGTAGAGGGAGTTAGGGGCTCTTGTGTAAATAATTATGTAAATAAAATAAAAATGTTTTCCTCACCAAAAATACATTTGTAAATATTTGTATATAGTTATAAAAGATAAAAAAAACAAAACAAAAAGCTAAAAACCAAAAAGATCAAAAATACCCTTTCACCATGTACATAAACCATGCTCCTATATTTATTTAACCTTGTAAATAAATAAAGTTATTTTCAAAACTTTTTATAAATATTCTATTTTATATATTGTAAATAAATAAAATAAAAAGAATCAAAACAAAACTCAAATAAAAATTACAAAATTCAAAATATAAAAATACATTGTATATATACCATGTAGATAAATGTATATATCTATGTATATAAATAATAAAAACAAAATAAAAATACCTTTTTATTCCTTATTTTATTCTATAAATAAATAAAATATAAAATAGGAATAAAATTGTACAAAAATAATAATTAAAAATCAAAAATCAAAAGCCTACATATTGTATATATACCTATATATAGCTATATAATGTAAATAGCCTATTTTTATTTCCAAAAATTAATTAAAAATCACCAAAAAATAGAAAAAAATAAAATAAAAATAGTTTGTGTTTTGAGTTTTTACAAAATCGGGCCATAACTACCTTAATTTTGAGCTCTAAATTCCTGCCACGTGGCCTGACCCCATTGGTCCTGGGGATGTTGACCGCCCGGTCAACTGGCCCCCCCAGGACCACTTCTCACGGACTCGAGCGCCCGACCCGTCTTCTCCTAATTTCGCCCGCTCGACCCGATACCCATTTCCCTAAACCTCGGCTCCGTTTTACACCTCCCACATCCGACACCCTCGCCGGGCATCGACCTCGGGATCCGCGCGCCACCGTGACCCTACCCGAGCCTTTCTTCTTGGATCCCTCCAACCTACTTAAGCGAGCTCCGCCACCCATTCCACGCATCTTTGGCCATTCGCGTAGCTTTCCAGTGAGCTCCAGAGAGAGAGCGAGGTGACAGCTCGCCGCCCCTGCCTGTTGCAGCGAGGAAGGCCGCCGAATCCACTGATCCGGCGATACCACCGCCGTAGCTCCGCCCATCTGAGCGAGCTCGAGCCTCGAGCAGAGACACCCCTTGAGGCGACGGCCGGGAGCACCCCCAGCTCCAGCACAGTCTATTCATCCATCCAGGTACCCCCTTAGCTCCGCCCTCTCCTTTGATTTCAGCTTTCCCCCAATCTTCGTCGTCGTACTTTTTCGTCGATTCACCCCGGTTCCGACCACCTCCCGACCATCGGACCCGACCATCACGTTCGCCCTTCCCACGCGCACCTTCTCCGCCCCTCCGTTCAACCCAGCTCGCACAGGAGCTGGGGCTCAAACCCCTTCGCCGTCGCATCGCCGGGGTTCGCCCGCACCGACGCACCGACCACCCCCACGTCGCCTAACTGGGTCGAGGCACTTTGCCCTCGACCCGCGAAGCTTTTGAGCCGTTTTGCAGGACCAGCGGAGGCCATCTGAGGCCTCTCGACATCAGCCCAGGAGCTTCACCTCCGCCACCCTCGTCGGAGCTCTCCCGAGCTCGGCTGGGGCATCGGAGGACGTCAGCAGCTGCGCATCTTCACGCCGGAGCTCCTCCGATCTTCAGGCGCAGCAGCGGAGGATCGGAGCGCGCGTACTGGGCCGGCGAAGTTCGCCGGCCTCTTGTTCTTCGAGGACCTCCAGCAGCCGTTGGATTGCCCTCCTCGCTCCAGTTTTGATCAGCACCGTCCATCTCTCGAGCGCACGTGGACGTCAGATCTGAGGAGACAGATCCAGGCCGTTAGATCCACACGTGTCCTGGCCTGGACCGTTGGATTGACCAGAGCAGCAGCAGCGTCAGAGCCGCCCCCCTTCCTGACCGTCCGATCGCCACGTGGCGGCCATCCATCAGCTCCGGTTAAGAAAGGGTAAATTACCCTTAGGCCCTTATCTTAGTTTTATTTCATTTGAGTCATGTAAATATTTAAGCACGTTATTTAGTTTTAGGTTTATTTGCACAATGGACCCTGCACTTTAGTGTATTTGCTTATATACCCCTGCCTGTGTGAGCCACGTGCTTCGTCACGTGTATTTTTGGGTTATTTGCAATATATGCCCTTGTAGTTCTGATTGTTCTGAAATGAAAGAAATCTTTTAGTATTTGCATTTATGCCCCTGTGAATGGTTTTATTCCGCATGTGCATTTATTTGTGGGTAAATTGCAACTAAGGCCCCTGGACTTTTGGTACGTGTTACCAATAGGTCCCCGGACCTTATTTTTATTACATATAGGTCCCTGAGTGCCCCAGGCACGCGCTTGGCGCGTGATTTGCTGGGTTAATTGCACCGGGACCTCCAGAACTTTGGGTATTTGCATTCCAGTCCTTGTGCACAGTACCCTCTTGTGATTTTTGAATAAAATATCAAATCACCTCCAAATTCGATGAAAATTTGACACATGGCTCCTGCCATGGTGTAGGATTTTTGAGAATTTTAGAGGATATTTTTGAGTTTATTTGTTATTTTTAAAAATTCAAAAACTATCATTTTTGCTACTGTCTAGATTGAAAATTCACAAAAAAATATAAAAACCCTCTAAAAATTCTATAAAAATTAGCTACTGTTTGTCTTGTGTTCTTTTATTTTCTAGCCAATTTTGGCTATTTTTCACCACTGGAAAACCTAAAAAACTTAAAAACCCCCAAAAACCCATAAAAATTCTAATAAATACCTTAAAAATCTAAAAACAATAAATCTGGTACCTAAATTTTCCTTATTTCATCTATTTTCTAGGAAAATTACCTCCAAGCCTTTTTGAGGTCCTTAGGTATTTTATCTAGGGACTTTAGGCTTGGCTGGACAGTACCACTTAGTTTTGTTACTGTTTGATTTTTAGAAATTAAAATAAATATCAGAAAAATCCCAAAAATTCACCAAAAACATAAAAAATTATAAAACACATAAAAATATTTTTGTTTGAATTTTTGCTTGATTTTTGTTGCATTAAATAAATTGTTGAAGTGTGCTTGTTTTTGTTTTTCTTATTTTCTTTATATTTTAAAAATCCAAAAAAATATAAAAATAATTAAAAACCACTAAAAACATTTTCCTTTTTTATTTTATTCATTTTTACTGCTTCGTAGGCCTTCAGCCAATCCGTGCTCCTTGAGTTCGACCCTAGGTGCTATACCAGGTTAAACATATAGCATGACCGCTTTATTCGTGCATGATTGATTTTTGATTTATTTAGTGGTCTGATATTTTTCTTGATATACACATCCGAGTGATTGAGGTCGCAACGACCGTCTCAGTTACCTGATTGCCTTAGTCGCTCGGGTTCTCGTGTCATCAAGTACGCATGGACGTAAAAGTTGTCCATATTGTATGGAGAGTACTAAATCATTCCAGCTTCAACACGGTCAGAAACCATGTTTTTTTGATTGTCACAGACGATTTCTTCCAAATAATCATCCATATCGAAGATAGAAGCAGTCTTTTAAAAGGAATACAATTGATCTTGCAGATCCTCCACCAATTAAGACAGGCGATATGATATTATCATACTTGGAATAATTACAGAAATCGGCCTTAGAAAATGGAGATAAAACAAAAAACCTTCCTGGTTTTGGTGACAGTAATAATTGGATTAAGAAGAGTATATTTTGGGAGTTACCATATTGGAGTAAGTTACTGATACGACACAACTTAGATGTTATGCATATAGAGAAAAATGTGTTTGATAACATTTCTACACTGTTATGAATGTAACCGGTCGATCAAAAGATACAGTAAAGTCTCGTCGTGATTTACAAATCATATGTAATCGTCCAAAATTGCATATCAAGGAACAAGATAGTGGAAGGGTTGAAGTTCCAAAGCAAAGTATACCTTAGATAGAAATCAAGTTAAGCTTGTTTGTGAATGGACAAGTAAATTGAAGTTTCCAAACGGATATGCATCAAATTTTTCCAATTTGGTCGATCTGAAAAAGTTTACATTTAATGGAATGAAAAGTCATGACTGTCATGTTTTTATGCAAAGATTACTACCGTTAGTGTTTAGAGGATTGTTACCAAAAAATGTTGTCGATGCTCTTTCAGATGTTAGCAGATTTTTACAGGTGTTATGCTCGTCACGCATACACCGCATGGAGATGGATTATCTTCAAAAAAATATTCCTGTGATTATGTGTAACCTGGAGAAGATATTTCCGCCTTCATTTTTTGATTCGATGGAGCATCTGATGATTCATATTCCATGGAAAGCAAAAATTAGAGGACCGGTAAAATATCGTTGAATGTATCCATTTGAAAGGTAATTAAATGTATTATAATGTCATTCCATTCTTTACTACTTGGACTAAATGTTTAACCTATTCTCTTATAGGTTTATGTTCTTTCTTAAAAGAAAGGTCCGAAACAAAAGTAAAGTTGAAGGATCTATAAGTTCACAATATATATATGAGGAAGTCGCAACATTCTGCGCAAGATATCTTCCAGAAGATGTGGAGACTATCCACAATAGATGCAGGAGGAATGAGACAATTTCTTCCGATGAAGAACCTTGTATCAGTATCTTTCGGCCATCCACTCATCTAATAGGCAAAGCAACTGAACGTTTCTTATCGAAACAAGAGAAGGATGCTGCAGAGTTATACGTATTAGACAATTGCGAGAAAATAACACCATATGTTCAATAAGTATTTGTATTACTTTATGTATATATTCAACACAAGTAATGAATATGTTTCTCTTATAAATTTTAGGGAATTTAGACAGAAAATTATGGAGGAAAATCCTATGTATTCAGATGACGAAGTTCTGAGCACTTATAGGAATCAATTTCCAGCATGGTTTAAAGACCGCTCAAAACAGTTGAACGGTGGTGATTTCTATTCTCATATTTTAAAATATTTTGGAGAAGGACCTGTTTATAAGTTTCGATCATACAACTCTTGTTACAGTAATGGGTATCGTTTTCATACCTTAAATTCCGGTAAATATTTGACAACTCAAAATCATGGAGTGATGGTTCGCGGATCTTGTTATGAGGAAGATCATCTGAATTACTACGGAATTTTAAAGGAGATTATAGAAGTGGAATATAGTATACCAGGCTTGAATAAAGTAGTTCTTTTCTTATGTGATTGGTATGAACCCAATGGAGGTGTAGTACCCGATAAAAGAAATAACATTGTCGACGTGGTGCAAAGGAAATTTATACGCAGATTTGAACCATTCGTCTTAGCATCTCAAGCGGATCAAGTATGTTATCTCCCATAAATATCAAAGAAGAGAAAGAGCGTTGAAACAATAACTATTGTGAAGATAAATTCTCGAGGTTATATCTCCAACGATTCCAGTAATCAGGAAGATGACATAGATAAAGCATTTACACCGACAAATGAAAGAATAGACTTAACAGAAGAAGTCCCAATTATCGAATCGATTCGATTGACTGATAATGAAGTTTTCTGTGTTGACTTACAAGATGATACTGACTCCAGAAATGATTACTCGGAAAACTCAAAAAACAAAGAAATATCCTTTAATCCCACCGAAATAAGTGATGAAGATTAGTTGTAAGTTTTATTATATAATTATAATTGAATTAACTAAAATCTTAAGTAATAAATATGTAATACATCATTATTACAGGCATGGCAGGTTTTGGACGTGGCGGGGCACGTGGATCACATAGATCCAATCGTCCATCTCCCTCAGACACACCTTCTTCCAGTAGGCAGCCCACCCCGGATTTTGTTCCTAATTCACAGTCCGACGAGGTTCGCCGGGTGATAGCTTACTACGAGTCTCTTTGTTATCCTCCGCCACCCTTTTACGTAGGAGGCTATGGAGAGCCATCTACCTCAGCAGCCCCTACAGGATTCCCAGTCCAGGTCCCCATACTAGCACGGACACCGATGGGTTCTGACTCTCCTTCTTCTGGACGGCCGAGCACATCCGTGCCTTTACCTACTGTAGTTGGACAGACATTGGCGTCCCACCCTTTGTTGGAGGTTACGGCTGATGGGAGGTAAATTTTTTATAGATTTTATCTTTAAAAATTTTCCAAATTTTTATAAATTGTATCGAAGTAAAATTTTCTAGTAAATGCAGGGATTTTTTGAACAGCAACAGGGTGGCGAAGGAGATAACCAACAAAATAAAGACACACTTGACTTCCATGCAATTTAGATGGTGTCGCATCCCTGCTGTAGAACAGGAGAGACTTTTTGACATGTTTCTGGTAAGAAATGTTACTAAGAAGTGATACAGATTTTTTGATTAAGTTTTTTGTATCTTATAATTTGTTATAATTTTCAGAGTAGGTTTCGCCTTGGCTCTGGTCTAGGGAAGGAGGTTTATCGTAGAGCCTTCATTCGTTTGGTAGAAAAGAGAATGAGCGATACATTTTTTAAGGCAAGGAGAGACTCGCATGCGAAGACGAGATGCGAGGAGATGAATTTTGAGGAGATGAAGAGGTTTCTGCCGTCATGGTGTACAGAGGATAGGTATTATACTTGTCAAATAATTTATATTAAACTTTTTAAAATAATGAATTATCATAACATAATCCTTCCAGATGGGCGGATTTCTGTGATGCATTCGTTGCGGATGATGAGTTTGGAAGAAGATCTACGACAGGAAGGACAAACCGCCAGAAACAAAGGATTAAGTCGACAAGTTGCTCTAAAAGCCACAATCAGATTAGAGCTGAGATGGTATTACGATTTAAAAATATTTTTTGGAGATCTACTTTAATATAATGCAATGTTGTTATTAGATCTTAGAAAAATTTTCAGGCAGCTAGATTGGAAAGGGAACCCTCTTTTCAGGAGTGGTGGTCGAGGTCTCACATGAGTGGGAGAGAAGGAGAGTCGCAATGGTCCACTCCTGAAGCAGGACAATTGTTGGTAAGTCTATCAATTTATTTACAATTAAATGATATATTATAACTCATTTATATATATTATAAACTTTGTATTTCAGGATCGTTATCTAGCACTATCTGCAGAAAAATGGGGTGTCGATCCAACTGGAGAGCAACCACCATTTGATAAAACGATCTGGAAGCAGGTATATATGGATAAATATTATCTTACTATACTCATTTCTAATATATAATTTTATATTAAAAATTGAAAAACTTATAAGGTGTTGGAGGAGAGGGACGTTGTGTCGAATAGGAAGCATACGCTTGGTGGTCTTCCTCCATATTATGTGGGCGAACATCGTCACTCCTATTCTGCATACTCAGCCGTCATACACGCAAACACATCCGTCCCAATCAACAGTTCCAATGGAGTCGCAGTGGCGATGATGGTGGAGTGATAAGGCTAAAAATCGATTTCGCGGCTTTCACTTTTTATTTAAAGAAGTGTCGGTTGTAGCAGAAAGCCGCGAAACAAATTCGGTTCTTAAACCTATCAAACAATTTTACGGTTTTCTGTCGGAAAACCGTTCACTAATATTTAACCAGGCAAGTGTTCCTGGGTCGAACTCAAGGAGGCAGAATATATTCACTAATTTTTCTTCTTCGTAATCTTATTCTAATTCTTCTCTAAGTCAGAAAGCCTTTTTTTTAGTGGTTTTTATTTTTGTAATTTTTATTTGATTTTATTCTTTTCAATTTTTTATTTAATTTTCAAAAAGGGATATTTTGCAAAAGATTTACGTATTATATAGTAGGTGGATAGAATATAGGTGGTGCTATATAGTAGAGGTGAACGATGTTCGAGCCGCGTACTCGAACCGCACAAGAAACCAAAACAAGACGATGCGGTTTTCGAGAAAATCAAAACACGTCGAAAACTCGTCGAAAAGCCGTGAAAACTTTATACTATATAGCTAGGGTAGTTGTGTAACTACCCTCCAAGAATCATCGGAATCCGAGGTCAAACGGACAAGATATGGCCCCTACAGCCCAGGGGCATAAGCGTAAAGAAACTAATTAAAATTTGTTCTCAAATGGGTCCAAAAAGGACTGTTCTGTAAAAAAAATAACAACTCTTACACTTAGGTCCCTGCGGAGGGACCTAATTGTAATTTTACAAAACTATGGAGGTGGGATGGAATTCTGGAACTTCAGCTGGATTTATGTTGCAAATTTCCTACCGGTTCACAAGCTACGGCCAAGATCAGAACGTTTGCGCGCGATCGGACGCACCGCGTTGTGCCACGTGTCAACAAACTGTAACTCGAGCGTTCTTGAGCGGTTGGAGCTCCTGGCGGCGGGCGCGTCTTCTCCGACTTTTGTCGGCGGATCTCCGGCGTCTTGGGCTCGCCTGTGGGGCCAGAGGGGTGGCTCCTCCACCCCTCGAGCTCGCCCACGGTGGAGATGGCGGAGGCGGCGCTCCGTGCGGTGGCTGAAGCTCGAAGAAGTTGACGGGTTGGCAAGGATGGCTGGCTAGTTGCTCTGGAGGTCCGATCTTCAAGAACGAAGAACGGCGATGACGTAGGCCCAAAATCCGATGCGATTGCCTTGCGTGATACCTGGATCTGCAATGAAGGTAGTTCTATGCTCGATTCGTTCTGAATCGGCCAACAAAATAAGATCTAAAGCCTCAAAGTTAGGTGAAAAATGCAGACGTTTCTAGCCAAATATCCAAAACGTGAAGAAGATGAAGATTGGTGATCGATTTGAGATGAATGTGAATCGATTCGGAAATGGATTTTAATGTGGCGTTCAAGACTGATCATTAGTCTACCTAAAAGCGTGATTAGCCACGCTAATCGTGGCTCTATTCTCGAGAAAGAAAAGTGCAAAATGAATGAAGTGGTCTGGGGAGTTTCCAAGTATATGACCTGGAGATGGCTGCTCGACGGGCGACCTCGCCGGAGCTCTACGCGGCGCGTGGCTGCGATTCAAGGTGGTTGAACACCTTGGATCCCTTCTCCTTCGACTCCTCTTCCTCGCGAGCTCCTCCTCCGGCGCTGTCACCGCTCGGGTGGTTGGGAACGAGGCTAGGAAGTTGGGGTGGTCGAACAACCTGGAGCTTGGTAGCTGGAGGTGGAAGAAGATGATGGTGATGGCGGGTCTTGGAGGCCTTTTATAGGGAAGATGCGTGGGCTCCAAGTAGAATCGAAGGGCTGGCGGTGTAGAGGGTTGTTAGGAGAATAAGATGGAGGGTTTAGATGGGCTGGAGAGGTTAGAGGTTAGGCGGGAAAATTCCATGAAGTTGGGCAGTTGGAACAGAAGGTCGGCAGACCTTCTTGAGGAAGAAGGCTCCAGGTGCTGACACGTGTCAGCACCTGGTTGGCCCAGATCATATAATTACTTATAAATTAAATATAAAATAGATAATGACGTTATTTTAAGTAGGTATAAATAAAAGAAAGTTAGATAAATTAATTTCCTAAATTATGGCATAAGTATTTTTAATAAATAATAATTATTATTTGAAATATAAATATTTTATTAATAAATATGTATTAATAAATAGGTTTTGTATTTTTAATTTAATAAATAATTAAGTAAAAATTAATTTTATATTTTCTTAATTATTAGAGCATTAAATAAGACTTGTACGAATTTTTATAGATTTTTATGAATTAACACATATTTTAATAAATAGAGGAAGTGTCTTTATAGGTCAAATATACCTATATTTTGGGTTGTTTGATTTTATAAAAATAATAAATAGTCTCCAAAAATTATGAAATAATTTATGATGAAACTAGAGGATCATGAAATAATTTAAAAATAATAAAATTAAGAAAATAATAAATAAGGTGTGTTACATAAAATAAATAGCCCAGAAACCCCTTTGTCTTTTGGTCCCAAAATCGACTTTTTGCAAACGGACTCCGAATTCAGTGAAACCACCTTTATTAGTTAGATAATATTATTTTATGAACTTTAAAAGTGAGTAGAGTGAAATTGGAGTTCGTATGAGGAAGTTATGATGTTCGGAAGTTGAGATTTTGATAATTTGTAATCGGGATTTCTTGGTATATTTACAGGGTAATATTTTTAACTTATTTTTATATTTTTATTTACATTTTTATGAATAATTAGGAGAAAGATTTGGTGAAGAATAAATTAAGATGAAATAATTAAAATTCTTTGAAGTTTTGTTTTTTTATTTATAAATAATGAAGAGTGTATATACATGAGATAAATTATTTTTATTTTGTTTTCTTTCCTTATCTCCCCCTACTTTTTTGGTTTGTCGACCAATCCATGCTGACTTGGTCTCGGGGGTTAGGCTATAAATATATCTTACAGTTATATTTATAGTTTAAGTAATATTACATATATATACATATATTCCATATTCCTTTTTCTTTCTTTTTCTGGTTCTTTATTTATTTACATGAAGTTAGTGGTTAAAAGTGAATATTTACACATTAATGGGGTTTTGTTAAAATATGAGAATTAGTGAATATTTACATGTATTTGTTAAGGGTTTTAAGACAAAATGCGACAGAAAAGTTAATGAATCATGGATTCATCATGGAGCAGGTGACGAAGCTCCGAGAGGAGTTCACAGTGTACATGTAAGTATTCTTCTTATAGAATGAGTAATAATTTTAAATTTCTATATCTACAAAATGCATGTAATAGATATATATCTTCCATATATAATATAGGTCGCAAGGGCGTGCATCTCAACCTGAAGAGATTGAATCTGATAACGAAGAGGAGGAGGAGAACGACCCTGAAGAAGAGGCACACATGTATGCGAGGTTCAAAGAAAAGGAGAAATAAAAAAAGAAATCAAAGCAGGGTTTAGTGTCCAAATTTTTTAGATCAAAGAAGAAGTAAATTTTTGTTGGTTTGGACCTCTTTTTTTTTTTAACTTTTAGCACATCTTTTAATTTATATGAACTTTGTTGGCTTTGACTTGTTTGTAATATTTAGATATTAAATTAGATTGTTTATTTCTGAATTCATGTATATTGCGTTCCTTTCAATTGTTAGTGCTAGTTATCTTACTCAACGAACTGCTATAATATATATACCCTTAGGGAGCTACCTGCAGTGGTTTATTGGCAGGGTATACAGGTTCGACGGGACGTCAAAACCCTGTCGAACCTGTATATTTTTTTCCTGAAAATCACTTTGGGCGAGCACATGTGCTCGCCAGGTGCTCCGTGGGTAATCGCAATTTATAGAGGAGGCGATCACATCGGCGAGCACATATGTGCCCGTCAGGAAGCAGGCGAGCACATAGCGTCCCGATGTGCTCGCCCACCAGCCGGGGCGACTCTCACAGAAGCGAGCACGCCCTGAACGAGCACATGTGCTCGCCCACCCCTCGGGCGTGCACATGGCGGGCATTAGGTGTGCACATAACGAGCTTTTATGTGCATGCCAATCCCGCCTTTTTTTGTAGTGGTATAACCAAAAACATTGGCTTGGTGAATCGATGCTACTTGTGTCAATGTAATGCAGAATAGTTGGACCATATTTTATACGAGTTCCCTTTGTTATAAATATTTTCGATCAATTAACTTCACCTATGCCAAGACTTCAACGTAATATCGCGTATGGAATTCCCACAAATGATTCCTATTAGCAGATAAAAGTGAAGGTGGAATCAACCCGGTGGTACATCTGGATGGAGAGGTGCATGCATGCTTTCTAGTGCACCAACATGAGCAATATCACGCTTTTTTGATAACTTAATACTTTTTGTTACCGAACACAATAAATTTCCATGCTTATTTTTGTGTTTTATCACATCAGATTATGCATGGACCTTGAAAGAAACTATTGTTTGAATATTTTGCATTCTAGTTACTGTTTTTCTCCATTTAGGCCCGACTAATAAAGTCTCTTCACAGTCGTGGAGAAAAAGGATCTCCAACCAAAGAACTAGGAAGCTAAAAACTGTGAAGGAAATCGTCTTCGTCTACTGCCGATGGAAAAAAGAGGGGAGCCATTTGTTTTCCCATAACATTTGAAAGTTTTGATAACAACATATTACATGTACATGAAGTATAGAAAGAAAATAACTGAATGCATCAGGAACTCGATCTTCTTTGCACCTTTGCACAATAAAGCTTATATTTACTCTCAAAACAATGTGACTAATTTACAATGGAAACAGCATAAACAATAGAAATTGTGAAAGGATTATACTAGATACCAACGTCTGCCTGATAATGGTCGATGACTGGCTGAACCAGCCACCGCCATGCCAGCCGGCATCCCGATTGGCTTCGTCAGGCGGCTCCAGTGCGGGGCTTCGTGTCCGCGTTATCGATTCCTGATTACTGTAACCTGTGAAGTATAACAAAGAAAAAAAGGATGAGAAACATGAATGATCACCTATTACTCGCTTGGTTAGCTCTATCATTTTGTCAATCTTAAAATGCAGAAGAGGGCAATATATGGACGATCATAGATACATAGACACGCATATTTCAATGTAATAGTCAAGATATCACGTACAGTCGAATTCTTTCCATCCGAGCACAAGCTTGTCTCTGTCAAATACTACTTTGTAACCCGTCATGAAGTTCTCTGCACATGAGAAGCATATTCATGTTCATCAAGATCCACAAATATGCCACAAATCAAATTCGATGAACGGCGAAGAGGACCAGACTTACGTCCGATTATATTGACATCCGAACTCTTGATTATACCCAAGCAGAAGGCAACGGGTTTACCGCTAATTGGCTGCATCATCCCCAGATTAAGAAGGTGATTACCGAAAAGTCAAGCATAGAAGTTATGCTAATTAATTAGACTATAAGCATACATCACCAAAAACGAGCACAGGTCGAAGGACGGGGAACTCTCTTCCACCTTTCATGATCAAGCTTATGTTCGGGTACATGATCTCCTCATCGGGCCTACAAATGCATATTTTTCCCCCAGGAATTCTTGAATCTGATTTCAATTAATCATTTTTTCGAAGAAAAATGAGGTAAAGAAGATGTGGCTTACCCGATTTTGTAACAATAATCAAGAGAAAGACCGTTTCCCATGGAGAGCTTTTGCTTCTGCACGAAATTGTCGAACTGCATACACGAGGAACACGAAGTCAAGCACTCAACTGATTAACCTCACAAATCGATCAATTCATACCGTTTTGGTGAGAAGGCTGTAGGCAGGGTCTGCCAAAAGCGTGAAGGAAGTTCCGGTGTCGAAATATGCGCGAAAGCCCGCATTTATGGACTCATTGTTCACGACCATCACGTTGACGGTGACAATGTATGTCTGCCTAGGAACCATGGTGCGGAAACAATCGATAAAAAGAGTCAATTATAAAGATGTGTAAATAAACTGATCCCGACAACTTATTAGAATTGGATGCGATTGAATTTAAAACTGCCCAAAAAATACTCAACTAGATCCGGATTTTCAATAGTTCAAGTGACAAGCAAACTCACATGTTGGGATAGAATGGAGTAGTATCTTGATCGGGGCTACCTTTGTCTCCGAACCGGATTCTCCCGTGCCCGTCTCGGCTGAAGCACATGGAGAAGGAATTAGCGGCGAGGTTCAGCGCGGTGAGTGTACTGGGAACCGAATTACTCCCGAGCCCAAGGCCTAGGAGACCGTTGGGTGTCCCTCCGTCGAAGGTACCGGCCTGATCATGGCCACACCTGCTTAGAAACGAGCAATGTCGAATCGGTTTGAAGTCGATTTAATTAGAAAGAAATAGAAGAGGCTGACCCGAAGGTGACCCTTGCTTGGACTGGTTTGCTCTGAGGGTCATCAGTGATCAAGTGAAGGACGTCCTCTAACAGTACCCCGGAGGTGGTGGAGTTGTCGAGATACTTCACCTGGAAGGGGCAGTTGGCCTTCGCGTCGGGGCAGGAGCTCTGGTTTCGCAAGAGCTGCTGCTGCATGGGACCTTACTGCAGGTTGATGACTTGCTGGAGTTGAAGATGTTGAATCTCATGTTCTGTATTCGCATCCGTATTTCCCACAGTTAATAATTTATACTGCTCGATTCAAAAGAGTAGGTATGCACATGAAGCAGTTAAAATGCTAATGTTGTTTTAACTACAAGTTGTAAGCGGTATATCTCTTCTCAAAAATAAGGAACTTCGCATTACTACAGAAGCTGCCAGTTGCATTTGGATTGGCATGGTATGCCAAAGCAACATTACGTGATTTTCATGATTTTAAAAGCTACTTGTTTGCCTATTCCAAACAATGCCATGATGTATTTTCAAATTAACCCAACCTCACTCGAGGGATCGAGCCAGTCATTGTTGCTCATCTCTATAGGATTTGAACCTAATGTATATTACTACTCTGAAATACAACACACATACATGCATCTCCCTTACAGCTTTACTTCCACATGCGCACACACAACTCTCTATCAAGCACTAACATTTATTAGATACACCGCAAATCAATTAAACTCTTGTCTTGCTCGCTCTCTACATGCTCATGTGCTTGCCTCAATGCATCTACACAATGGATCTTAAGCCTATTTGTACTTGTGTTACAAGGGATGGGTCTATACTAACGTTTTTTTCAATCCATCGCCATATCGTTCATTGTTAAATATGTAATGACAATATTTATTCATTGTGAAATTATTTTGTATAGTTGAAATTAGCAATGAATGTTATATTCGTTGATATATCATTAGTAAGGGTGGATATAGCGACGTTCATGTGTTGCTATTTTTCAAATTTTAAATAATCATTGTTGAATTTTGAACTAAAAAAATAACGACGATTAGCTAAATTTTTGAAAAATAACAACATATGAACATTGCTAGATGCATTGGTTGCTAATGATATAAAAATAGATATGATATGCATCACTAATTTCAAGTATAAAAAATAATTTCGCAACGAGTAATATTGTCATTATATATTTAACAACGAACGATATAGTAATGAATTCCGTAAAATTAGACTATATAGATTCATTTTGGTGTAGTGGGTTAATCTAAAAACTATATAAATGATTGAAGTGTCGTCTTCTCACAAAGTTTTTAGAATTCTCGAGTTTCACTTAGTCATAAAATTTCTCGAGAAGTTGGAGGTGCTCCCATTTTCATTTTACCTCAACACTAATGCTCAGTCAAATCATGAGACTTGTACCTTTTTATGGATCTATATGGTTGGGGCTTTACCTTGTAAACCCACTCAATGGAATTAACAAATGGCAAGATCATTAAAAGAAAGCCTCACAGCACAAGATGTTCCATTCTACCAACCTTATGGAAATGCCAAGGACACCTATGTCTCTACGTGATTGATAATTAGCACAAAGTGTTCATCCCGGATGGGACCCACTCACCATCAAGTGTTTGATCATTGAATATATGGGGCTCCCATTTAAACTAGTTTCAGTTGGAACAGGAACCTCCAAAACGTATTATTTATTATATACAGATGGTGACCTCTTAAATCACAATCCCCTCAAAATCTACATCCTCCAAAGAGAAAAGCACCACTATAATGAATATCCGGATGGCTTAGTTAGCTTTACCCCAATCGCATAATTTAAATACTCTATTCAAACTTTATTGGGAAATCCCGTAACAAATAACTTTTATGGTGCCATCTAATCAAGTTTAGTGCAGATTAAGAACTCAAAATCAAGTTTAGTGACGGATCACCGATTAAGATAGATAGATAGATAGATAGATAGAGATAACATACGTAGTAATCATCGCCGGTAGGCGCGCACTTGGTGCAATCACACGGCACCCAGAATAAGTCGCTTCCCGTGTCCAGCGCGACCAAGAACGTCACGTTGGGTGTGCCTAGATCCACCTCCGTGTAGTGTAGGCTTCGGCATCCTCAAACAATTTAGAACAAACCAATCAAGAGAGGAAATCGAAAGGAGGCCCGATCGCTTGCAATCCATGCTAGCCTAGAGCTCGATGTACGAGGAGGAACTTACAATCCAAAGGCAGTGAGGCGAACTGTCTCGTTCCCCTTGCTGAAAGTGAGGTCAGGATAGCCTTCTGCCAATCCCCGCCCATGGAGATGGGCTCGGTCGTGCGCGATGAGGGCGGCGTAGTATTCATGGGTACCTTCCCTTGGCCAATTCGTAAGATTCAAAGACATGGATTGAGCCCAGCCTCGGAGCTTGTCGGAGAAGCGATGATGGAGGTTGAGCCCGAACGTGGAGCCATCGGCTTGCGTGACGATGGAACGACAGACGAGGAGGAGGAGGAACAGGAGAGAGGAATTGAAGAATCCATGATAGTTTCTGCGGATCAAAGACATGTTTAATAAGGGCTTATATGGCAAATATGTATGAAAAATGATAGGATCAGAAATGGCGAGGTCAACGGTGGAAACAAGAAGGAAAGGAAGAAGGTCGATGTTTACTTCATACCACTCCTTTCTCTTTCTCTTCCTTTCGCGGGGCAAAGTACTGGATATCAATATTAAATATAGTTTCCTCGAACACTTGTTCGATTCTAAGGGGTTGTTAGAAATGCCAAATCTTGAGGGGCTTTTCTTATATTTATCCATAAATGGGGATGTCGACGTTCTATCTAACGTTACCCCTCCAATTATGGAAAAGGCGTATTCCAATATGATCTATCAACGACAAACCAAAGGAGAACTTTTGGTAAAGAGCAGAGAAGTGACTTCAATCGGCGATGAGGTGATCTGTTATATCGGTACAAGGAATGTTGATCGGGTCATATTTGCTAGGGGTGTCTATTGAGTTCAACGAGTCGAGTTGACTTCAACTCGAACTCGAACTCGATAAGAAACCTAAGGTTCAAACTCGGACTCGATAAGGGTCGAGCCATGGATCACCAACTCAAACTCGAACTCGTAGAGTTCGAGCTGACTCACGAGCCTCATATCGAGCCATGAGTTTCTGAGCTGGCTCACGAGCCTCAAAATGAGCTGGCTCATGAGCCTCTTTGAGTCATGAGTTTCTGAGCTGGCTCACGAGCTTCAAAATGAGCAGGCTCATGAATCTCTTAATGAGTCATTGCTCTATTTTATGTATTTAATTATACAAATGTCATCTGTAACTTTCATTTTTTATAATCTTTTCTGTAGCTTTTTGGGCAAGCAAAATTTTGACCTCTATTTTGTATCAAACTCAATGGGAAGTTTCGATATATATGTTTTCAACTTTTTATTAAAAGGGGAAACGAGTTATCGAGTCGAGTTTCCGAGTTAAACACGGACTCGACTCGATAAGCTAACGAGCCATAAAACCCAACTCGGGCTCGGGCTCGTTAAGGTTTCGAGTCCGGCTCGTGAGCCCTTAACGAGTCGAACCCGACTTGAGCTCATCGAGTTCGAGCTTTCCAGGACAGCCCTAATATTTGCGGCTCTAAAGGGAAGTGTATCCCTTGCATTCAGACGACTGTTATTTTCCAAGCAGCTGTTGTATCTCCACATGTATGCGGATATATCCGGGTTATCGTCCTTGTATCTAACACTGGAATCGGATAAATCATAAAAAAATCTTAAAGTAGGGGATTTTGATAATACATACAAGAATGAGATATTGTAATGTATCAGACGAATCCGATTTCATTTAAATTCGTCACTATAATAAATATATATAATATTGGGGACCACGGAAGATGCTTTTTGATCGATAACTGCGTAAGTCTCGAATAAATTACAACATAAGGAGAAGTGATATTAATAGATAATAATTAGAAATTTTAATGCCGTATTCCATGAAGACTTAGTCTCCGCAAGGAAAGAGCCACGGGTGAAGATAGTGCTCAGTCCGGTGAGAAGGTGGAGCTAATACTTTCGGGGGTAGGCGAGAAGTTGCACCGTCCCCTACTAGGGATGAGCATTGGGTAGGGCCGGCCCGGCCCAGCCCGATGCCCGACCCGCTAAAGCCCGGCCCAAGCCCGAGCTCGTGCATTTAGTGGGCGGGCTTGGGCCTTAGATTAGGCCCATTTCCAATTTCGGGCCGGGTTCAGGCTACGATGGGCTCGAGCCCAAAGCCCGTGGGCCGACCCGAATATTAGCCCGTAGTGGACCCGAACCGAGCCCGCAGTGACACAACCTAATTGCAATGAGGGCTCGTCTGGAATGATGGTTGATGCACATGCCTCAAACCCGAATAAGATGTACCCGACCACGGGACCAAATTCCCATCTTTGGTGACTTGGGTCCCAATTCCCAATCCAACGTGGAGTTGAGTCCAACATGGACAACGAATTAAACATCCCCCAGTAATTCGATTGACCACCAACCCAATCCCTCGATCTAGGACTTCTAGTGTAATTGTGGACTTCTAGTGTAATTGTTAGGGAAAAAGATACTATCAAATTTTATATTGTAATTGTATTTACTGAAGTAGTTGAGAAATCTGAGAAATATATTGAATATGTCAAGTTAATTTATATAATCGATTTTAGCTGAGAGATCTACTGAATATGTCAAGTTAATTTATATAATCAATTTCAATTAATCTAACAGGCACCCTAGTTGTGGTTATACAAAGAAAAAAGTGGAAAAACAAATGCACTTCTTTGATACTTCTTCCCAAAGTGGGCTGGCCCATCCCAAGCCCGACCCAAGTACCAGCGGGTCGGGCCCGGGCTTAGGCTGATTTTTTCAAAGGAAACCGGGCTTAGGCCCAGCCCGCAAGCCCGCCAACTTAAGCGGGCTCGGGTTGGGCTGAGGTGAGCTCGGCCCGACCCGGCCCGATGCTCATCCTTATCTCCTACGCTTTCCTATATTTAATTAAAGTGATTTTTATCTGGCAGACCCTATATTTTTTTTAAATTACCTCTACGACCTTTTACACAACGTAATTACCCCATCGACCCTGTAAATTACCCCAAGAACCCCCCACTGGCTTCAAACAGATTACCCGTAGGGTTCATGGGGTAAGAGTTGGTAAGTTTACGGGGTCGAGGGAGAATTATGTTGTTTCAAAGGTTGTGGAGGTAATTGGCAAAGTTTATAGAGTCTGCCGGGTAAAAATTCCTTAATTAAATGCATCCTTTTCTAAAATTGGTGGCGTCGAGTTGGCCGCGATTGTTTTCTTCTTTGTTTTGTAATTTTTTATAGGGTAAATTACAAAAAGGGGCCTCAACTATGCTTCAATTCCCAATTAACGGACTCATTTTTCAATTGTAACAAAGAGGGGTCTGATTTTATGTTTTTGTCTCAAATAGAGGCCTCTGTAAGCTTCAACGACACTTATATGTCGACGTTAAACCCTTAAGTTGACGGTTCAAGCCCTTATTTGTTGCAATTGAAAAATGAGGCCCTTAATTGAGAATCAAGGTATAGTTGAGACCTTTTTTGTTACCCTTTGTGATTTTTACACCACGATCTCGGCAGATCTCGTCAGTTATGTCACAACCTCTCTAGACTTTATATTTATTCCGCAATACCGGTAAACTTATTTCTCTTACATCACGACCCTTAGCAGTTATCCTTGCACTTAACTTACTCTCATATTTACTCCACTCCTATCCAACTCCCCTCCCCAACTAACGCTGAGGCGCCTACTTCTCCTCCGCTCCATTGTGTTGGGGATAACAATCAGATCCAAATGCCACCACCACCACACACATGTGAAGTAAAAGATGGATGATATTGCAATAGTAAGTCACCTCTCATAACCGTGGGAGAAGAGAATTCTTTATAAAGAATACAAGTACAACTTTCTTTGTTTCATTGCTCTCTTCCATCTCTCTTCTCTTCCCTCTCACCCACTCACGATTACATTGTTGCTTTTCTTTTTGGTTTATTCAATATGCCACCACTAAAAGGCCTATCTTTTCAAACCTGTAGAAAATAAGAATGCAGAAGTGTAATCAGAGAAATAAATATTAAACATGAAGAACAAGAGATTTTTACGTAAAACTCTATTCCCTAAGGAGCAGGATGAAACACGGAAGAACGTCTCAAAGGGCTGATGTATGCATTGCACTTTCTCATCGGATACAGGGTTGAGGGGCTTCTTATGTAGCATTCAATAAGTCTCCGCATCCCACAAGTGGCAGATGTAGGACTAAACGACCGGATGTGGTAAATGGGTCTTGAAGAGATCCATTTGCCCGTCTACTACAGAGTGACGCCTAATCGAATACTTCAACACTCCTCCCTCAAACCGCAGCATGCAATGCTCAGCTTAGACAAATATAAAGAAATCTGAACTCACGCTACATGATACTACAAATAATATCAACTCAACGACACAATTGTTGGCTGCTATCGAGGACGTTGCTTCTCATGTCGTGCAGGTGAGAAGGACAAACGAGCTGGAGTGTGAATCAAGTGAATCTCCTCGTCGGAGAGCATGTGCTCTGTATTGTGCATGTCAATGTCACTGCAACTGAAATGAGTCTCTACAGGGAAAACTTTGGCCCGCCACACCATGTGGACAACTAATCCATCTCTAAAAGGGACAAACTGAAAAGCTATGGAGTGCAATCCTCGTCAGAGTCCACGGTCACTGGAGAATGGAGTCTGAAGAATCTCCTCGTCGGAGAACTTGGTCTCTCGCATCAGCTCTCAGAATGGGATCTCTACTCTAGAGTCCCTATGGTACACATGAAAACTCTAGCTGTTAAAACAAGAATGATGGGAACCACAAAAATATGATGGCATATATGTGCACATTTGACCGAAGGCCACATACATGTGCGTGTCTGAAACTGAGGAGTCGGAATCTGACTTCGAGTCTGAAACTGAACTATAAAGTCTGAACATCTGGTTGGTCTGGAGAATCTGACATATAAATGGACATGTGACTCTACATAATACCCCCCTTTCTCCCATACTGGTCGGAAAATCAACATCGACCAAGTTAGGAGAAGACAAGAAAATGGGGAAAAATATAAATCATGTTTTTTTGCGGTTATTTCATTCATCATTTTTAATAACGGTCGGCTTTTCTCTTTTTTTCCTATGTACAGTTTTTTTGTATCACTGCCTCTTTTTCTTATCCTTTTTTTAAACTTGTGGCCTTGCCCCCCCCTCATTTTTGTTAACACACGACTGCTCCATCCATTTTTTTAACAAAGCACAACCCATTTGGGCCTTTACAATAGCAGAAGAGATTTTTTACGAGAGACAGTCCCTTATTTAGGGTTCCCCGATGGGAACCCCTTTTTGGAAGCCCTGCTGCCCCTGATGGGCGGTCTCCCATCGTTGCTGCCTGAAGGCTTCTGCGATAAAGAGCTGGAGAAGGAGGGAGACCCCCCCCCCCATCACCTGGAGCACAAGCGGTTATCGTTGCCTAGAGTATGTCGTCGCTTGAGGTTTGATCTCGTGCTGCCCGCGTGAGATCTGAGAGAGGAAGGAGTGCCGCCATGGGTACTGCATCTCGCCAGAGGGTGAGTCACAAGGAGGAATCATGCCACCTTGCCCGATTGAAGATGCTCTGCCGCCTATGGTTCACGTGAGGAGAGAAAAAGGGCTTTGCCTGGACTTGCGCATCGCCAATTGGAGCAAAGCTGCACAAGATATGCTTCAACTGATGCCCTTTTTCACAGGATCGTAAGTGATTCGTAACAAGGGGGTTGCGCCAGTTGAAGGTGATGGTGATTCGAGTTTTCTGGATCACGTGACCTGGTTCGAAACACGGGGGATGCAAAATAAAGATGATGCAAGATGACGCACTATTTGGAATCAGAATTTTTATATAAAAAACGCACAAAGTTTAGGAGTTTATATGAACCCCTTATAGAGTACGATCAGAACTTTGGTTCTCCAGAATTTTGAAAAACTCGATCTTCAAAAGTTGAGCAGCAATTAGAATTCTAATAAACTCAACCATGACGAGAACAACTCTTCAATGTCTCTGACCTGGTATTGGACCTCTTTGTTGCTTGAAATCTTCAAGGATATAAGCCTTAGGGTTTCAGCTAAAAAACCCTAGGATTAAATCGAACAGGGTGTTGTTGATGATGCCTAATAATTATTGTTTCAAGAAACCCTCAAAATGATTCTAGACCTTGATCTGAACATAAATAATCTTCAAAAACAATAAAAACAGAATCTTCTCTATCAGTCGAAACTCGAATAAATCAAGAACATAAAATCCTTGAGAATCAACCCACTTTGATACCATGTTAGATAATAGGAATGCGGAAGCGTAATCAAAGGAATAAATATTAGGCATGAAGAACAAGAGATTTTAATGTGGAACCCTACTCCCTAAGGGGTGGGATGAAACCACAGGAGAACGCCTCAAAGGGATGATGTATGCATTGCACTCTCTCATCAGATATAGGGGGTCAAGGGCTTCTTATATAACCCTCACTGAATCTCCACATCCCACAAGTGGTAGATGTGGGACTAAACAACTGGATGTGGTAAATGGATCCTGGAGAGATACATTTACCCATCTTCTACAAGAGTGACGCGTAACCAAATACTCCAATAAGACCCAAATACAATCTTAGATTATTTGTCACAATCAATCTTGATTAAGATCTTAATTAATGAGCATCCAATCAATCTCCATCAATCAAGATCGAAATGAGATATGATTATATTTAATCAAATCTCCTTCAAGGATTACATGGAATACCATATTAGGATTCTATTTTTTCAATCCTCATAATCTCCCCTTGAGTTGAATTGCATCACAATCTTCACCTTACATTGATTCTGCACTAGACCATCCTCATTATCCGCAAGTTCATTGCACAAGTTTCCTTTGTCTTTGGGTCGCACCTGTCGCTAGGTGCTTTCAAAGTACCTCATCCTGATTACGCTTGCACAATTCTAGTTGGGCATCCTACCATGGCATCAGAAATCTCTCATTCATACAGAGTGTATCATCGTCTTTTGACAAAGTGAACCGCACTCACTTCTCCTTTTTGCATGATATATAGCAAAGATGCCGATAACATACTATTATCTTCTCGTACTACTCATCTTGAGATTGATTTGGAGCTCTATTGCCTATTTACGTTCTTCCCTCGAGCACATGCACCTTGTTTAGTATCCCTCCTGAGTACACTTGCACAATCCTTGTTGGGCCTCCTAGCACGACATTACAAATCTCTCATTACTACATAGGGTATCATCGTACTTTGATAAAGTAAACATAGTCACTTCTCCATTTTGCTCGCTATATAGCAAAGATGTCGATAACCTACTATTATATCCTCGTACTACTCATCTTGAGAATGATTGGAGCTCCATCACCTATTTACGCTCTTCCATCGAGCATATGCACCTTGTTCAGTGTCCTCATGGCATACGTCACAATGTGTATTTTCCATTAGATATCCAAAGTATAGTGTGATCTTCCTCTTACACAAATCTTATCACCTCGATTCGGAGGTGATCTCCACCAATCTTCTTAATAATAATGAATTCTATACACTTTGAAAGATTAACAGACTAAATGAGGTTTCGGAACATACATCCCATTTTTTGATGTGGAAGAGGAGTAGGACCTTCACTACTATTCTCCCGCGACGTCGAGGAGCTCTCAAATAGGCCTAGTAAGCCCTCTCAAATTTCTACATAAAACCGAAGCTAGCGGATATCCACCCCATGGGTCATAGAACCATAAGGGAGTTGATCCCCTTATGCTGCTAATGGTTCGCATAAGGACTAGCAAGACTAAAGATAACACTCAACAGAGTTACTTCGAAGTAGAGACATTTCGATTCAAACCGTCCAACTTGCATAGATCTTGTAAAAACCCATTTGTTGACCCCTAAACCTCTTCAATCATATTGTAGATGATCTAATCTAGATCTTGTAAAAATCCATTTGTTGACCCCTAAACCTCTACAATCATATTGTAGATGATCCTAATATCAATGGTTTATTGTAAACATCGATTCTTCACATATTTTGAAGAATGCACACTCCTTGCACCATCTCTTCTCGATGATGTTGAAGCCTCCTTTGATATTAGTTAATGGTGACAAATTGGTATAGTCGCAACTCTCAGCTCCAAGACCACAAGGATATGAATCGGGATGCATATATACAATCAACCACCACAATGGATGCACGTGAAGAAGATGTCACACTATATAATGATGGTTGATCACCTCTAACAATCACTAAAGAAGAAAATTTATTATGAAGAAGAATAAGCGCATCTCCTTCCATTTCTCTCATTCTCCTACATCTCATCTCCCTTATTATGCTGTTGGTTATGCCACCTTCTACCCTTTTATGGGCCTAATACAATCTTCAATTGATTGTGGCAATAAATCACAATCAAGGTCTCAATCAATAGCAATCAATCAAGATCTAATCAAGATCCGTCATTCAAGATCCTAATGATATTTGATCAAGATCTAATCAAGATCCGTCATTCAAGATCCTAATGATATTTGATCGCTTCTAGTCAAATTTTCTTTAAAATTTACATGGAATCTAGCTCAATCATATTAGAATTATAACTTCGCAATCCCAATGTGTCGCATCGTCCCCGCCCCCCTAGTTCATGCTCCAAACCCCGCCCTCATCATCACTTCTTTTTGAACAGGTCTACCTCCACCTCTCTCACGACCTCCCTTGGGATGAACTGTGTGATGAGGGAGGAGCACGAGGAAGAGGTATGTGTTCATAATTCACTCATAATCAATCAAAATAAAACATGTAAATAATCTGAAGTATAGAGAATATATTATCTACCCTTTTTATTGTTAAATTCCTTACTTCAAAATAATTTTCTAATTAATTTTTATTTATTTTTTGAGTTTTATTTCTTTGGTCAATTGATCATTTTGACCAGCTAACTCAGCACACGGCCGTCTCTCAGTGGGTCGTGACTCGCTGACTCAGCAGGTCAACCTGACCTGTTAGACCGGACAACTCCTCTTTTTTATTCTATCCAGTCGATCACCCTTCTCCAATTTTCCGGCCTTTATCCGATCCTTCTAGAACCTCATCATCCACCGAATTGAATTGGATCATAAGCAATCTAGTTACCCGAAGATTCGATTTGATCCACCATACCCGATTGAGTCTCCCCTCTATTTAAACCAAACTTTCGCCTGACTTTCAGATCTTTTTCCAATTTTCTCCTTTGCCCGCTAAGCTCCTAATATATTCTCTCCGATCATGACAGGGTCCAAGAGTTCTCCGCCATTGTAGTGAGGATCCATGGTTGAGATAGGTGGAGATCTGGTGGGATTTCATCACCTCCACCGTCTGATTCGCAGGGTGGAGCATTGGGCTCGATCCGGTCCAACACGGGAAAGCTCGGCCTGGACCCGATAAATTTTCTCGGACCTTGGGTCGGGTCGCGGCCAGCTTTTTTAGGCAAATCCAGGACCCGGGCCCAGCTCAAAGCATGTAGGGCCGGGTCCGGGTTCGGGCCGGGCTCGGCCCGCCCCCATTTTGATTTCTACGAAGGCTGCACATCCATTTCTTTTATCGTTTTTCCCTCCTTGCATTATATTTCTATTAGTATTTTATGTATCTTGTTATGATTGGTGCAAGATACATTACGTGTTGAAACATATTCGACTAGGGTAAGTTAAAAAAGATACGTCAATTGCAAAATTTAAATCTGCATGACAAACCCTGTGATGCTAATGATGAAAAATATGGCAATTGCAAAATTAAAGTAATGTATTGAATAACCCAGAACTAAAGCAATGTATTGACTAAATTCCTTCGTGAGGATGGGTTTGTTTAACATATGTCATTTTTCATATTTAATACCAAGTAAGTTCATGGTTTCAACGTAATTCTATCTTAATATTCACCTGCAAACAAATTATCAATACAAGTTACCAATAGTCATCCACAAACTTAACGTCGATTTAGTGTGGATTATGTTTGGAGTAGTTGAAACACATAAGAAATTTTCATTATTAATTTCAATCTTAATCTAAAAAAACTGGTGCAGTATAGCTATGACCATGTGAAATCCCACGTATGCAAATATGTCAGGCCGGATCGGGCCTTAGCGGGTCACCTCGGGTTCGGGCTGGGCCCGGCCCATGCTTGAAAATTCGACAAAATTAGGACCCAGGCCGGCCCATATATACATCGGGTTCGGGCCAAGTCCGAGCTTTTACAGGTTGAGCCAGGGTCGGGTCCGGGTTGACCCGGCCCAATGCTCCACCCTATCTCTATCCCTCTTATCGTTGATTTCATATGATTTTAGTGGTCAGAATCTCAAACCTTGCATTGATATCGATTGTACTCTTACTACTGTTGATATTACTTTTGGGGATGATTTAACGATCTTTAGTTTACTCCTACATGACGAAGAGATTAATTTCAATCTCAGTATCAGCTTATAGATCCAACTATTGAACAGTTCTTCATGATTCTTATTATTTTTGGTATGATCTATTTCTTCACATTTACCGTCAATGTGAAGGCTATAGGGGAATTTAGAATAAAGAATTTTTTTTTAGATTTTCTTGATTTTTCTAGGTGTGCATTTGTCAACCAACTCAAATTAGCCTGATCTCTAGGTTAGGGCCACAAAGGGAATGGGGAGACTGCACCCATGTGTAGTAACTTACCTATACCCCCTCCTGTCGTACCATACCCCAGAAGATGGGGATCTCGTTGTCCAGTCAACGAGGATGCGGGGGAGGGGAGGGGGTGTCTAGGGGGACCAGGTGCGCTCCCCTCGCGTGGATGGGGGAGGGGGGGCAAGGCCCTCGATGGAATTTTTTATGAGGGGTTCTATTTTATTTATGTATGTGGATCCGTTTATTTCTGGGATCTGTTTGTACGGGAGTAGTATATAAACCAGTGACAAATCCAAGATTCAAGCCTAGGAGTTCGACAAATAATAATGTGCTGAAGTTATTATTGTACTCGACTAGAAATTGTGATTCACGTCAAGTCGATTCTCTAATAGAAATCGAGTTATACTGTATCATTTTCATTTAAAAAGAAAGCTAAACATAATGTGAAGACCATAAACTACATCTATAAAGAAAAGAATTCTCTATCACTATAAACTTTAATTAGCACATGATTAAGTACATTTTGTAAATAAATTTTGTGAGGAAATGGCAATTCTTGTATATGAATAAAGTTTCCTCTTAATCTTTATCCACTCGACGCCAGGTATTTTTTGTACGCTCTTGTCTTATAGAAGTTGTTTCGTCCTACCAACTTATTCGAATATATTCACATCCACATAAATACTGCATCCAAATGGGGATGGGAATTCAATGTTGTAACATTGCATAAGTCCACGAGGGACTGTAACAAAATTAACAAATTTTTGTTATGTATATTGCAGAAAAAAGATATGAGATTATTCATTGTTGGCCTTTGCATATCGTCTTGTAGATTTTGAAACCTCTGCAGTGCCTTCTTGATAGTTTTAGAATCTAACGTAATTTTTTTTAAATGTTCTCCTTTCAAAATATAATCGCACGAAAATTCTAAAAAACCAGAAATATTGGTGGAATCGGATCGAATTTCAACACTATGTATTCCACATTAGTATTACATAAACAAAAAATGTACATACAAGTTATATACAACGTGTGAGCTTGCGACACGATATATCCGAGGCAAGGTAACGCAGAGGGTCGACGACAGAATTGAGGGCCCTGCACACGTTCAAGAGAGATCAACAGAGCCGTCGCAATGTCACATTGCATGCACTGGAGGCACACACAGCCTAAGGATGGGCATTGGGCTGGGCTGGCCTGGCCCAACCCGAAGTCCAACCCAAAAAGCCCGGCCCAACCCAAGCCTAAAAGAGGATTGGGCCAGGACTGAGCCTAGAATGTCGGTCCAAAAATACTTTGGGTCGGGTTCGGGTTTGGCTCGGCCCAACCCGATCCGCCCCAAGGTCCAGCCGATTGGGGGCCCGAAGTTGGCCCGAGGGTAAAGCCCAAGACCCATCCCGAACATGGGCATGGACCTTAGACAAGATGTTTTGCCTACTAAGGTATATTGTGTATGATTGTTGAAGTATCGATATTGCTACTGTTTAGCCATTGACTTCTCATTGGAATATTACTATTGTTTAGCCATCGTTATAGATTTAAGATATGTGCAAACTTAGTTGTTATGTAGACATCTTAGATTCTTATGCATAGTTTAATAGCTTCTTTAATGTGGACATTCTTATGCTTGTAACTTCTTTTTTTGCGCTTGATTTACAGATGTGTAATCCTTCTTTTTAATGTGTAGCATGATCCATCATTTCCATATTTCTCGTGTTGTGATTTTCATGACCAGGAAATGAACCAAAGCTTGGGCCGGCCCGGCCCAAGCTCGGACCAAAGGAAATGGGCCGGGCCTGGGCTTGGACTGAACAACACCAAAATTTGTGGGCCTAAGCCCGACCCAAGGCCTGAAATATTTAGATGGGCTTGGGCCTGAGCCCTTCAGGACCCGGCCCAACCCGGCTCATGCCCATCCCTAACACAACCGCATGGAGGGAGTGCGAGGAATTTAGCGAGAATTCGAGACTGCAATGAGGGAGGCCATTCTACGAGGAATGGAGGGTACAGGCAGAATGAGAGGAAATTGAGGGTTCTAATATTTTCAGGGGCACGTGCCCCACATACCAACACATAGGTCCACTCCTGATATAAACTTCTCTAAGGTTAGGGCTCTTTGTATTATCTATTCTTTCTTCTTTCTCCGCATAGTGAAAATCGATCACTTCCGCTCAAGAACATAACATTTACGGTTGAATCTTGTAAATTCGTGTGTTTGCGTCTTGCTTGAGTGTGTTAGCTTTCATGATTCGCAACACTAAGATTATGAGATTGTGATGTGTAGTGGTTTAGATGATTGAATGTAGTGTAGGCCAATTGGATGAGTGATTTGAGGATAGAAAGGATGGTTACGTAGAATTGTGTGCAGCTTGGGAGTCAAAAAAGGTGGTGTTAGTTCGAGAACGGGTGTTTTAGGTTTAAAGATGGTGGGATTATTTATTTTCTTTTATTGTATACTTATTTTAGATTTTTTTGAGGTATATCAGGTTACGTCAAGGATCTACATGTAATAAGCCTTGCAATGATGATATTGAAATAAGTGACAAGCTACAAGAGAATGCGGAATTCCGTAGAGAGCTTTTTCCCATTAAGGGCATGGACTTGGCATAAATACTCGGCCAGAGCATGGGATTTAAAAAATTTCCTGTTAGAGCATCGATCCGCGGAATGAATTTTATATATATATATATATATATATATTAAAAAATCTATAATATTATTCCGGAAATTTTTTAAAATTTTACATTATTAAAAACATGATATGTTGAGGGCGGATTGAAGTTTATATATATTAAAAATAATATACAATATTATTCCAAAAAACTTTTTAAATTTTATATTATTAAAAATCTGACAGGAGGACGATTGAATTTTATATATATTAAAAATAATATATAATATTATCTCAGAAAGTTTTTTAAATTTTATATTATTAAAAATAACCGACAGGTTCATCGTCGATTGAATTTTATATATATTAATATATATATTATTATTTCAGAAAATTTTTAAATTTTATATTACTAAAAATAATATAAAATTATTTGGAAAAGTAATGGGCAAACAATCGGCCGAATTGTTTATATATTATTTTTAATAATATAAAATTCAAAAGTTTTTCGGTTGAATATTATATATTATTTTTAATATATTTAAATTATTTCGACGGATGAAAAATTGAAACTTACTGATTTTATATTGCAATCGGCGAACGGTTCGTCGATCGGCGAACCGCTCGCTGATCGATGCTCTGGTGGGGAATTTTTTAAATTCCATGTCCTGATCGGGTATTTGTGTCAAACCCATGCCTTTAAAGGAAAAAACTCTTCGGTAGAATTGCTCCTATATGAGTCTTGTCTCACGAACATTTATTATAAGCTACTTGAATGTCATTGTACACCATAAACTTTTGAAAGTATAAGGACGATGTGCTATCATTACTCGATTTTTCTTTTGATCAGAATTGGACAAGTCGCAAACATGGTACTGTGTTATGGAGGGAAAGGAGATGTCAAGTCATCTAAACAATATGATTGATGTATGCAATAAGTGAACTGGTACGCTCAGGGGAAGACTCACCACTTAGAGATGTTTTAACGGATCTGATACGGATAGATATATCTATTTTTATATCCACGTTCGCTTCATCTCTATTGAATACGGATATGGATATGATTCGGATATGTATTAAAGAAATCATATCCTTAAAAAATATATACGAATTCAAATCAGATATGTATCGAATCCGAATACGTATCGAATAAAGAGCGGAGCCGAATACGCACTACAAGAAAAAACAAGTTGTGGCTACAGAACTATGCCCACAGATGTGGAACTTGTAGCCATAGAATTGGTCTCGCGCTACAACACGTCGTGGTCTGTAGTCGTAGCTACAAGTCTCATCGCGAGAGTTCTTTAACCACGAATATAGAGGGAAATGAGAACACGTCATCTAAACAATCTTCTGGAAACCAATGTAATCATTTATGCTTAAAATTATTACAGAGAGAATGATGGAAGATGGACAAAGTGTACCGCCAATTTCTTTTGGATGACAAATCCAATTCTTCGAAAGACAACATTTACTTACATGAAAACCATAACATTGCTATACATAACTTTTTAGACCCTTTTGGACGAGCTCTACCGCTTCAGTTGCCAAGAAACTAAAGGTATCAAAATCTAAAGGGATGAATACATGTTGATGTCAATACAAGCCTTCTCATACTTAGCAACTTTAGCTAAGATAGTTTTCGGTATAGCTTATCCCGCAATAAATCACTCATTATCATACCCATCAATGAAGGGGGAGGGGATGTCGAGGTTGCTGGAGGAGATGGTGGGAGCAACAGTGGTGGTTTGATGGTTTTGCAGGAAGAGGAGCAGCTGGGCAGGGAGGGAAACGATGGAGGTGGGAGAAGTCGACATCGTGCTTGGGGGGGCGAGAATAAGCTACTAGGTGGTGCTAAGAAGGCAGATCGCCGTATGGTGCGGGCGGTTTTACTTTCAAATCATGGAGACGAGGCCGTCCCCAAAGACAATGAGCCTGTTTTGTGGTCGCCAGTCGGGAGACCTAGTTACTTCAGTTTGCTTGACAGGAAGTTTGCAGAAAGCGTGGGCATCGTGCCGCCCCGTGGGAGGTCGAATGATGTTTATATATGAAGATTTTATCCTGGAATGTAAGAGGGTTGGGCCGCCCTGAGAAACGGTTGGGGGTGAAGAAATTGATGTTGGAGGCTCGTGCTGATATTGTGTTGTTTCAAGAAACTAAGTGTTCGACTCCTAGGGGGGATGGTTGGCGGGAGATGGGCGGAGGCTCCATTTATGACTTTGTGGAGGTGGAATCTCAGGGCGCGGCAGGCGGACTCCTATCTGGCTGGAAAGGTGATGATTTCGATAAGATGGATGAATGGAGATCTGTGTTTTCGCTTTCAGTGACTCTAAAAAGGAGAGCAGATGGGGTTATTCTTACTGTGACCAACATATATGGACCTACATCTCCAGGTCCGTTGTTGCTGGCTGAGGATCTTTCGAGGGTTACTGTGGAAAGGGATGTTGGCATTTGGCTTATTGGTGGTGATCTAAATCTGACTTTATTCCCGGAAGACAGGCCAAGATTGGGAGGAGGGAGAGACAGGGGTTCGGAGGACTTTCGGAATCAGCTTCATACCCTTGGGCTGGAAGTGGTGGATGCTGCTGGATGTGCGTACACGTGGCGGAATTCGAGGACGAGATCGAGGCTTGACAGATTCCTTCTCTCACAGGAAGGGCTGGAATTTTTTCCGTTATCCCGGGCTTGGGCGTTGCCGCGGGCTCACTCCGATCACACGCCGCTGATTTGGTCATCTGAGGAGGGCAATCGATCTAGATCCTTGTTTAGATTTGAAAGGTCTTGGCTGTTGGAGCCTGGTTTCAGGGAGGAGGTGGAAGCGCAGTGGAGAAGGATACAGGTGGATGGTTCGGCGGTAGTTTGCCTAGCCAAGAAGTTGGTTATGCTGAAGGAGTTCCTCATTGGTTATGGGCGGGAATTGAAGATGCAAAGAAGAGAGCGTCGGCATGCAGCTCAGCAAGGGGTGGTCAGACTGGATGGCTTGGACGACGAGAGGGGCCTTATCCTGGAGGAGGTGGAGGAACGATCGAGGCTGCTGGATATTATTCTGCAGGAGGACAAGAAGGAGGAGGTGGAATGGAAACAGAGGTCTAGACAAAAATGGTTACGGGAGGGAGATGCAAACACGAGATTCTTCCACTCTATGGCGTCAGGTAGAAGAAGGAGGAACTTCATTCAGAGCCTCGAGGTAGGGGGTGAAAGAGTGGCAGGGAGTGCATTGTTAGGACGCGCCCTAAGAGATCACTTTGTTAGGATGTCGAGGAGGGAACAAGGTACTGGTTGGAGATGGCGGGGGGAGGGGGTTGAGTCCCTTTCAGAGGCGCAGGCGCAGGAGCTGGAGTCAGAGTTTGATGAGGAGGAGGTTCGAAAGGCTGTCTTGGGGCTGAACTCAGACGGGTCCCCCGGACCAGACGGTTTTCCTGTTTGTTTCTACAAGGAATTTTGGGGTATGTTGAAGGATGATATTTTGGGGGTGCTTAACGAATTTAGAGATGCCAACAGGGGATTCGAGAAGATTAATCGGGCGCTGCTTTTCCTTCTTCCGAAGAAAAATACTCCCTTAAGAGTGGAAGACTTCAGACCAATTGCAATGTCCAATGCAATCTATCTTATCATTGCTAAAGTTCTTGCTAACAGATTAAAGCGGGTAATGGATGTGATTATTCTTCAGAATCAAACAGCTTTTATCCCAGGACGGCAGATGGCAGACGGGTTAGTTACGGCCTCTGAGATCTGTCTGCAGTGGCGGCGAGAAGGCAAGAAAGGTTTGCTTTGGAAGATCGATTTTGAGAAAGCATATGACTGTGTGGACTGGAGGTTTCTTTGGACGTCTCTTCGATGTCGTGGTTTTCCTGAGCTTTGGATTGCCTGGATGAAGAGATGTGTCACGACCGCGTCCTTCACGATCCTGGTGAATGGGAAGCCTGAGGGTGGTTTCTTCCAGCCACAGAGGGGGGTGAGACAGGGATGCCCGCTCGCTCCGATGCTTTTTGTTTTGGTTGCTGATGCACTGGCGGTCATGTTCAAGAGAGCTGTTGATGGGGGGTGGTGTGAGGGCTTTCGTACAGAGGCTTTTTCAGTGCCTTTACTTCAGTATGCAGATGACACGGTAATATTCTTAGGGGGGTCAGAGGAGATGGACAGAAGGGCCAGGCAGTTGGTTGATATCTTCGGTAATATCTCAGGTCTCAAGATAAACAGAAACAAGTCTGTGGTCATTCAGTTCGGGATGGATGAGACGGAGAGCAGAAATAGGGTGGCGTGCTTGGGGTGCCCCTTAGGGAACCTGCCCATTACATACTTGGGACTCCCTTTGGTGGCAGGAAGACTTAAAAACTCGGATTGGGATGTGGTTCTCCAAAAGATTGAACAAAGATTGGCCGGTTGGAAGGCGGTGACACTTTCAAAGGGCGGGAAGCTGACACTTTTGAAGCATGTTTTATCGGCGATACCCATTTTTTTCATATCAACTCGTCTGATGCCGGTTGGTGTAAGAAAAAAGATTGAGAAAATGATGCGAAGATTCTTCTGGTCAGATGGGAAGCAGCAGAGGTCCGGCGTTCACCTTGTTCGATGGGAAGAGATCACGCAGAAGAAAAGCAAGGGAGGTCTGGGTGTTAGAGATATCTGCAGTATGAATAAGGCTCTTTTGGCCAAGTGGGTCTTGAGGATCTGGGGCAACAGCGAGAGTTTGGTCATCAACCTGCTTCGTAATATCTATGGAGTTAGGGGCTCTCTTGAGACCAGGAGGTTAAGGTTTGAATCTTCGCTTTGGAGCGGTATTCGGGACATCCTGCCATCGTTGCGGGAGGGATTAAGGCCTAAGGTAGGGTCTGGGGAGATTTTCAGATTCTGGCAGGATAACTGGACGGGCGAGGGGATCCTTAGCTCTAGGTTCCCCAGGCTTTTTGCTTTGGCAGCAGACAAAGGTTGTTCTGTGGCGGATGCTTGTGACTCTGGATCATGGAACCCTCGGTTCATTTCTGTCATCCCAGAGCGGAGGTTGGAGGATTTTTCGAGGCTGTGTGCAGAATTGCCATCCCCTTCCTGTATCACGCAGGGAAGGGATCATTTTCTTTGGAATGGGGGCAGATTCTCAGTGAAGAAGGCCTACGACATGTTCAGGGGGAGCCCGGATTTCATTGATCCGGATGAGGTTCAGGACATGAAGGTCATATGGGCTAGCAAGATCCCTAACAGGGTGAAAGTTTTCCTCTGGTGTCTCAGGAGAGGAAGGATTTGTGACAAGGCGAGGAGGGGAAGATTGTTTGGGATTGCTGATACGAGCTGTGACAGATGTGGGGAGCACCTCGAGGACGCGGAACATCTTTTCTTTAAGTGTCCATTTTCGCTTCAGATATGGAAGGAGTTGGAGGCACCTTGGGCCTCTATTGATGGTGAGTATGATTTTTGGAGGATGGTGAGGTCGCTTGGGGGCAACTCGACGGACGATTGTGCTCTTCCTTTTGCGGCATTATGGTCCATTTGGGGAGGAAGAAATGATTTGATTTTTAACAACCAAAGATTTTATTCTGAAAATGTATTAGCCTTGTGCCTCTCCCTTTATCGGCAATGGGCTTCTAGTTAATGTATCTATTTTTGTTCTGGTTTTAATATAATTTCAGTGGTGAGTCCCACCTTGGGACTTCACCCTCTTGCTTCTCAAAAAAAAAAAATCAATGGAGGAACTCCATTCAAATGAACATATGCATGTTTCCCTCCAACCTATCCAAATCTTATAACATATGCTAGTCTGAGTGTTGATCTCCCCTCATGTGGATCCATCAAAAAATTCGTATGTGCTTCTTTCTTTGGAAACCCTAGCATGTCTGAGCATATAATAAAGGGGATCCCTTATAAAATCATATCAATATATAGAACCTGAGAGTTCACGATATTGAACTACATTCTTCCCAAAAGTATCTAAACTATATGATTGATGGAGGCAATACGTAAACTGATCCGTTCATGGGGAAGACCCACCACCGTGATGCCTCCATAGACCGCCACCAAGATGGCTCTTTCTGTGAGTTTCTTCTCCCCATCCCTATGTTGTGAGCCTCTCCTTCAGTGTAGCTCCGTTTTGACGCCATTTACCCTCCCATGGCTACCCTCCTATGTCCAATTATGGCTCTTCCATACATAACCCTAAGTTAGCCGCAAGCTACCCCAATCCCGTTATTAAAAACCCTAAACCATTCCGCACGCGCCCCAAGGAGAAGAGAACTCTGGCAGTTTTGAAGGCGACGGTCCCGGTTCTTGAATTTCACTTAGGTCATTTCTTCACAATTCTGAGGACTCTTTCTGGATTTTATGATGAAGTAGTACTTAAAATACTATTTCTGATTTTGAGATCTGGTTATTGAAGATCTGGTTGTGTGGATTTCTAGGTTTTTCCCGTCTCTATAAGGCTTGATATGCTTGAAGAGGAGTTTACTTGATAAGCTACTGTGATTCACTTTGATTCTGGAGATGCAAATTTGGTTACTGTTCATCGGGATTCCCTCCAGTTCTTAGGGAATTCTGGTGTTTCTTTCTGTGGGGAGTTGTGTTTGATCTTATTTTTCAATTGGATTCTTTAATTTGTTAGTGGGCCATTCTGGGCAGGTAACGTGGATTAATTAACTGTTTGGAAGATCTTTCGGTTGGTCTACGTGGGGGTTAGTTTTTAACTAACTCTTTTCACAAGTTGGATCTTGACACGTGGTCTCTTGCCACGTTGGAAATTCTGTGTGAAAGATGCCTGATCAATTAAACACAAACCTGGAAAAAATGAAGAAAACTTTCCCGAACTCACGCCCCCAAATATCATCACGAAGGGCGTTGTTATCGCTAATGGATCCAAGAATGATAAGGTAAAAACTGCTCCAAAATCTTATGCATCAGTTATGCGAGACAAAATCGTACCTCCGAAATTGGGACCACCTGTGAAAATTAGAGAGCCCTATTATGAAGGCGAGGATGCTGTGGTGGATTTCTCCCCGGAAGAGATGCTGGAAATGAGCAAGCCTTTTGAGCTCTGTTTGGTGGGGATTTTCCAAAGGTTTAGGCCTAAACTTTTGAAAATAGATTCTATCATCAGAAAGGAGACGAAGCTCGAGCATAAAGTTCAAATCGGTGCCTTTAGGCACATTATTCTGAAATTCGAAGACAAAAACGATTACATGCGTATGTACATAAGTAATACTTGGAAATTTGGAAACAACTGGATGTCATTAATAAGATGGTCTCCATTTTTCACCCTGGAGACTCATCCCCTAACGTTCCGGTTAGGGTGGGATTTCCTATGCCGAGTCTTCGGTTTCTAAACGAAGGGGCTCTAAGGTCTATATTCAGGCCTATTGGCAGGTTTCTTTCAGTGGACAGAGATGTCACTAACTTTACAAGGCCTGGGTATATTAGGGTGAATGTTGAAATTGACGTCAGTGAACCTGTGATAGATCATGTGGTGATCAGATGTGGTGATAGGGACTTTATTCAAAACATTGTTTATGAAAATCTTTCAAGTTATTGCCACTACTGTTGTCTGGTCAGCCATGATCAGAAAGATTATTTCATGAGGAAGAAAAACTCTGAATCTGAGCAGGACAAGAAAGGGAAAGCTGATGTTGGACAAGAAGGGGCTAAAGTTGATCTTGGAGGGAGATCCTTCCAAAGACCAAGGCAAAAATGGGTGGTTAGGAATAACAGAAATAAGCAGAACCAAGCTGACAAAATTAATCGTGATAATTGATGAATCCACATTTCATCATCTTTATTCTATCATTTTGGCCTCAAAAACTGTGGCAAATGCATGTAAATACCCTTAATTCCTGCATTTTAGCATTCAGACATGTGTGTGTAAATAGTGTATAAAATACAGTTTTTAATGTCAAAATAATAGAATAAAGAAAAGAAAAGAAAAAGAATAAAATATTGTAAATATTTTATGACCTGAAACCCCGAGACCTAGGCATCTAGTTGAATAGGTCGACAAGGAAAAAATTAGAGGGAGATAAGGGCTAGAAACCAATAAAGATTCCTCTTTGTTTAATTCATTCTTTATTCATTTTGGGACCTATTTTTGGTTCCACTTTTTATACTTCAAATAAAGAAACTTTGTACATAAAAGTTGTAGATAATTAAATAAAAAAATACAAATTAATTTCATACAAAAATATTGTACAGACAAAAAGTTATGATCTGAATAAGATTCCAGAATCCCAACTTCCCAGACATGTATCTCTCAAATAAAAACTCAAAATGCATCAAAATCATCTTTAATTGTATATAATTTTCAATAAGCTATTTAATGAAGTGGTTTCGTATTTTACGGAGCTACGGTTTGAAAGTTGAGTTTTGGACCCCTATTGTATACTTGTACAGATTAAAATATTCATTTTATTTATTATTCATTATTTTTATAATTTTATATGTTTTTAATTTTGTAAAATATTATTTTTAATATATGTCTACATTAAAATCAGAATAAAACACTAAAGAAAATACAAAAATAAATTACTTATATACAACACATAGGTTATACTTATATAGAAGATACTTTTATTTATTTAATTGTACAAAACACTTCAAAAAAATAAAATAAAAATATGTTTAAGTCCATAAAAATAAGTTATAAATTTATAAAATGATAAACAAAAATAATAAAATTAAATACACAAAATAAAATAAAATATTATAATATATTGATATGTATACCGATATAGGCTATAAAAGGTAACTTGTATTTTTAATCTTAAAAAAATAAATAAAAATCATATTAAAATACTTCAGAAAATAACAAACTTTTTTATTTTATAATCCAAAAATAATAAAATAATTTTCTATTTTAAAATGAATTAATAAATGTTTTTACCATGGAATTTTCTGATTGGTCCATGTGGACTAACCAGGAACTTCCGTTGGTTGACCTCGGTCAACTCTCTGACCGAGGTCTGGCTCTGTGTCAGACTATGGTTTTTTGGCATTTTCTCTAAATTTTGGAGAGCGCGTCTTTCACCATCTCAGGTCGACCTCTTCACGACTTTTGCTCCTCGATAGACCAGCATGCACGCCTTATGATTTCCTTGGGCGGGGCATCGCTGCAATATCTGTTGCGCCTCGATCTTCGGAGCATGTTCACCACCTGTTCAAAAATACACCCGACCTTCCGTCATCCTTTGAACCCTTTCTTGGCCATGTTTAGACCTCCGGGAATGCGTGGATTGACTCCAGTGACAGGGGAGCCTCCAGCACTCCCGTTTGAGGTATGACGAGGGTCGTGGAGGTGTCTCCAACCATCTCCAGCCAAGGTTGGCCGTGGGGTTTCATCTCAGGTTTTTCAACCTTTGAGGTCCGTTTTTTTTATTTTTCTTGCATTTATTTACTCGTCATAGTCCTAGGATCCATCTCCCACTTTCGTTTTCGACCGCCGCCCAACCATTCACCTAATTCACCCCTCGTCGGAGCTTGCTCCGGCGAGCCACCATCTTCCACTGCTCCGCCCTCTTTTTTCCACCAGGCGGGTCACAGCAGTTTGCCCGCGACCTCCCCTTATTTCTCTTGCAGGTCCTGAAGCCAACGAGACACCTGGGAACGATTTTGACCATCCACCGGAGCTACATGGAGCCTCCTGCTCCGCCGCCTTCGCGGCTGCAATATAGCGCCCCACCAAAAGTTTTGAGAGTCCTAGGTGACCAACAACACCTGCAGGAGCATCTTGGAACGCCTTGGAGCTCCACAGCACGCCGGAGAAGCCTTGGATCGCCGGAGGAAAGTCACCTCGGCGCTGTTCTTCCATGTTCATCCTCGACGCCTCCCCGCCGTTTGATCTTGAAGGCCAGCCCCAGTTTGATCCTGAGCCCTTGGATTAGGCCCTCCAGCACCCGTTGATCTCGATCGGAGATCTAATCTGGGCCGTAGCAGCTGAACCAACATCGTGCGTCCCCGTACCGCCACGTGTCAAGTGGAAGGACGTACGCCGTCGGATCTCGCCTGCCTGGGTATTTTGCACTTCACTCCCCGGGTATTTTGTATTTAAGTAGTACATAATCATCCATCTGCAGTTCAATAGTTTTGGATATTTTGCAAAAACACCCCTGAAGTTTTTATATTTGCACTCTAGTCCCTGTCCATGTCACCTCACGTGACTCACGCAGGTGGGGTGAGGGTATTTTGCAAGGGATCCCCTGCTGGTTTTGTTATTTCATTCTAGTCCAGGAAACATTTTATTAAGTGTAATATTTTAGTGAAGTTGCAAAGCAGCCCCTCATGTTTTTGTTATTTGTGTTTAAGTCCCTGCAAGGCACGTGAGTACCACGTGCGTAGGTGGGAATTTTGCTCTATATCCCTTGGGTTTTTGGCTATTGGTGATTGGTCCTGGAATTTTGTTAATTAGTTATAAATTTCTAGAAAAATTGTACTTGGGTCCTTGATGTTTTGGATATTTACACATATGCCCATGCTAGTGTTGATTTTTATCTTTGTTGTTTTGATAACAGGCCTGATCACTAGGGTATGAGGTACAGAAATAGGGTCGTTGTGACCCAAGCAATCAGACCATGTATATCAAGAAAAATCAGACCACTCAAAACACGTAAAATCAATCAAGCTCAAAAGGAGCGGTCCAGCTATGAGATTAACCTGGTATAGCACCCAGGGTCGAACACAAGGAGCACGGGTTGGCCAGAGGCCTACGAAGTAGTAAAAATAAAATAAAAGAAAAGACAAGTATTTTTAGTGGTTTTTAATTCTTTTTATATTTTTTTTGGATTTTTAAATGTGAAGAAAATAAAAGAAACACAAAATAAAGCAAGCTTCAACTAATTATTTAATGTATCAAAAATCAAGCAAAAATTCAAACAAAAATGTTTTTATGTTTTTTAGGTTTTTTAGTGTTTTTGGTGAATTTTTGGGATTTTTATAATGTATATTTTATTTTCTAAAAATCAAACAGTACTAAAAAGACAAGGTACTGTCCAGCCAGGCCCAAAATCCAAAAATAAAATATTTATGGATCTCAAGAAGGCCTGGAGGTAATTTTCCTGTAAACTAGATAAAATGAGGAAAATTTGAGCACCAAAATTATTGTTTTTGGGTTTTTAAATTATTTACTATAATTTTTATGAGTTTTTAGGTGTTTTTGACTTTTTTAGGGTTTTTAAGCAATGAAAAATAGCCAAAATTGGCTAGAAAAACAAAACACACAAAAGAAACATTACCTAATTTTTATGGAATTTTTGAGGGGGTTTTTATATTTTTTTGGGATTTTTAATCCTAGACAGTAGCTAAAATAGAGGTTTTTGAATTTTTAAAAATAACAAATAAAATCAAAAATGTCCTCGAAAATTCTCAAAAATCCTACAACATGACAGGAGCCATGTGTCAAAGTTTCATCGAATTTGGAGGTGATTTGATTTTATTTAAAAATCAAAAGGGGGCACTGTGCACAGGGACTGAAGTGCAAATACCCGAAGTTCTGGGGGTCCAGGTGCAATTTTCCTAGCAAGTCACGCGCGTGGCGCGTGCCTGGGGCACTCAGGGACCTTCTGGTAATAAAAACAAGTCCTAGGACCTTTTGGTAACTCGTACCAAAAAGTCCAGGGGCTGTTATGCAAATAACCCACTAAAAGACGCACATGTGCAAATAAAACGTTCACAGGGGCATATATGCAATTACCAAAAAGTTTCTATTCATAAACAAACATCCAGAACTACAGGGGTAGAGTTGCAAATACACCAAATAAAGCACGTGGCGAAGCACGTGACAGACACTCACAGGGGCATAACTACAATTAAACTAAAGTACCAGGTCCCAAGTGCAAATATCCCAACGTAAATAAAAGGCAAACAATATTTACAGGACTAAATCTAAAAACATAAACTACGAGGGGGCCTACGGTAATTTACCCCTTTATTACGTCGACGGCTGGATGATGGACGCGTGGCTGATCTAACGGTCCTGGGCGCGGGCGTCTCTCTCTCCTTCCGCACGTGGGTCGATCGACGGCGCAGAGGAGGGCACGTGGAAGATCTGACGGGTGCGGGTGATTGGCGCCTCTCTCCCTGCTCTGACGGACCCGATCAACCCTCGAGATGATCGGACGGTGGCTGCTCCTCGATGGATGGACGGTCACGATGAAAACTGGAGCTCTGAGGGTGATCGGACGGTGGTCGAGGACCCTCGAAGAACAGGTGGCCGGCGAGTTTCGCCGGCCTCGTGCGCGTGCTGGGGTCCTCCTCAGCTGCCTCTGAAGATCGGAGAAGACTCGCACTGAAGTTCCGCAGATGTAGGTGGCCTCCGATGGCCCAGCCGAGCCTAGGAGGGGCTCCGGCGAGGTCGACGGAGGAGAGCTCCTGGCCTAGATGTGGGGAGGCCTCAGATGGCCTCCTCTGGACCTGCAAAGTAGCTCAAGAGCTTCGCGGGTCGAGGGCAAAATGCCTCGACCCGGTTAGGTGGTGCGGGGGTGAGCGATGCGTCGGGGTGAGCGAGCTCCGGCGAGCGACGGACGGTGGAGCTCGAACCCCAGCTCCTGTGCGAGCTGGGTTGAATGGGTGTATGGAGAAGGTGCACGGAGGGATGGCGAAGGTGACTGTGGGTTCCGATGATCGAGAAGATGCTCGAGATGGTCGGAATCAACGGAATACGGCGGAGCTACGATTTGGGGCAAACTAAAAATTAAGCTAAATAAGAAAGCTAGAAGGGTACCTGGGCGGTGTGGAAGACTGTGCTGGAGCTGAGGTAGCTCCTGGTCGTGGCCTCGAAGGTCGTCAAGTCCTGAGGCTCGAGCTCCTGCACTGGGCGGAGCACGGCGGCGCTACGTCGCCGGATCGATGGTCCGGCCACTCCCTCCTCGCTGCGACACGGGCAACCGAGAGCTGTCACCTCGAGGGTTGCTGTGGAGGTCACGGGACAAAGAATGGGGAGCCAAAGATGGAAAAAGAGTGCGGCGGAGCTCAGGCTATATACTGTGGAGGGTCCGGCAAGAATCGATCGGGTAAGGTAGCGTGAAGCGCGGATCCCAATGCACTCCCCCGGGCGAGGATCTCGGATGCAAGAAGAAGGATTAGGACCCGGGGTTTGCGCGAATGGCAGGCGGATCAGGCGGGGAAAAATCAGAGAAATTGGGTCGACAGCCCGATCCGCGAGAGAAGAAGGTCCGCGGGGGGAGTTGACCGGGGGTCAACATCCCCCGTGGACCAATCAGGAGAGGCCACGCATTTTTATTTTTGTTTCTTTATTTTAGGCTAGAAAATGATGGAATTAGCAAAAACGTAAAACATAAAATATTTTTATTTTATTTTTCTCTATTTTTTGGTGATTTTTAATTAATTTTTCAAAATAAAAATAAGGTATTTACATATTAGGGCTATATATAGGTATATATACAATATAGGGTTTTTAATTTTGATTTTTTAATTAGTTATTTTTATACATTTTTATTCCTATTTTATATTTTATTTATTTATAGAATAAAATGAGGAATAAAAAGATATTTTTATTTTATTTTTATTATTTATATACATAGGTGAAATAAATAGTTATGTACAACTATATACATGGTATATATACAATGTATTTTTGTATTTTTAATTTTGTAATTTTTATTTGATTTTTGTTTTGTTTCTTTTTATTTATTTACAAAATATAGAATAGAATATTTACAAGAAGTTTTGAAAATAAATAAATTTATTTACAAGGTTAAATACATGTAGGAGGATGGTCTATATACATGGTGAAAGGGAATTTTTTATTTTTAAGTTTTTATTTTGTTTTTAATAGTTTCTAGATATATACAAAAATGTACAAGCATATTTTTGGGTGAGGAAAATATAATTTATTTATTTACAAAAATCTATACACATGAGCCCCTATCTCCCTCTACTTGGCCTTTATGCGGTCAGGCCCATGCTGAGCCCTCCCTTGGGTTAGGTTGCTCAATATTTATTCTAAATATTTCCCTCTTTTTCTTTTTTAATCTTTATTCTTTTATTTTTGCACAAAAACATGCTAATTATAGGTTTTTACAAAATGCATGCTTTTGTTAATTATTCCTATTTACAAGTATCTACATGCATTTGCATAGGTTTTTGTAGCTAAAATATAAGAATAAAGAGTGATGAATGGGTATTCATCACCCCCCTATACTATACTTTGCTAGTCCCTTAGCAAACACTTATTTGAAAAAGAAATGAAAAAGAAAGAAAGAAAAAGAAAAAGAGGATGTACATGGATCAAGGTTGATTATTAAACTTGCCTTCATTAAATTGAGGTATGGAGCTCAATCAGATCTTTGGATTATTGATGTGTCGGAACCTTATTTAGACTTAAGCTTAAAACCTAACAGCCTCTAAGTTCCACTAATCTATAACCAAGACTCCTCAATGCTCCAGATCAGAACAAGTCATCAATCACAAACCCTGAAGACCATGAATCTTTTCTTGTCCAGTGAAAGTGAGGTCTAAGCTCTCCACCTCAGAAATGGCAACTTGACAACCCTCCCTAACAAGGTATCTCTATGACCTCAATCTGGCCACTCTTTCCTCAAGGAGCGGGGTATTCCCTTCTAAGTTCAAGTACAACCGGCTCAAGAAGAGGGGGAAGAAGAGAATGGGTCAAGGCCAGTGTAGCCACGTACCCTTGGGAGCTTGACCAGTGTAGCCAAGTCTCCCTGCTGCAAGCTACAACAGGTGGATCATGAAACCAAGCTTTGCTTATTGCACTTATATACATACTCCGGTGGGATTATCATTTTCTCTCAGACCCACCACTTTTTTGGAGTTCTTTTCTTTTTGCACATTTTTTTTCAAGTGCAACTGTACAACATATACATGTGCAGCATATATACAAGGAGTTTTTCCTCTTGAGCCAGTAGACTATCCCTCTTTTGAAGCTTTATTGCAACCCACAACTCCCGTCGTTAGACCTCATGGCAACCAGACCAAGTTGAGACGCACTTCCTTCACTATAAGAAGAAGAGAGGTTCCGCCTAGAAGTACTACCCTCATATGCTACCCCAAGTCAAGGAAGGCTGCCTCCTCACCACCTCATCCGTAGAGAGCTCGGTGCATAGTGCGGTTGTCCAAGTAAGGCCATAATCTATATGAGTCATGTGTTGTTGTTAAGTGCTCTACTTAGGCTCATTGAGATGACATGTGATCATAGCCTAGTGGACTCAAAGAATTAAGTCACCATGGACCTGAAAAGCCTTAAACCTAAGCCCTATAAGGTTCCTCTTAGAATTAGGTGGATTAAGATCTTAATCAAGCTCCATTTCTCAATTTGATTCCAGGCTAGTTTAAATGTCAACTATCATCCAAGAAAAACTATATACATATGTACAGAAAGATGCTTATTTACACAATATTTTACAAACATGCAAAATTTTTGAAAAATGTTTTGAAATCATGAATGATGATGCATGAAGTGCAAGTTTTGCAAAAAGATATTTACACACATTTACACAAGATTTTTGCAAACTTTTGATTTTCAAAACATTTTGGAAAAATTTTGTACTATATACATAATTTTGATACAAAAATATTTACACAAGCTTTACACACACAAAAGATTTTCGAAATCATTTTTACAAAAATAATTTGTACACTAGCTATGTATGTGCAAATAAAAGAAGGTTATGTACATGAAAATTTTTTAAATTTTTGTGGTTTTTAGCCATTTTATTTATTAACACACTCACACAAAGTACGAGTTATGGCTAAAGTATATATGAAATATATACACACCCCCCTATACTTAGCTCGAACGATGTCCTCAGAGTCAAGAGCGATGAAGAAGGCATAACTCGTGCTATGTATAGGGAAGTGAAAAGGAAGGCTATACAAAAGGAAATGAAAAGTCAAGAGGATCTCGGGTCTTCCCCCTATACTTAGGATCAAATAATCCTAAGTATAGCAGGCTGTACACGAAGGGAAAACCGAGTGGAGAATGTACAGGGTCTACCCCCCCTATACTTAGGGTGAGATATCCCTAAGTATAGGCAGCAAAACAGGGGTAGACAGAAACAAAAGAAATACCCGAAATGTCTCACATCCCCCCTATACTTAGGGTAAAGTACACCCTAAGTATAGCATAATCATACGATGGGGAAAGGGATGTGGGACTAAGGAAGGTGGTGATATGGACATCTGGATCTATATACAGCGGAAGATCAGTGAAACTCAGGCGTGAGATGCATTGGATGTGAGTCAAAGACCACATCTCACGCAAAATGAATAGGGGCAATATCAACGACCCGCGGCTCATGATCTAGAAATGGCTTGAGCCGCTGGCCGTTCACTCGGAAGGTACTCTCAGAAAACAACTCAGATATATCTATGCTACCGTTGTCGTGTACCTTCCGAACCAGATAAGGTCCTTTCCATTTGCTCTGTAGCTTCCCTGGAAATAATCTAAGCCTCGCATCAAACAGCCATACTCTCTGTCCAATCTCAAAATGTTTGTGGCTGATATGAGAATCATGCCACTCCTTGACTTTCTCCTTATAATGTAGGCTGCTCGAGAAAGCTGCATCTCTAAGCTCCTCCAGGGCAGCTAGCTCTGCCCTCCTCTGGTCTCCCATACCATCTGGATCCATAAGTATGTCTGTAACTGCCCAAAGTGACTTGTGCCTCAGCTCAACAGGTAAATGGCATGGCTTGCCATACACGAGGCGAAAGGGAGATGTGCCCAAAGGTGTCTTGAAAGACGTCCTATATGCCCACAAGACCGAGTCCAAAAGCTGTGACCAATCCTTTCGGTCAGGGCGGACGACTTTCTGCAGAATAGTCTTGATCTCCCTATTCGACACCTCGGCTAGACCATTCGTCTGTGGATGGTACGGTGTAGCAACACGATGATCTATGCCGAACTCGCTAGCAAGTGCCTTCACCTGGTCGTTGATGAAGTGAGATCCCCCATCAGAAATCAGAACTCGTGGAACCCCGAACCGCGTGATGATGTGTTTCCTCAGAAATCTGCAAACTGTCCTCGCATCAGCGGCTCGGGCAGGGATAGCCTCCACCCAACGACTCACATAATCAACGGCCAATAGAATGTACTCAAATCCCTGACTCTTAGGGAATGGACCCATGAAATCGATGCCCCATGCGTCAAAAACCTCATAGAAGTGAATGGGCTGCATCGGCATCATATCACGCTGTCCACAAGTGCCCATCCTCTGACAGTCAGTACACCTCTTCACGAACTCATCTGAGTCCTTGAAGAGGGTAGGCCACCACAAGCCGGATTGGAGCACTTTCTGTACCGTTCTCCTCCCAGAATGATGTCCTCCTGCCTCAAGCTTGTGGCAGTAAGTGAGGACGCTATGGTGTTCCTCCTGAGGAATACACCGACGCCAGACGCTATCCCCTCCTTCGTGGTAAAGGATGGGATCCTCCCAATGGTAAGACTTGGCCTTCGCTAGGAAGGTCTCAAGCCTCTGCCTGGGCCAATCTTGTGGGACTTTCCCAGCAACGAGAAAGTTCACAATATCGGCGTACCAAGGGAGTGAGGCGATAGCAAGGATCGCCTCATCTGGCAAGGTATCTCGGATAGGATCAATCTGCTCAGACTCCTCAGGCTGCTCTAATCGGGAGAGATGATCCGCCACCACATTCTTGACTCCAGGCTTATCCTTAATCTCAATGTCGAACTCCTGGAGTAGAAGGATCCATCTAGTCAGTCTGACCTTGGCATCCTTCTTTGCCATGCGGTACCTGATGGCGGTATGATCTGTAAACAAAGTCACTCTAGATCCAATGATATATGATCTGAACTTATCTAGGGCGAACACTACGGCTAGCATCTCCTTCTCTGTGACCGTGTAATTCCGCTGGGCGGAATCCAATGTGCGGCTAGCATAGTGTATAGCAAATGGCACTCCATCCCTCCTCTGTCCCAGCACTGCCCCTACGGCAAAATCGGAGGCGTCCGTCATGATCTCGAATGGGAGAGACCAATCAGGTGGCTGGAGGACAGGAGCCTCAATAACACACTGCTGGAGAGTAGCAAACGACGAAAGACACTTGTCATCGACAAGGAACTCGGTGTCTTTCGTCAAGAGGTCAGTCAACGGCCGGGCAATCCTGCTGAAGTCCTGAATGAATCTCCTATAAAATCCAACGTGCCCCAGAAATGACCGTAACTGCCTCAGATTGGACGGCGGTGTGAGTTTCCTAATGACATCAACCTTGGCCAGATCAACCTCCATGCCCCTGTTGGAGATGATGTGGCCAAGCACCGTCCCTTGAGTCACCATGAAGTGACTCTTCTCCCAAGATAGCACCAAGTGATACTCAATACATCACTGGAGTACTCGATCTAGGCAGTCAAGACAAGAATCAAATCCGTCGCCGTAGATCGAGAAATCATCCATGAAGACCTCCAAACACTCCCCTACCATGTCCGAGAAGATCGACAGCATGCACCTCTGAAAAGTCGCAGGGGCATTGCATAGCCCAAATGGCATGCGTCGAAAAGCATATGTGCCGAAGGGACAGGTAAAGGTGGTCTTCTCCTGGTCTTCAGGAGCGATGGCCACTTGGTTGTAGCCCGAGTACCCATCCAAGAAGCAATAATGGCTCTTCCCTGCCAGTCTCTCAATGATCTGGTCAATAAAAGGCAGGGGGAAATGGTCCTTCTTGGTGGCTTGGTTGAGTCTCCTGTAGTCAACGCAAACCCTCCAAGAGGTGGGTACTCGTGTAGCGATCTCCTCTCCCGACTCACTGATCACAGTCGTGATGCCCGTCTTCTTGGGCACCACATGCAAGGGGCTGACCCACTTGGAGTCGGAAATGGGATAAATAAAACCTGCACCCCACCACTTTGATATTTCCTTCATCACAACCTCTCTCAGGTTGGGGTTCAGACGCCGCTGGAACTCACGCGACGGCTTCGCCCCATCCTCGAGATAGATATGGTGGGAGCACACTGATGGACTAATCCCATGGAGATCTGCTACGCTCCATCCGATCGCCTTGCGGTTCTTTTCAAGAACCCCCATCAAACGGGATTCCTGCTCTCCAGTCAACTCGGCGGAGATGATGATTGGGTACATCTCTGGATCGCCCGCAAGGAATCGATACTTCAGCGAAGTAGGGAGCGGCTTCAGCTCTGGAATGCTGAGTGCCGGCAAATCTGGCTGTGGAAGAAACTGAGTGAAAGCTGCAAGGTCGGCCAAATCTGCCTGGGAAAGTGAAAGCGTACTCTCGCAAACTGGATCGGGGGAAGGCGGCTCAACTGCACTGTCTCTGGTCTGCTCTGCCTCTACCTCCTCCTCATCTATAGGCTCAGATGGACTCAAGTTTGGCATCTGATCATAGCAATCGGCCCAATCAGACTCTGAATCCGAGGGATCTGTATCAGAAGCGGTAGCATCAGTACCACCAGAAAACAAGGTGCTGTGATCGAGGACCGGCTCTGCTGCCTCAATAGTATCATGAACCAGGTCTGTGCTCTCCAGACTCTCCTCTTCTATCGTCTCTGCATCAGCTGTATCTGAAAGTGAGAGGGTGGTCTGTGTCTCAAGGTCTGCCCAAGCTGCCTCATCATCTGTGATCACGAAATCACAGTCCTGGTGGATGTCTGGCTCTGCGTCTGTCAGCTGCTCTGAATCGGTACTAGCATCTGAGCGGGATCTGAATCTAGCTCTGTAGTCCTCGACCGTCTCTATTTGTATACTCTTGCCCTGGACGCGAAAGTACACCTTCCCGCTATCATGATCAGTCACTGCCTTGGCTGTGGCCAAGAATGGACGACCGAGGATGATGGGGGTATCGGCCACTGACTCAGGGATCTCCATGTCCAACACTACGAAGTCCACGGGGAATTGCAGGCCCTGAATAGTGACGATAACGTCTCGTAATAACCCCTTCGGCCTCTTGACAGATCGATCAGCGAACTGAAGGACTGTCCTGCTCTGTCGAAGAGTGCCCAACTCGAAGCGGTCGAGAAGGGCTGCCGGAAGAAGGTTAATCGACGATCCGCTATCTAGAAGAGTACGGTCGAACCTCTGCTCACTAATCTGGCATCTGACATACGGGGCCCCTGAATCTGGCCTCTTGGCTGGCAGTCGATTCTGGATCGCAAAGCACGTGGCTTTGGTCAGCACATGTATCTCTGAAGTGTGGTTCCTCCTCCTCCTCCTGACTGTAGTCCTCTCTCTCAAAGATTGCTGGAGAAGGGGGATGTGCTGCAAAGCCTCCTGGAGGGTCAGCTGGATATGGAATCGATCAATCATGCTCTGGCTGAACTCCTCAAGCTCTCTCTTTTTGGAATTTTCTTTTTTCTTCCCCTTCCCCATCTGAAGGGCTCTAGGGAAGGGGATCACTGGGTCCTTCTCAGATGAAGGACTAGGAAAAGGTCTAAGCGGTTCAAGGACCGGATCCACACATACATCATGCACCACAGTGGGACCAGAAGAAAGTAAACCTTTTCCTTTATTCATAGCAGAGTTCTGAGATACATGAACACGAGGAAAAACAACATTACTGTCTGTACAAACACCGGTGGCCTCAGTACCACCACGGGCTGGCTGCTCTGCTGCTGCTGCTGGGAGACGTCGTGCGGCATCAGTACCGCTGGCTGGCTCGGCTGAACGGGTGGCATCAGTACCACCTCCTAGATCTGGTGAAGGGGCGGCCTCAGTACCGCCGGTGGGATCAGCATCCTTGGTGGCCTCAGTGCCACCGTCATCATCTGGAGCGGCCTCAGTACCGCTCTCCTCCTCCTGTGGCGCCTCGGGATGGTGCTCAGATGAGGCGCCGCCGCCTGCTGGGGTCCTACCACTCCTAAGTGTGACAAAATCAGCATCAAATAGATCCGAAAAAGTATCATCAAATGGATCACTAGGAGTGGCTAACTCAGTATGTACTACCTGCTCAGATTTTCTCTTGAGGCTATTCGGGTTCGGCTCTATCTGGGCTGGTATGGCGGCCTTCCCTCTCACCAGGTCCCGCATCTCCTGGCGGAACTCGTCCATCTCCCGTCTGAATGTGGCCTGCTGGTCCGTGAGGAGGCGGGCGATGTCATCCAAGGTGGGGCTCTCGTGGGAGCCCGACGGGTGGCCTCTCTGTGGGTGAGGCTGCTGGAACTGTTGTGAGGGGTAAGAGGGGTAGGATGGAGGGTGCTGCTGGTATCCCTGGTGAGCCTGCTGCTCACGTCTCCAAGGCTGTCCCTGCTGCTGATAGGGACGAGGACCGTAGGATGACTGCTGCTGATACGCTGGGGGTTGCTGCTGCGGCTGGTGCTGGTCTCTCTGCTGGGAGTACTGCCCTCCCTGTCCTGACGGCTGCTGCTGGGGCTGGGCACCACCACTCCCCCACCTGAATCCGGGATGGTCTCGTCGGATCCCAGGCTGGGGACGGTCATACCAAATCCCGTTGACATCCATCAACGGCTCGGCATCGAAGGGGGCTGGCGGGAGTACTGCCAAAGGCTGATCCGGCTGGTAGACCACCATCTGCATCTCTGGAGATGGTGGAGACTGGTAGGTGGGCTGCGGCTGCTGGTACGGCTCCGCCTGTACAAGGTGAACCTGTCTAGGCTGCACTGGGGTGCTGGAGCGCTGGGACGAGCTGCTGCTGCTGCCGGCGTCGCCTCGCGACTGAAGACGGGGCTGAGAAGCCGTCTGTGCCTCCTGGAGACACATGAGCTGTGTCTTCATGTCGCTCAAGACCTGTGCCATCTGCTCCATCTACGTGATACTCTGGCACTGCTTCTTCTCAATCAGCTCCATGCGGTCCAACTTCTCGCTGATGATACCCATGTCCGCAGCTGATGACTCTGCCTGTGCTGCTGCGGCTGCGGACGAACTGGATGGACCTGCATCTACCCGTGCTATCCGCTGGTACTGCACGGGTCTTGGCTGATGTGGCTGGGTCTTCTGAGTATAGAGCCGGGTCTGGGACATCACCATATAGTTCTCTGCCATCTCCTCAAAAATGGCCCAGACCTGGTCGTGGTCCTTGGCAAAGTAGGACCCGCCACAAGAAGCATTCACCAGGCCCTGTAGCTCTGGTGACAACCCGCTGAAGAAGCTCTGCACAAGGTTCGGCTTCGTGATGTCGTGGTGCGGGCATCTGTCCAGGAGCTCTCTGAACCTCTCCCAAGCCTCGTGAAACTGCTCGTTGGGGAACATGGAGAAGTTGCTGATCAGGGCCCTCGCTGCATTCGTCCGCCCGAGTGGATAGTACTTGTTCAAGTACTCGGTGCGGAGCTGCTCCCAGGTATAGACAAACCTCCCCAAATGCTTCAGCCAGGTGGCTGCTCTATCTGCCAGTGAAAAGGGGAAGGCGATCATCCTGATCGTATCCTGGTCCACATGCCTGTCGTGGACAGTACTGCAAATCATCAGAAACTCCTGGAGGTGGAGGTGGGGCTCCTCTGTGGCAAGTCCATGGAACCGAGGAAGCATCTGCAAGGTGTTCGGGGGGAACTTGAAGTCCCCCACGATAGCTGGAACCACCACCCAATGGTGCATCAGTGTAGATCCGGGGTTGTGCAACTCCCGCATCGGTCTCGGTGGTCCTCCTCCTCCTGCTGCTGCTGCCGCTGCGGCGGCGGCCGCGGCTGCTGCTGCTGCTGCTGCTGCGGCTCGTGCCTGTGCATCATCGGGCTCCTCGGGCTCGCTCTGCTGGTCTCTCTCTGCTCTGAGCCTCTCCAACTCTCTCCTCATCTCAATCATAAATGCCCCCTGATCGCGGAGCTGCTGCTGGACTGTATCGAGTGATGCGATCAGGGTGGAGTTGATCGCTCCCTGGTCTAGTACAATATGCTCTGGTCGGCGGGAGTGATCGTCTGAACTGCCGGCTCCGGCCATGTCGACGTCTGCAAAATCAAACGAGCCCAATTCAGGTGCTGTCAAATGTATCAACCTCTCCTCGGGCTCGTGTCTCTCAGGTAGATCAGAAAGGGGGTCGAGGGGGAACAGGGTGGAGTCGTACTCGGGCTCGGAGAGCGGGTCTGAGCTCTCGCGAGCCAACCTAGATGATGAGGTAGACGCGCCCGAAAGCGGTGCAGCCAGAGGCTGCCTAAGAGACCGTCTACCCATCATCTTGATCTGGCGAGTAGGGCGGATGAGATCTGGAAAAATTATGATCTGAAAACAAACCCCCGGTTCACCAACGCAACGCGAGCTGAAGACCGTGAAAGTTCGGTCAAATTATCTTGTCAATTTTATTTTGGTGAACACACAAATATCAGAGCGCTTACGTGACCTGTTGGGATATCCGCTGCTAACCCAACCGACTGGCCCGCACGGAAGAGTCGGTAATCAGTCGGGTTTAGCAACAGGGGGCTCTACCTAGTGTGCGGGTCACTCTCTCGCGCATACAAACCAAGAAATGAGGGGGTTGCTCTCCCCAAGACAAAAATTTTTAGGGTGAGCGAGTTTTAAGGTCAATAATTTTAGCAGTCCCAATTTTATGGTTTCACTTTTTTAATATTTTTCAAAGCAAACAAATCGCCTAACGAATTTTCGATTCTCCTGATTATTAAGTCAAAAACAGGGGGGAGAAGTCGAAAAAGCCGATGCACGAGAAATCAATGATGCATGCAAAGTCAGAAATGCGTACCTTGCTCCAGCTCTCTACATGCAATATGATCCGCGCATAAAATAAAAGACAGAATTAAAACTAAGCTAAATGATGCAGCGGGAAAAGCCGAGTCCTAGACGAGCACTTTCTAGCGAAGAACCGTCTAACCGGTCACCGACCTCCAAGCCAAAGAGTCCGGTCTTGGCCCGTCCCTCCCCTGCCCGACAAATCGGGGGTAGGAGTAAGCGCTTTACAGGACGGGCTACGGCACGTAGGCTACGGAGGCTAGCGAGTCGGTTATTTTTATTATTGATTTTAAGTAGGTCCAATTACGGTCTATAGGAACAGATATGCAATTAGGTGTGTGGATCCTACTAGTTACGGCACATTCACCAGAAAATCCTAAGTCTAGGGGCTCGAGCAAAAACCGCGAAAAACCGGAAAAGACAGTAAGAAAGAAAAAGAAAAACCGCGAAGAAAGCCGCGAAAAACCCGAAGGTCCTAATGGGTCCCCCGAGCACACCGGTGCTCGGCGAAACAGACCCGCTATGGTCACAAGTCCAAAAGTGTCCAAGTCCTGTCCCTATATTATTACAATAATAATAAAAATGAAATAAAAACCTAAGCTATCCTCACCCACTCAACTCTCTCTCTCTCGCTCTCTCCTGCGGCTTCGTAAAGAAGGAAGCCGCCTCCAAGTTCCTCGGCTGCACCGGCTCCTCGAAAGTCGCCTCCGCGGTCCTCGGGCCCTCGCAAGAAGAAGAGAAGAGTGGTCAGACCGGCAAAAATAATCAAATAATAAAGAAAAAGAAATGAAAATAAATATGAGGATATATATGCAAAAATGAAAAATAAAATAAACACACAAAATAAAACAAAAATAAAAATAAAAGAAAATCAAAATAAAACAAAAAGAAAATAGATACAAAAGCCGCGAAAAGCCGCGAGCTCCGAAGAGCCGCGAAAAGCCGCGAAAACAAAAACAAAAATAAAAACAAAATGAACTACTAAGCCGTGCTCCCCGGCAACGGCGCCATTCTGATAACAGGCCTGATCACTAGGGTATGAGGTACAGAAATAGGGTCGTTGTGACCCAAGCAATCAGACCATGTATATCAAGAAAAATCATACCACTCAAAACACGTAAAATCAATCAAGCTCAAAAGGAGCGGTCCAGCTATGAGATTAACCTGGTATAGCACCCAGGGTCGAACACAAGGAGCACGGGTTGGCCAGAGGCCTACGAAGTAGTAAAAATAAAATAAAAGAAAAGACAAGTATTTTTAGTGGTTTTTAATGCTTTTTATATTTTTTTTTGGATTTTTAAATGTGAAGAAAATAAAAGAAACACAAAATAAAGCAAGCTTCAACTAATTATTTAATGTATCAAAAATCAAGCAAAAATTCAAACAAAAATGTTTTTATGTTTTTTAGGTTTTTTAGTGTTTTTGGTGAATTTTTGGGATTTTTATAATGTATATTTTATTTTCTAAAAATCAAACAGTACTAAAAAGACAAGGTACTGTCCAGCCAGGCCCAAAATCCAAAAATAAAATATTTATGGATCTCAAGAAGGCCTGAAGATAATTTTCCTGTAAACTAGATAAAATGAGGAAAATTTGAGCACCAAAATTATTGTTTTTGGGTTTTTAAATTATTTACTATAATTTTTATGAGTTTTTAGGTGTTTTTGAATTTTTAGGGTTTTTAAGCAATGAAAAATAGCCAAAATAGGCTAGAAAATCAAAACACACAAAAGAAACATTACCTAATTTTTATGGAATTTTTGAGGGGGTTTTTATATTTTTTTAGGATTTTTAATCCTAGACAGTAGCTAAAATAGAGGTTTTTGAATTTTTAAAAATAACAAATAAAATCAAAAATGTCCTCGAAAATTCTCAAAAATCCTACAACATGACAGGAGCCATGTATCAAATTTTCATCGAATTTGGAGGTGATTTGATATTTTATTTAAAAATCAAAAGGGGGCACTGTGCACAGGGACTGAAGTGCAAATACCCGAAGTTCTGGGGGTCCAGGTGCAATTTTCCCAGCAAGTCACGCGCGTGGCGCGTGCCTGGGGCACTCAGGGACCTTCTGGTAATAAAAACAAGTCCTAGGACCTTTTGGTAACTCGTACCAAAAAGTCCAGGGGCTGTTATGCAAATAACCCACTAAAAGACGCACATGTGCAAATAAAACGTTCACAGGGGCATATATGCAATTACCAAAAAGTTTCTATTCATTAACAAACATCCAGAACTACAGTGGTAGAGTTGCAAATACACCAAATAAAGCACGTGGCAAAGCACGTGACAGACACTCACAGGGGCATAACTGCAATTAAACTAAAGTACCAGGACCCAAGTGCAAATATCCCAACGTAAATAAAAGGCAAACAATATTTACAGGACTAAATCTAAAAACATAAACTACGAGGGGGCCTACGATAATTTACCCCTTTATTACGTCGACGGCTGGATGATGGACGCGTGGCTGATCTAACGGTCCTGGGCGCGGGCGTCTCTCTCCTTCCGCACGTGGGCCGATCGACGGCGCAGAGGAGGGCACGTGGAAGATCTGACGGGTGCGGGTGATTGGCGCCTCTCTCCCTGCTCTGACGGACCCGATCAACCCTCGAGATGATCGGACGGTGGCTGCTCCTCGATGGATGGACGGTCACGATGAAAACTGGAGCTCTGAGGGTGATCGGACGGTGGTCGAGGACCCTCAAAGAACAGGTGCCCGGCGAGTTTCGCCGGCCTCGTGCGCGTGCTGGGGTCCTCCTCAGCTGCCTCTGAAGATCGGAGAAGACTCGCACTGAAGTTCCGCAGCTGTTGGTGGCCTCCGATGGCCCAGCCGAGCCCTGGAGGGGCTCCAGCGAGGTCGACGGAGGAGAGCTCCTGGCCTAGATGTGGGGAGGCCTCAGATGGCCTCCTCTGGACCTGCAAAGTAGCTCAAGAGCTTCGCGGGTCGAGGGCAAAATGCCTCGACCCGGTTAGGTGGTGCGGGGGTGAGCGATGCGTCGGGGTGAGCGAGCTCCGGCGAGCGACGGACGGTGGAGCTCGAACCCCAGCTCCTGTGCGAGCTGGGTTGAATGGGTGTATGGAGAAGGTGCGCGGAGGGATGGCGAAGGTGACTGTGGGTTCCGATGATCGAGAAGATGCTCGAGATGGTCGGAATCAACGGAATACGGCGGAGCTACGATTTGGGGCAAACTAAAAATTAAGCTAAATAAGAAAGCTAGAAGGGTACCTGGGCGGTGTGGAAGACTGTGCTGGAGCTGAGGTAGCTCCTGGTCGTGGCCTCGAAGGTCGTCAAGTCCTGAGGCTCGAGCTCCTGCACTGGGCGGAGCACGGCGGCGCTACGTCGCCGGATCGATGGTCCGGCCACTCCCTCCTTGCTGCGACACGGGCAACCGAGAGCTGTCACCTCGAGGGTTGCTGTGGAGGTCACGGGACAAAGAATGGGGAGCCAAAGATGGAAAAAGAGTGCGGCGGAGCTCAGGCTATATACTGTGGAGGGTCCGGCAAGAATCGATCGGGTAGGGTAGCGTGAAGCGCGGATCCCAATGCACTCCCCCGGGCGAGGATCTCGGATGCAAGAAGAAGGATTAGGACCCGGGGTTTGCGCGAATGGCAGGCGGATCAGGCGGGGAAAAATCAGAGAAATCGGGTCGACAGCCCGATCCGCGAGAGAAGAAGGTCCGTGGGGGGAGTTGACCGGGGGTCAACATCCCCCGTGGACCAATCAGGAGAGGCCACGCATTTTTATTTTTGTTTCTTTATTTTAGGCTAGAAAATGATGGAATTAGCAAAAACGTAAAACATAAAATATTTTTATTTTATTTTTCTCTATTTTTTGGTGATTTTTAATTAATTTTTCAAAATAAAAATAAGGTATTTACATATTAGGGCTATATATAGGTATATATACAATATAGGGTTTTTAATTTTGATTTTTTAATTAGTTATTTTTATACATTTTTATTCCTATTTTATATTTTATTTATTTATAGAATAAAATGAGGAATAAAAAGATATTTTTATTTTATTTTTATTATTTATATACATAGGTGAAATAAATAGTTATGTACAACTATATACATAGTATATATACAATGTATTTTTGTATTTTTAATTTTGTAATTTTTATTTGATTTTTGTTTTGTTTCTTTTTATTTATTTATTTACAAAATATAGAATAGAATATTTACAAGAAGTTTTGAAAATAAATAAATTTATTTACAAGGTTAAATACATGTAGGAGGATGGTCTATATACATGGTGAAAGGGAATTTTTGAATTTTTGATTTTTAAGTTTTTATTTTGTTTTTAATAGTTTCTAGATATATACAAAAATGTACAAGCATATTTTTGGGTGAGGAAAATATAATTTATTTATTTACAAAAATCTATACACATGAGCCCCTATCTCCCTCTACTTGGCCTTTATGCGGTCAGGCCCATGCTGAGCCCTCCCTTGGGTTAGGTTGCTCAATATTTATTCTAAATATTTCCCTCTTTTTCTTTTTTAATCTTTATTCTTTTATTTTTGCACAAAAACATGCTAATTATAGGTTTTTACAAAATGCATGCTTTTGCTAATTATTCCTATTTACAAGTATCTACATGCATTTGCATAGGTTTTTGTAGCTAAAATATAAGAATAAAGAGTGATGAATGGGTATTCATCATGTTTGCATTTATTTCATGCATATATAAAAGCTTAAAAATTCCCAAAAAAATTAGCATAAGCTCTTGTTTTGTTGCTCTTTCACGCTATATTTTTATTTTTTATTTTTATTACATTTTCATATTTAAAAAATTCAAAAACATGCATTTTCAGTTCTGTTTGCATTCGAAAATACCAAAAAATATAAAAACTCTTCGAAAAATTCCAAAAACATCACATTTGGTTTGTGTCTGTGTGTTTTAACTTCAATCCAAAAATCTCTAAAAAAATTCAAAGGAAAACCCCTAAAAATAGCAAAAGCCCTTAAAACTTCATAAAAAATATTAAAAATTCTAGAAAAATCCTAAAAATATAATTTTTATCTTTGATTTTTCTCTGTTTTATTGTCTTTACTTTAAAATTAATTTGAGGAATTTTGGGCTCTTTTTGACATTTTTCATCCTCATTTTAGTTTTAGCCCTTTATTTTATTCACTGTTTTCAGTATTTTTTATTTTAAAATGTCCAAAAAATTAGAAAAAATCTAGAAAAATAACAAAACATTTTAAAAATATAAAAACCCAAAAATAATTCATTTCCTGAATTTTGACTCTTTTTTACCTCTTTTTATAAATACATTATCTCCCTTTCTTAATTTGTGTATTAAAAGAAAAGAAAATATAAAAAATACTAATTATAAAAAGAACATGCAAAATCAGAAAATTAAAATTCAAAATATAAAAATATAAAATAAAAAACCCACAAAAAATAGCACACTTGTAGACATTTGATCACATACATTCTTGTGCATTGATTGCCCGATCTATCCTGCTTGTTCCCTGTGTTCGACACTCTACACATACTTGCACCTATACACACATTCATTATAGAGTTATAATAAATTTTAACTCCGCATTGTTTTTCATTGTTTGATCTCTGTTGTGAGTTAATTGTTGACTTAACCCGGATTTATTGAGGGTCACCACAGCGACTGTGTCTCCGCCCTGTGTGAGATACATTTAGACCCCGATACATCTGTGTTAATCAATAATCTTCAGAAAGGGAGTACAAAACACATGGGAACAAATAAGGAAGATGCTCAGATGCCTGAACTTGAAAACAACAATAAGGAAAATTGATGATCAAGGAGAACATTCTGGGAAGAAGGATTCTGATCCTAAGATTGATAAGTTGAAGGATGGTCAGGAAAGTACAGAAAACATCAATAACATAGGATCAATGGAGCAGCAAACTGTTGATAGTATATTTGAGAAGATCATTGAGAATATTGCTTCCAAGGTTGTGTTGGAGGTTAGTTCAGACAAAGCAACAGCTTTGCCTTCTAATTCTTCGGGAGGAGAGCAATATAGACGAACAAGCCCTGGGGGAGCAGTGATTGAAGATCAAACAACAGAGGAGCAATTGGAAAAAAAGTAAGGCTTTAGAAATCATGATGAACGTAAGCAGAGAGCTGGAGGAACTGATTATTGAAGATGAAATTAATAAGAAAACATCTGAAGAAGAGAGGCGAGGAGATTCTAACATGAAGGGGAAGGAAAGGAAAATGATATGTGCACTTAACACTGACCTCTGTACTGCAGGAGTTTCCATTTCCATTGCCAACTCTTTTGAAGCTCTGAATGATAAGAATGATTTTGATGAGGAGATATCCTCTAATTACGATACCAGGGAAGAGGAAAGAAACAATATTGAAATGACCATGGTGGAAGCTATGAATCAGATGAATTTGTCTCGATGTTTGTTAAACACTGAGGACACTGTGATTCCTTCTAATGCGCCAGCTGAAGAAGAAAGGGATAGAAGTGTAGAAGTGGATTTAGGTTCACCTATTAGTGAACCTCATAAAGGCAAGAGTTCTTCGAAATATAATGATTTTGCTAAAAGAAAGCTTGTTGAATCGGGGAAGAAAAGGACCCAAAAAAAGTAGAAAAGCTAACGAGAAGACATAGAGGAATCACTTTGATAGCGAATAACTACCTGGTTCCGATGGAAGGGTCTTTTTAGTTCGGAAGAACCCTCCCTTATGTCATTTAAGCTAATTCGGCCAAGAGAGATCAAGGATTCAAATGATGTCTTATCTTCCATTATCTCAATTCTGGACAGAGTCCTTGGAAAGCAGACGAGGAAGTACACACATCCTCGTCTGGGGATGTGTGCACAAAAGATAAGCACCTTTATTCCAACTATTCTTTAACACCTTACACCTCAAACATTTGATCCGATTTTTTCATCCTTAGGATTTGGGCATTTTGAAGGGTACTCACATTTATCTGAAGCCTTTCAACAAGGAAAATTTTTTTGGTTTGTTTTAATGTCAGGATATTGTCCTTGGCGAGAAAAAGAGGAAGTGCACACATCCTTTCTGAGGATGTATGCACAAAAGATAAGCACCTTCATCCCATCACATTTACATTATTTGATCAATATCAAATTCCACTATTGTCTAATTTTCAGGGCCATTATATTCCTATTTGATCAAAGCTAAAAGAATTTGTGGAAAACTCTTGTTCTTAAAGAAATGGCGGGAAAACAAAGATGTGGTTTACCAGACCTCTTATTCTGATCGCTAGAAGCAGGTTATTCATAGGGAGAGAATTCCTCGGATGGAACAGTTTGCATCATTTAGAAGGCGATACCCTTTAAATTTTTGAAAGCATCTGGAACTTTTCTTCAAAGAAATTCGTCCCTTGTATGGAGTTTTGCTTTGACATCTCGGAGAGATTGAAGGCAAAATCCCTAGAGCAAACAAATGAGTCGTTCTTCCCTTCGATTCCTGTTTCATTCTATGGAAGTAAGGCTGGAGATGGAAATCACAAATCAGGATCATGCGTGCAAGGTATTTGAAGAAATGCCTCTAAAGCTTTCGGTTATGGAAAGCAAGTATAGGGATCTATGATTTTCTTCAAGGAATGTGTTGCAAGATACAAAAGAGGGCTTATATCTCAGAAGGATTATATAGACGTTTTATCAACGGTCTGCAGAGCAACACTTGAGGTGCTAGAAATAAGATATGAAACCTGGATGACACGGCATATTTGTAAATGTAGCACTCATTTCTTCTCGACGCTATTTTTGACGCTGATGGGAAGACTCAACATCCACTTCATGAATTTTATTGAGCTAGATTGAAAGAACTTGATTCAAGGAGGGAAAGATCATATGAAGGATCTGATTGATTGGAATGAAGTGGAAGAATTGGAGGAAGGTTTGCTGGACTCTTTATATATGTATCAAAGGACCTGAGATTTGCTGGTTGAGTTTGACGACAAAAGTGAGTGCATATTTATTCCAAGAAACACCTATATGGATATGAGATCCATTCTTAAATTTGCCTTGTTGAAGGAATCAGTGCACTCTCCAGCATCTGATATTGAAGCATTTTTGGACAATAGTGGCCTCAAGGAGAATGAAAATATGCAATTTTACATTGATGGCATGCCGGTTCTGAGGAACTTAGATGCCTTCTAAAATGCAAACAATGAAATTACGTTGTTGGATTTGAACTTTGACGCAATGATAGAAATTCTGAAGGATCTCGGTCAAGCGATACTTCTTCCGAAAAGCTGCTTCCTGGATGCGGAGGGAGAGGTGATCATAAGGAATTATTCGCTGGTCTGATGCATCAATCTTCGGATTCCCTTATTTGGAAACCTCTTGAGATTTTTGACAAGTGGAGAAAGAAATTAAAAGCGTCAAAGGGTTTGGTTTCTGGACCGAGACTGGTGGCTAAAAGGAAAAGAGCTGAAAGGGAAGAAGAAGAGGAGAAAACATGCAAATTCAAAGCAATTGAACAGCGCCGGGGATCTCAAGTAACTCTTCGAAGGAGTAGCATGAGGAATCATGTTTGGAAAAAAGTTGAAGGGGTGATTATAATTTCAGATGATGAGAATGATGAAAGAATTAAAAGCTCCGGTTCAATAGGTGTTAAAGGTAAAAAGAAAAAACTGGTTTCTGAAAGATAGTTCTTTCTGTTTCAAGTCGATTTCTCTGCGTGTTGTTGGGACAGAATTGTAGTAAGGTTTTTTTGTTTGTCCTTTTCTAATAGTTTACTGTAACTCCCCTTGAAGGGTACTACTTGTATCTTTTTATTTGGTGAAATAAAGCAGCTACCTGGGCTGCAAAAACCAGGTTTTGAAAATAAAAAAAATCTCGTTATTAGCTCCCCCAATCTCCTCGCAAACCCCACCCAAGCTCTGCATCAGCTCAACTCTGAAATGCGGCACTATTCTCCCCACGGTGACCTCCCCCTTGCAATGTGATTTTTCGTTCCAATAACCTCCTCTAGTTAAAGATTGGGCATGAAAAAAAAGGAGAGATAAGAATTATCAGTTGCATGATTAAATTTCTAAAACAAGTATATGTTAGATAGTACAAAAAAATGGAGTAAGTTCATCGGATCAATGTGTACTTCCAAACATTACCGGATTATCATTCGATGTAACAAGTTTAAAGTACCGTGAGTAAAAATCCAGTAATAATAATAATATAATTATATTTTTTTTTATTTTAAGTAAGCATCAGGTGATTATATTTTTAATCTGCAATCGCCAACAATATCCGACCGATCTATTGGAAATCAATTTGACCATGTAACCAGGCCCTCATTGGTTTAATTTTCTTATTAACAAGGATTTGTGCCATCTCGGTGTTAATAGGAACCTCGGTGGGGCCTAGAAAATTTGAAGTAATTACATCTTCAGTTTGATTAAGGTTTAAAATATAAGCCGTTATGAAGACATCATAATGCACCTCCATGAGTAGATTCTTTGCTGTGCGGATTACCTCAATAGGGGTGATTGTGTCCTTGATTTTGTTTTGGGAATTGCATATGAAAAAACCAATTTTATATGGATATTGTTCTTCGTACATATTATATTTCATCAAAATCCGATAATTCTAGCTGAGTCAAAGGAAGTATACAACTGTAGAAGTAAAAACCCATGCTACAATCGACCACGACAAACCCCTGTTGCTCCCACCTGTGAATATGGATGCCATGAAAGCTCGGACTCGATGAGTTAGATTTGAACTCAATTCGATAAGAGCTCGTGAGCTAAGCTTGAAAGATTATTGAGTATGAGTTCAAGTTTAAAAAAATGACTCGTTAAGACTACCGAGTCGAGTACAAGATAACTCGATTTGATTTGATTATATATATATATATATATATATATATATATATATATATATATATATATATATATATATATATATATATATATAGGATGCATCCTTCCCGAGTTTAGGAAGGCCGTCCCCATTTTGTAGAAAACACGAGCACTTTAGTAGAATATGTATACAGTTTGTATTATAGCTACACATTATAAATACAATACCACATACAAAACTGCACATTATAATACAAACATCAAAAAATGCACATTACATTACAAATTGTATACGTATTCTACTAAAGTTGTTGTGCTTTGTACAAAAAGGGGACTGGCTTTCCTGAATTCAGGATGGACTGCGTCCTATTGGAAGGATATATATATATATATATATATATATATATATATATATATATATATATATATATATATATATATATATAGGGACCCTTTCAAATGAGGTGGAGTCTCATAGAGATTATAGTGAGCCAACCATAATTACGGTTGGATTAAGAACGGATGGATGAGATCAAAACCACTATCATTATATGGAATGGTTTTGATGAAAAACTATTTCTATATTTAGAGGATACGAACCTGCAATTTTCAGGGGAGAGTAGAGGAAAAACACGGGTCTACAAATTAGGCATAACTAATTTATTAAAAACAGATTTATGGCCGGCTATTTTATATATTAAACACCAAAGAGTTCAAAAAAGGTTACTTTTTAAGGATACTTTATTGAATAAGGTTTGAACGAATTGCTATTGTAAGTTACTTTTTTGAAATATATAGAGCTAATAAATTTACAAAAAATTGTTCATATTTTGTTGGTTTTAATAGCAGCAAATGTACTATATTTATGTCATGATGATTAGTTAAATAATTTAGGAGGAAATAAAACGTTATCCAAAGGTTAATGAGGTCTCATTACGAACAATTTCAATTATTGAACACTGTAAATATGTTATGGTTTAAAAAAATAAATGTACTTTATAAAAAAATTCAACAACAATTAATTAACAGTTTTCACAATTAATTTTTACGTCGAAATTTGAATAGATTGGAACAAATTTGAAATTTGAAGGCATAATAATACAAACACTTGGTTGGTATTCAAAATAGCATATATTACTGAAATTTAAATTTTAAGCAAATTTAATATAAACTGATGGTCTCAACAATGTATACTCCGATGTTTGAAATTAATATTAAGATTAAAATATTTGTAATTTAATAATTATGTAAAATTGAATTTTACTTAATTTTTTCTTAAATTTGATTTGATTTATACAAATATTTACAGAAGTTTTGAAATAAAAGGATACTATATTACAAAATTTGTTGGATTAAAAAATATATTTCCTATTGTATGGTTCTGACTTTACAATTAAAAATTAACATTGAGGTATAAATGGAAAAAATTAATTGAGTAATCATGAGGATGTATCGACGGGTGCTTATGATAATAATAAAAGAAGGAAAATATTAATTTACTTCCGTAAAGGGGAGCTCTCGGTCAGCTCCGACATTTCCAGAATACTCGGAATTATGGTTAATAGGTTAAGAATTTCCATAAAAATGGGATAGAGGGCGGTTTTGATGGTGGTTTTCTATTGCAAATCCAGTTTTAATCATGTCCACAATCCGAATCCAACGACTGGATATTGTGGGTCATCATAATCACAATGAGACCCCGTCTCATTTGAAGTTTCTCCTATATATATATATAGGGAAAAGGAAGCCTACACCCAGGGGTGTAGGTAACTACCTACAACCGGTTCATTTTTTCTTTATTTTTCGATTTTTTTGAAATGAAACCTTGGGGGAATCAGATCATTGTATATCACTATGGTGTCATTCAAAATTCAACTTAATTCGAGATTCCTATCATCTCCATCAAGACTGCCAAATTTTAACGGTCTCAGAATTGCTGAAATTGACCCCGTCTAGATGAACATGTTAGAAATGTTTGTTTTGCATGTAACTTGAAACATATATTTCCCTCAACATATTAAGCAAATCCCCCCTAAGGTTCCTTGAAAAAATCCAAAAATAATGAAAAAAGGCCGGGTGTAGGCTCCCAGCTCCCATATATATATATAGGATTTATTGGGGTTGCCCCTTGTTGGCTGCCTCGCCCCCTATTTTGTCTTTTTTTTGAAAAAATAAAACCATATATATTCATCCCTATATCCCTCCTATATGTCACTCGAATTTTATCAGAAATAACTCCTGTGGCCTCCATCTAGAACAGGTATTTTAACAGTTTTAGAAATATTGTAATCGTACATGTTCTAGAAGGAGGGCATACGAGTCTCTGTTTCTGATGAAATTCGAATGACATATAGGAGAGACATATGGATGAATATACAAGGCTATATTTATCAAAAAAATGAAAAAAACATCGAAAATGGCACGGGGGCACCCCCATTAATGTCATATATATAGGGAGCTGGAACCTAAACTCGGGGGTGTAGGTAATTGCCTACATCCGGTCTTTTTTCTCATTATTTTTTTTATTTTTTTAAGTAATCATTAGGGGAATATTCTTAATATATTGAGGAGAATATGTGTTTCAAGTTTCATGCAAAACAAACATTCATAACACTTTCATCTAGAATAGGTCGATTTCAGCAATTCTAAGATTGTTAAAATTTGGTAGTCTTGATGGAGATGATAAAAGTCTTAAATTAAGTTGAATTTGGAATGACACCATGGTGATATATAGTGATCTAATTCCTCAAAAGTTTCATTTCAAAAAAATAAAAAATTATTGAAAAAAAGAGTCGGGTGTAGGTAATATTACCTATACCCCCGAGTGTAGGATCCCTTTTATCACACACACATGCACACACACGCACGCACACACACGCACACACACACACACATTCTATTCCATGTGGACATACCTGATGTATGAATGAGGGAGGAAAATGGTGCAACACAAGCATCTTATTTGGAGTATCGTGATGTTTATATGTACTTGTAGTATATGTCAAATTTTTATAGTTCTTATCAAATGCACATGAATAAATATATTTATATATACCGTAAAAAACTCTATTACTACTATTATTATTATTCTATATGGATTCTATTGCTTCTTTAAAGAAAGTTTACAAACAATGGGTATAAAACCAACCTACAAAAGGCTCGTTAATAGGCTCATGAACGAGTTCAAATTATCATTCTTGGACTCGAAGCTTATCGAGTAGGAATGAATATGGATATATTCGAATATCCACTTATCATATTAAAAAAATATCAATTATGGATATCGATATTCGAATATGGATACCATTTGTAAAAAATTTCTGAATATGGATATAGATTTGGTTACAGTAAAAAGATTTCAATTCGGATCCGAATACCGAATACAAAATATAATAGATACATATATGTATACATATACATATACATATACATACATACATACACACACACACACACACACACACACACACACACACACAATATATATATATATATATATATATAAATAATATTGTGTCTACTAAACAATTAGGCTAATCCAAGTCCATGCATCCTCTCGATCTCTGAAAACCACAATCATATTCGTATTTGATATAGGAGAAGACTCATGTAGGCTTCTACTACTTGATGACTATTAGAGCAACCCGTTGCAACTATAACTTTCATGGATTGACTAAATATCTCTAATAAAGCACGTGAACTGTAATTTTATCTTTTTAAATCACTTCATACATTTATACGATTCATATTCGTTATTTATTTGATTCGCATCCATATTCGATGATTCAATCCGAATATGTTAGGATATGATTCTCTAAATTAATATCCGACTCATATATGTATTCGCATTCGTATTTGATATAGATGGAGCGAATATTGATATAGAAATAGCCATATTAGATCTGGTATCCGTTCCATTTTCATCCCTATTATTGAGTTCTAACTCGATTTCGAGTGGGGTTATCCATTTTGAGTCTAAGTAGAGGCTGAATCTTATTCAACTCGTTGGACACCCGGTTTATTTCTGGGTTATTTACGCTATCAATCATCCTGCATTTAAAGGGACTGCTACGCCTGGGCGTACGCACAATAAACCAGTGGTCAGGATCCTCCGGATATCCACAAACTGTACTGGCGTAGACTAATCCTGAGCTGTCGGATCACGATCTAACCGCTGAAGATCCGAACTTGTCCTGTAGCGTGAGAGGCGCTACTCAAAACTTTATTCTCTTGGAAATAACAATGATAAATTGCAAATCAAACAACCATATAATTAGGGATATTTACGCCTATAACCCAGAGTAATCTCATAATTATCACAGAAACCTTCGGTAATCATGAATTACACCTATAATCCTAAATAATCACTCCGTTTTACACTCATAACTTTCAGTTACTTTAGTTCACTAACTCAACCAAATGGCTGAGTTAATCTAACCCAATCAGGGATCTAACGGATAAGAGGAGGGAGCCGCTGGAGCTTGGCTTGGAGCTTGGGGTTTGGCCTGGAATGGCGGACAACGACGAGGTAGAGGAGTTTGGCCTGGAGCAGCTGGCAAGGACCCGCTGGAGCTTGCGGGCGCGGGGGGAGGCGAGCTGGCGGAAGGGGCTTGCAGGACGGTGCTGGGGTTTGCAGGGGCCTGGGGGGTAACGACGGGAGTGGGGCGGGGGCTGGGGCCTTGGCAGGGGGTGGGGGTGCGGGGGGTAGCAGCGGCGCACACGTGGGCAGGGGAGGAGGCAGCGACCGGAGTGGGGCGAGGGCTGGGGGTTGCGGGCCCTCGCCGCTCGCCTGCAAGCTCCCCTGCAGGCCATGCTCCTATGGGGTGCTGCGGGAGGGGTGCGAGGGCTGGGGGGTAGCGGCGGGAGTGGGGCAGGGGCTGGGGCCTTGGCAGGGGGTGGGGGGCGCGGGGGTGGCAGCGGCGCGCGCGTGGGCAGGGGAGGAGGCAGCGGCCGAAGTGGGGCGAGGGCTCGGGGTTGCGGGCCCTCGCCGCTCGCCTGCAAGCTCCCCTGCAACCCATGCTCCTACGGGGTGCTGCGGGAGGGGTGCGAGGGCTCGGGGAGGGGGGCGGTGGAGCGACGGGAGTGGGGCAGGGGCTTGCTGGCTCGGGCAGGGTGGGGAGGGTGGCAGGGGACGGGGGCGATGCGCGCAGGGGCAGGGGAGGGGGCAGCGGCGGGAGTGGGGCGGGGCGTGGGGGTTGCGGGATCGGGCAGGGTGGCGAGGGAGGGGGGGAGGCAGCAACCACACCTCCACGTCCCTGTCATTGGCGCAGCACAGGAAGGAGCAACCATCAACAGGCTCCTTACTCAGGACTTGCCACGCCCTCACAGCACAATCGTACTTCCGAATGCTCCTGTCCGGTAGGATCACCTTCACCGTCGCGGCCGCATCCGGCGCATCGGCCACCGAGGCGGTGTTGCACGATATGCACAACCCCATTTGCGACGCCATGTTTCCCTCTTCCCTTTTCTGTTGCTTAATAATTCAAGATTTAAGTTGGCTGTGTTGGAGTGGATCTGCAGGACGGAGGCACGCCGTGAAGGGGGTGCTGGAGCGAGCGGTGGGAGGAGGGAGCTTGCTGTCGTCGGAGGTGCATGCATGTGAAGCTCCGATGGGAAGCTTTGAGGCTTCATTTTGTTTCATCTAAATAGTGGCATCATGTAATAAATATGATGTGTTTTGAGGGCAAATTTGTCAACATATAACATTTTCCGTCAAAATTAACAGAGATTTATGACGGAACTTGACACAGGGTTATGACATGTAAAGGTTAAGCATTATTCATGGTTCTCGATGTAATTCGTTATTATCGAGGTTCCTGAGGTAATTATCAGATTACTCAAGGTTATGGGTGTAAATATCCCTTATAATTAACACAAAAAGGCACATACCATGGCAACAGATGTCAACTACATTTTATTTCTGGAAAGAGATTAAGGGCACAACTTATTGCTCGTTTCTCATCGATCTCTCCCTAAGAAACTTCAATTTAAATAACATTAGAACTAAAAAAATAGCATTAGAACGACCAATTCTCATTCTACGATCACATCAGCGGCTTAGACGACCCTGCATGACATCGGAAACACATATCCACATCAGTGCAAAATCGAAGTTATGGAAAAAAAAAAGAGTTATCATAGTATTCAAGTTTCACTGTACTTACTTGCTGCAGTCGACGTTGGCAGTGATGGCGAAGGGTAACCTGACGCCGCAGCGTGCGGGGAGGCTGGAGATGGCTCCCTGCTGGATGCCGCCGACGGCACCGGCGGCCGACTTAAGACAGGTGCAAGCCACGCGTCGGTCGGGTGTGGTCCGGGCCAAGGTGTTCAACCCCCTCACCCCATTGCAGCACGGCACCGTCAAGGGACCCCCACGGGCGAAGCCGACGCATGGTACGATGTAGGGCACGACCTGGGAACAGGTGATCGCCGATACGGAGATGGGCGTTGTGGTCAGGAGGCAGACGAGGGTTACAACCGCCACGGCGTACATGGTGGAGGGAGCCATGGCGGGCGGCCTTGGTGCTATATATGTGCTTGCTATGCTATGCTATGAGTGGGTCTGGATCTGTGGGTATTTATACGTGAATATGGAAGGGGGTGGTTGTTAGATCCCAATTCATCGTCATAAATGGACGTGAACGAGTTTGGCAGGAATTTAAATGAGTGGTGGGGGACTGCATTAAATACGTAGGTAGCGAGTTGCGTGTCTCTCGTCGTTCATGAATGGTATTCGTGGATCCACTGCGGCCCTCAGAGAAATGATCCCCGCAATGATTTGAGTCGCAAGCCACTACTACAAATTTGAGCTATAGATTGAGGCTTTTTTAAAATATATGATTAAGTTAGTCGTTGTTAAATATATAACGATGATATTATTTATTGCGAAATGATTTTTCATGTTTGAATTTAATGATTAATGTTTTATTTGTCATTATATAATTAGTAAAGGTCCATATAGCACCGATTATCTATTACTATTTTTAAAATTTCTAATAAATCATCGCTAAATTTTGAACTAAAAAATAGCGACGATTAGTTAATATTTTAAAAAATGGCAACGGATAAGCGTTGCTATATGAACTCTTGCTAATGATATAGCGATAGATGTAATATTCATCGCTAATTTCAAGTACAAAAACTCGTTTCGCAACGAATAATATCATTGTTGTTTATTTAACAACGGCTAATTTAATGATAGATTTTGAAAAAAGCATCACAATAGCTCAATTTTGTTGTAGTGAGCAATTAGTTCATATCATTTTCGTTTCATGTGATTCGTAGGAATCTCTCATAAAAAAAACATGTTCGGTTGGGGCGTTACCCCCTCTTTGGGGGGTTATCCTCTAAAATCCAAATCGGATCCCTAACCTCCTTGTGGGGATCCACCAAAGTCAACACTCTCTCTTATTTAGTACATCAAACAACTCATTTCTCTTTCATCTATTTCAATAAAAGATAATATAATGTACTAACTTATCATCTAAAAATGACAAAATACTCAAATTCTACTCATTTTTTCAAATTATAATACAACCAAATCACAACAACTACTCGTTTTTCCAACTTCAATGCAATCACATCACAACAAACTTTTTCAATCCCAAACCCTCTATCGAAACTCCAAAACACAAAAACAGGTTACTCTACTCCCAGGTAGCCCACTATCCAAACGCACCCGGCTCCTTTGGTTACCAAGTTACCCCAAGGTAACTTGACATACCCCCTGCTCTATCCCCGCATTCATGGTTGGAATTAGTTTTATGGACCGTATAATTTCTTTGTTATAATATTTTTTAACCACGTTCAAATAAAAAAATTAACAAAAAACATATTATAAAAAAATAACAACAAAGCCTTTTCCCACAATTAAGTAGGGTCAGCTACATGGATTCTTCGCCTCCATTCAGATCTATCTTAGGTCAATCCCAGGCTTATATCCAAAAAATTAAGATCCCTTCGTATAGTCCCTTTCCAAAACTTCTTAAGTCGTCCTCACCCTCTCTTAGCCGGCTCAACATCCCAACACTCGCATCTCCTAACTGGTGCATCAGCAGATCTTCTTTACAAATGACCAAACCATCTTAAGAGGTTTTCTCGCATATTACCCTCAATCGGAGCTACACCAACTTTCGTTTTGATTGCATCATTCTGAATCGAATCTTTACTTGTGTGTCCACACATCCACCTTAGCATTTTCATTTCTACTATAGCTATTCTCTACACATGGCTATGGTTTGCATGCCAACATTCAGATCCATTGAGCATAGCAGGTCTCACAGTTGCTTTGTAAATATTTTCTTTAATTTTTAAAGGAATTTTCTTATCACAGAGCACAAAAGAGGCTCCACTCCACTTTAGCCAGCCTGCATTTATTCTATTAGTAACATCTCCATCAATTTTCCCATTATGTTGCAAAATAGATCCCAGATATCTAAAAGAATCTCTCTTTCAAATGTTATCGTTAGCAATCTTCACCTCGATTCCTTCATCATTGCTTCCATCAAAGGCACACTCCATATATTCTGTCGTAACCCTACTTATACGAAATCCTTTAGTCTGCAATGCATGTCTCCAGACCTCAAGCTTCTCATTTACTCCATCTCTGGTCTCGTAAATCAATACAATATCATCAGCAAATAACATACACCAAAGTAACTCATCCTGAATATGACTTGTCAACTCGTCCTTAATCAAAATAAAAAGAAATGAGCTCAAAGCTGAACCTTTATGTAAACCAATGTTGATGTCAAAATAGTTAGTCTTTTCAGACGGGGTCCTCACACAAGATAAATTCCTATCATACATATCCTTTATGAGGTTAATATATAGGACATGTATTGTCTCTTCTCCAAAACTCTCTACAATATCTCTCGTGGGACAGAATCATAAGCCTTCTCCAAATCAATAAAGATCATATGGAGGTTCTTCCTTTTTAGCTATATAAATCTCCATTGTTCTCCTCAACAAATGGATGACTTTCATAGTTGAGCGACCTGGTATGAGTCTGAATTGTTTTTTTTTACTTTGGAAACTTGCCTCAACCTTCTTTCGATCACACGTTCCCAAGTTTTCATAGTGTGACTCATCATCTTGATACATCTTTAATTTGAATAATTTTGAATGTCTCCTTTATTCTTATAAAGAGGCACCATGATACTCCTCCTCCAATCTTCAGGCATTTTTCTTGCTTCGCCAAATAACATTGAATAGATTCGTAAGCAAAGTTAGACCGCGCTCACCTAAAACTCTCCATACTTCTACAGGGATGTCATCCGATCCTACACCTTTCTCAGGTTTCATAACCTTTAAAGCCTCCTCTACTTCATTTCTTTGTTTTTGTCTATAGCTTACACAATTCAAGTAACTTTCACTACTATCTAAATCATCCAAAGTGATCTCTCTATTTCCTTCTCCAGTGAAAACTTTATGGAAATACTGCTCCCATCTAGTCTCTATATCCTTCTGTGTAACAAGCACATGACCTTCCTCATCTTTAATGCATCTCATTTGAGAAAGGTCTTTAGTCTTTCTTTCTCTTGCTTTGGTCAACCTGAATATATCGTTCTGGTCCTCTTTAGAGTCGAGATTTTTATACAAAACTTCATAAACCTTTGACTTAACTTCGCTTACAGTCTTCTTTACTTCCTTCTTTGCTATTTTATAGTTTGTGACGGTTTCCTCTGTTCTATCCTTAGACATAGCTTTAAAGCATGCTCTTTTGATTTATAGCTTCTCTTCCACACCTTTACTCCACCACCAAGCCTCATTTTGACATGGAGCTCCTCCCTTTGACTCGCCTAGCATCTCTTTGGCTACCTTTCGGATACAAGATGCTACTGCCTCCCACATCTTGTTTGCATTTCCGCTACAATCTCAAGATAAGTCTTCTAAAACCTTCTCCCTGAAGCTCGATTGCTTCAGTAGAAGAATCCATCATCTAGTTCTAATGATCTTAGGAATCCTTGTTTTCTTTACTATCCCTTTTATTTACACATCCAAGACTAGAAAGCGATGTGGGTTGTCAAACTCTCTCCTGGGATTACTTTGCAATCTTTACAATACAATCGATATCTTCTCCTCAATGCAAAATAATCTATCTGTGTTCTATTTGGGCCACTCTTATAAGTAATTAAATGCTCCTCACTCTTCTTAAAGAGAGTGTTTGCTATGAAAATATCATATGCAGTTATAAAATCCAGAATGATTTTCCCTCTTCATTTCTATTCCCAAAACCATGTTCTCCATGAACACTAGCATATCATGAAGCATCTTTTCCCACATGTCCATTAAGATCTCTGCCTATGCAAATCATCTCTCTTTGTGGGATTCCTTGTAAAATCTTATTCAGATCCTCCCAAAAAACTTGTTTAGTCCTTTCATCTAAACTAATTTGCGGGGCATAAATTGAGATGATATTCAGAATTTCTTCTTCAAGCACCAATTTTAGCAAAATAATCCGATCCCTAAATCTTTGCACGTCAACCACACAATCCTTCAAATCCTTATGAATAATCACTCCAACATCGTTTCTGCTCTTATCTTTACATGAATACTAAAGTTTAAAGCATGTCTTCTCGATCTTCCTTGCTTTCTCTCCAACCCATTTAGTCTCTTGAAGACGGTATCAATGCGGATCCGTGGAAACGAACCCCGGTCAGTATCGAGGGAGGGTACTGTGATATCACTACACCAGATGCGTGTGGTAAAAAAAACAGTCGGAGATAACTTCCTAAATAGACTTTTTTAAAAAATTATTATTTAGAAAGTTGCATCATGACAGTCGGATCATGGATTTAAGCAAGCATATAGATTTCATTGGGATGTTCCCTACTTGCGACGCGTTGCATCGCCCGAATGCAATGAAAAATTGGCAAGGGCCACTACATAAAAACATATAATAATCATAAAAAATTAATATAACACATAATTAATGTTACTGTACATCAAATTTATCATTTCAACCCTCTCCAACCCACCCAACCATCCAAACAACTACTATTTACAGGAGGATATCCTAACCTAACCCAGTTATCAAACATGCTCTAAAAGTTCTGCATGTGGAATGCGTACATAAAATGTTAGGGTATGTCGAGTAGTTGTGGCCACCACTCACCTCCTCCGTACCTTCAGGAATGGCCTCCCTCTCGAACCCTAAAATGCAAATCCTAGTTATGGTTGGGACAACCTCGATCCTTCACGCTGGCTACCAGTTTATCAAAGGATAAATGGTTAATCATGATGTAGGCAATGTTTGGATTTGGATTAACCTCAGTCTTTACCTTTACATTCTTGGGTTAGAATTTGTGGCACGGGTCGCACATTTCCTCTATTAAACTTTTTAATAATTTTCAAACAAAATAATCAACACCAACAATATTGATTATAAATATAATATATACAATATCACATCACACTACATGTACCATCCCAAACTTCATCATCAAAACATGTATAATTCGCAAATAGATCATCCATCTTTCTAGTTTACTCCAAACAAACACAACCTTGTTGAGGAAAATTCGATTTCGTAGCAAGTAACATATGGGGAAAAAGGCAAAGCTTACATCTAGCTTTGATTTTTTTTGCAATATGGTCATCCACTATAAAACAATTGCAGGTCACCTGACTTGGTGTGTGCAGAACACCATCCTGCTCTCTACCAAGAAAAGGAAGTGGTTGCAATCTACAGTGTCATTCGATGCCCAAACCAAAACACCCAAAAAATGGCAACAATACAAAGGGATACATGTGCCAATGCAAAGATACAGATACAAAGATAGTATGTTAAACAATGTCTTCGAAAATAGCCCAAGCTTCGTCAATAAGTCGTGTAGCATACCAATGATGCTATCTTTATATGAAAAGAGGCAAAGATGCCCATGGTTATGCTCTATACAAAGAAAAAATAAGAGCAATAAACCAAAACGGACTACGAAAAACCCTAAGAAAATCCATCTATAGTACTTTGCTCCCATTTTTGCCGAGCGATTTAAATGAAGTAAGCCTAAGCTTGGGATTATGGAGAATGGAGACTTTAGATGTTGAGAACCTTTGGTTACCTTGGCCTAGATTGGTTGTTCAACATGTCTCATAAACTAGGAAGAGATATAACTTTCACTAACTATTCAAAGATTTGACATCAAAGCAAAATACATGTTGATTGGGTTGATCTGACTTGACCTAAATTCGTAATTAATTAAAGCTAGTAGAACTTGAGAGTTGTCGAACTAAATACTTGAGTCTAAAGAAAGTCTTATCAATCAATAATACAGAGGTTGACTTGTTCCTTGACTATTACATTTCCTGTCTTGGCTTGGCTGAAAATACCAACTTGTCTTGATCGAGAGTAATAAGAATTAATCATGAGGATGAATCTCTGATTAGTCATGTAATTATGCCTAAATCACTTGAAACCTTCTACATTGCATTGCATTTTACTTCAAATTGTGCACAAATAACAGCACATGCATCTTTTACATGCATTGATTGAAATCCCACCAAAAATGTCATAAACATATAATCGAAAAATACAAAAAAATTCGCTTGCTTTTGTAAATTTAATTATAATAAATCTTTTTGCATTATTTTCTATAAAAAATTTATATGCTTACACCATATATACGAATGTGCAAAATACTAAATAAAGAATTTAAAATATAATTTTCAATATAATACAATGGGTTGAAATCTTGCTTATAATATTTAAGTTAGGTCACGGTTTTCACCCAGTTAGACTTCCACGTTTCTCTGGTTTGCTTTCTCTACTTGTGATTGTTGTGACTGATTATTTTTATTTGGTCATACCCTAGTAGTTGTTAGGCCCCATAGGTATCAACATGCATGACACATCATCCACAAAGGACTTGGGATGGTGGATATGAATTCGATCCATATCTATGTTTATAAGTGACCATCTCTAATAACCCGACATGAGTTTGCATGACAGGTCTTTCAGAGATGTGCCATGAGTTTGATGGTAGTCCTTTGGGAGATGTGCCATGAGTTTAATGGTAAGTCTACAATGAATTTGATGGCAGGTCTTTTGAGGACTTACCATTGAATATGATGGTAAGTCTTTGGAGACATGCCATGAGTTTGATGGCATGTTAGAGAGTTTGATATAATAGGTCTTCACGTATATGCCATGAGTTTAATGATATGTACTCGGAGATCTACCATGAGTTTGATGGCATGTCTTTGCTGGCCTACCATATGCCATGAGTTTTAATAGTAGAACATTCGAGGACATGCCTTCGCATTAATGGAAGATTACATCAATGGTAGATTGTCGATGACTTGCCATGAGTTTGATGATAAGTCATTGAAAACCTACCGATGAGTTACTATCATTCATATATTTTAATGACTAAATTGGGTTCTAACAATACTAATACAATATAAATCATAAATTTATACCATATTGAACTCTTATTCTACACATTTAATACTTTCACCAACATTAAATGCACATGTTAGTTTTATAATAATTATATAAAATTCAAATAAAAATCACAAAAGTTAAAAATAAAAAAATGTGTGTACTTATTATATAAGTAAAGTGTACCTCTATTGTAAATATTCATTATTATCCACCTTAGTAAATATAAGTATTAAAATATAATAAAAATGTATTTATAATCCTAAATTAATATATTAATTAATAAAAATATAAAATAAATAATTTTTAGTTAAAATAATCATTAAAAATCTTTAAACTATTGTATAAATGTAACTTATATTTATATGCTTATATTATTTAACTAATAAAATTAAACTATTTAATTTATTAAAACTCATAATTAAATTATGTATTAAATTAGTTATAGCTTTTATTCATCATATTTATTTAATTAAATTAATTTACTATTTATTGATTAATTTATAATTAATTATTCTATTTGAATATATCTCTATTGTCTTATTTTGTTGTGTACTTTAAAGGAGCCTGTCATGTTATGGGTATTCATTAGTCATATCAAGAGAGGTTGACCCCAGTCAACCTCCCATCCTCCTCTTTCCTTCTTCTCTTCCCCTTTATTCATCCCCCACTTCTTCTCCTTCTACCTCTTCCTCCAACAAATTCTAACAACCCCAGACCCGCCTCCTACACGTTAGTGACATTGTTGGTGACCATATCGCCTTTCTTACTCCCAAGTTTCCATCTCTGATCAGATTTCCGTCCAAGTGTAGTGCACATGGACCTCCTCCCCCTTCTATAAAAGTTTATCCACCTATGATTGAGAACCCAACCACCATTACTTCTGATCCATCTTCATGTTAGCTCTTAAGAGTGAGAGAGCAAATGACAAACATTCAACTCTGCGTCATTGAAATGAGGCCGAGGGAGGGGATTGTAGCATGATCATCACCACAGTGAGGTTCTACTCTGTCGCACACCAAGCCGCTACGAGTTGTGTTGTCGTATCGAGGCTGTGATCCTGGAGCTTTAGCTCCATCCATAGACACATTATAGCATTCACATCCTTCTTTGTAGATCTAGGTAGATTTTTCTATCTCTTCTCCTTTCTCTTCCTCCTCCTCTTTCTGATTCTTTCCTCTTCCTAGTCTCTCCATTATCCTTCGATTTTTGATTCAAATATGATATCGACGCCATTCATTTCCCATTACACCTTTGACTCGATCCATTTCACCACACAATCCTCCATATCTGATCAACCTCTGATCATATAGGTAATCAGAGGTATGGAGTGATTCGCCCACTCCTGGTCGCTTCTCCATTCATGTTCTACTTATGTGCCTTAATGTCTGACTATGGGATCGTTTCTCCGAGCCTTATTTCACAATTTGTAAGACTATATCACATGAGACTCGATTAACATTTTGAGATTTGAGCATCGTCATCTATGATTGAGGAGCACTCGTGTCCTAGAGTCAAACAACGCTGCATACAATCTCCAACAAAGCATTGTATGCAAAAATCATAGCACAACACTGAAGCCACACATCCATCTGAGATCGAGGAGCATATTTCTTGAAGCTTCATCTAGAAGTGATCCATCATCGGAGACCGACGTGACAGAGGCATGACTACACTACCACCGGGATCTTCGAGATGAATCAACTGGAGATTCATACCTGATCTGATCGGGTCCATTATCATCAACTTCATAATTTCAACAATTATTCGTAAACGAACTCCTTCGTCTTCATCTGAGAATCGAGATCTAAATCACCTTCATTAGAGGACACAACAACATATGTAGAACAAAGCTCTACCAATTGAGCATCACTTGCGATCTAATTACGAAACCTCAAAACTTATGAGAGAACTTAGAACATGTTTGTTTATTTAAATTGGACTTTACCAAATCAAATTTAAGAATCGAGAATAGAACTTTAGATTAGTGATTTGTCGAGACTTCATTAGAATTAGTATTTAAGTCTCAGCAGTCCTCAAGTTTCATAAATCCATATTCAGGTTCACCTCAACAATCAGCTCAAATCCAATCATCCATCATGCTAACTATTCTACCTTGAAGTCAACTTGTACTGTATGTGAAAGGTGTTAGCTCTTCCTGCTTAAGTAGGTGAAAAGCCGACTACTCTATAATACACTCCCATTAGTTCCTCATCTAGCTATTTGATTCTCAAGGAGGGGGTATTTCCTTCTGAGTTCATGTGCATGCTAGTTCACAATGAATGGGGAAAGAAGTTAGAAGAATGAGAAAAGAATTGGAGTGTAACTAGTGTAGTTACATCTTGTGTGAAGATTAGCCAGTTTAGCTAAGTCTCCTCCAAGATATGAAGGCTATTTGAAGTTTGGACCATTGTGGTCAAAAATATACTTTGGGATTTTGGCTTCTTTTAGTATGAATTGTAGTTGCACTGCATTGAACTTTTGTGCCCCGACAGATATAAGAATATTTTTTCTGCCTATGTTTTGGGATCTTAGAAAAATTACGCTAGCAGACCTCATCCGAAGCTTTATTTCAACCTCACAACTCCGGTCTTTAGATGTCTACGCCACTAGATAAGTATGAAAATGCACTACTAAAATGAACTTCCCTTCGTAACCCTACAATCGAGCTAAGTGTAGTGTGCATGAGTCCAAAATTAGTTCACTGTTGAAGAATTATATGGGTGACTCCAGATGTCCTACTTAGGCAAGTTTAAGTTGAATTCCGAACATGGTCCTATGGAACCCAAAGAATAAAGGCAAAGACGTGAAGAGTCTCATTTCCAGTTCCTAATAAAGTTCATTTAGAATTAAGTGGATTAAGGCCTAAATCAAGCTCCTTCCTTCAGACTTAGCTCCATTCGGTTCAAGAATCAATCTTGTTTGAAAAATGCTTATGAATGCAACATTTTTTTGTGAAGCGAATTTTTTGATTTAAACTTTTTTTATTAATTCTTAAAGAATTTTGTATTTTTTAATGAGTTTTAAAACTTTTTTAATGTTTTAATATTTTTAAAGAGTTAGTGAATTGAATCAATTACAAGTATTTACACGGATTATGTACATTTTTACAAAGAATTTTAAACATAATTATATACAACTTTATACAAGTTTTATACATGCTTTTACAAAATAATTTTATTAACAAGTTTTAAACAATTAGGAATTTTATGTACAAGTATTTTATACACATTTTATATACAACTTTTAAAGCCTTCTTTATAACTTATATTTATAGTTTTCTTGTAGCTTTTAAAAACCCAAAAGAAAAATATTGACTCATAATTTTAGAGCCATATTATTAAAAAAGTACAATAAAGAACAAGTTACGGCTTCTAAAGTATATTATATATATTGGATTTCTTTCAAATTGGACTTGGTCCTTCCTGTGTTCAGGAAGGCCATCCCCTTTTTTGCAGAAAATATGACGACTTTAGTAGAATACGTATACAGGTTCTATTATAATGTGCAGTTTTAATGTTTGTATTATAATATGCAATTTTATATGCGGTTTTGTATTTATAATGTGCAGTTATAATACAAACTATATACACTTTCTACTAAAGTGCTCGTGTTTTCTACAAAAAGATGGTGGCCTTCCTTAAGTCAGGAAGGATGCATCCTATTTGAAAGGCCCTATATATATACACACACACACGACACCCCCTATACTTAGAGTGAACTATGTCCTCACAGTGACCAAGAAGCGATAAAGGAAGACATAACTTGTGATAAGTATAGATTGATGAAAAGAAAATTATATTATAACAACTCAAAGAAAGAATAAACGAATAGAATTCAATCATCCTCTCTATACTTAGGATCAACTAATAGTAATTATAAAAGACTCAAAAACGAGAAAGATCGAGGTTAAAAGAATGTATACAATCAATGACTTGGCTTGTCTCCCTTATACTTAGGGTTAAATGTCCCCAAGTATAGAGAAGAATATCAACAATTGAGGGATAAGTGAGGGAACATAAGATACACAAACAAAAATGACCAAGATTAAATAAATGATATTACCCCCTTATACTTAAGGTAAAGTACATCCTAAGCATAAGCAACAACAAGGGTAATAGGACAGAATGAATATGGACAACATAATGTCTATTCCCTCATACTTAGGTAATGTTCATTCAAAGTATAGCAAAAATCTCTAAACGAGACCCGAGGTGTAAAACAACAACAAAAGAATGAATGAATAAAATAAAAAACACATATGTACAATGTGAAAAGAATGAACAAATAAAAAAGAATGTACTAGCTCAAGAATGCTGAAGATCAACATTCTTGCATGACCGAGGAATAATGAAATGTACAAGAGATATGTCGACATCAGGGTCATCCACAGAGATGTCCATATCTGAATCAAAGGATCTTTGATCTATGTCGATATGTGAGAGACGACCCAGATGGTCAAAGAGATGAACTGAATTGACATCTGTAAGTTGTACCATAGTCTGCAAATCAAAAAAGATTGAATCTCCATATGCACTAGAGAAGTGAGTCTATGAATCTGAATCTACTTTCGACTCATCCTCTGAAAATAAATCATCAACCTTTCGTGACTTAAGAAAACTCAATGTCATGTCAGAAGTAGATGTGAGTAAGAGGTAAAATTTTGTTGCAATATTGTCTATCTTAGAATCAATAAAGCCCTCATTGAAGTCAATGTGAAGAGAGGGCTCAACAGTCTCTCAACTGGATGGTTCGAGTAGAAGATCAACAAATTAATCAAGTTTGACCTCTACAGGATCACAAATAGATACCATCAATGATTAATGACATAAATCTCACGAAACTCATCAATACATCTCCATACTTGAGTAAGTGGATCACAAAGTCTATGCTTTCCATGTTCTCCTCTTTGGAGAGGAATTCTTGGGTCTCAATATCCGGTAAAGTCAACAGATCCTCTGTAATCTCTTCTATAAATTCACAGTCCTCTATGTCTGATGGTATGATAAGGCACTTATCTGGTACAAAATTCTCTATCGGCTTATGAATCATCTCTGTGATAGCTGATGAATTGTGTATTCATCATGCTAAAAGTCAATAATTAAACCCCTGGCTTAAATAAACCAATAAAATTCACCAATAATTCCTCATTATTATATTGTATATATTGTGTATATTTAACCTGTAATTATTGTATTTAATTACCTTGTAATATTTTTATTATTAAAAACCCTTAAAAATTAGGTTAAACAATTGTCTAAAAGTTCCTGACCCCTAAAAAGACTAAAAACTACAAAAAAATGTCAAAGCCAAAAATCAGTGTTTTTATCCCTTAAAAATACTCCCAAAAATACTTTTTGTACAAATAATATCTTTTGGCTTTTTGTCCAACATGAAACTTGTAGATCTCTTCGAGATCTACAACTTTCATGTTTTGACTTTTTCCTAATTTTCCTTCTAACTAGTTCTTTTATATTTTTCTTTATTTTTCCAATTTTTGATTTTTTTATTGGGCCACATGGTGCCCTCTGGGCCGCCCACGTGACCTGCCTCTTCTCTTGCCACCCGCCCTCTTCTCCAATCGTCAGATCCTATTCCAGCCGCCTCCATCATAGCCGTTCGTCCTTCGCTTGTTCACAATCGTCTGATCATCGCCCAGATCGCATCTCGACCACTCCATCACGCCTCACTTCCAGCCACTCGATCCCTCCTCATCCTACGGCTGCCATCTCTCCACGTCGCCCCCACTCTCACCACCCTTAGATCAAGACCTAAGGTCCATCCAACCCGTTCTTCTGTGCGTAGCCCTCAGCCGTTCAATCAGATCCTCAGATTTGGTCATTGCCCTCCGCCCGTGCTCCCATCCTAGCCGTTGGATTTCACGATCCAATGACTAGATCATCGTCCCCTACCTCCCAACACCCCCCTTCCCAAGCATTACGCCTGTAAGCCCTCTGCCCCCTTCCAATTATGGCCGACACCTCTGGCCGTTTTCCCGCTCACTAACGCCCCCCTTGTGGGGTTGTTACCACCAGCATCCTCGTGCATCCTTCAATACACCTCATCATAGCTCCACTTTCCTTGGAGGGCCGGTAAGACCTCGATCTGTAACTATTTAACCCAAAAATCAGCGGTCAAATATGTCTCACACAAGGTGGAGACAAAGTCGTTGTGGCGACCGTGCGAAATCCAGATTAAAACAACAATTAACCCACAACAAGTAATTCAAGCAATGAAAGTAAATGTGCGGAGTTAAAATTTATTATAACTCTACAACAAGGTGTGTATAGGTGCAAGTATGTGTAGAGGTCGAACACAGGGAGCAGACAGGTAGAACGGGGCAAAATGCTCAAAAACTATGAATGTGATGATTTGTCTATTTATGTTAATTTTGTGTGGGTTTTTAATTTTTAAATATATATATTTATTTATTTATTTAATTAATTAATTTTTATATTTTGTATTTTTATATTTTGGTTTTTAATTTTCTGATTTTATATTTTCTTTTTATATTTTATATTTTTTGTTTTTATAAATAGAATATATAAATAATATAAGCAAAGAGGTGATAAAATATTTATAAAAATAAGGAAAAATGTTCAAAAATTAGGGAATGAAATGTTTTTCGTTTTTTATATTTTTCTATTATTTTTGTGATTTTGGGGGAATTTTCAGAATATTTTTAGTGTTTTTAAATGTCAAAATACAAGAAAACAATGAATATCAATGCTAGCCGAAATTAAAATGGGAATGAAAAATAGCAAACAGCAATAAAATTTTCCCAAATTAATTTTAAATTAAAGATAACAAGATAAAGAAAATTCAGGAAAAGAAAACACATTATTTAGAGTTTTTATGAATTTTATATATTTTTATGAAGGTTTTTAGAGTTTTTATATTTTTTGGAGTTTTCTTTTATATTTTTTATGATTTTTGGTCTGAAATTAAAACACACTGTAAAATGCAAAATATATTTTTTTGGGATTTTTCTGATGTATTTTTATATTTTTATGGATTTTATAATGCAGACAGTGCACAAAATGCAGTTTTTTGATTTTATATAAGTAATAAAATGCAATAAATATGAAAAATAAAAATATGTCGTGAATGTGCAATGCAACAGGAGTTTAATGTGATTTTTGGGGATTTTTTGGGGCTTTAGAGCTGCATGCAAAAATTAGGAATTAACAAAAAGAAACTAAATGCGGGCAAAGGGGTGTTTGTGCGAATATGGCAGAGTTGAGGGGCCTAGGAGCAAATTATCCACAAAATATACTGCAATTAACAACTTTTCTGGACCAAAAATATATATTAAAAGCCGCGAGGGCCTTCTAGGAAAAAGCCCTGGAACACGCGCATGTGCACGTGACTGTCAAGGATATAAATGTAGAAACACAAAAAGTTAGGGACCTCTTCGTAATATAAGCAGAAACTTATCAACTGCAATTGAAAGTTTTGGACCATAAAATAAATAGGCAAAGTCCTAAGGGTAGTGCTGCAAAATCGCCAAGGCCCACGTGGGGGACCACGTGTGCACCTGGCGGGGACACAACTGCAATATCACAAAAAGCTAGGGGCCTAATTATAAAGTTTACAAAATATAAAAAGGGCAAAAGAAAGATTATGCATTTAATATAAAACACAAAAACTCCCAGGTTGAGAACGCAAAATACCACAGATATAGCACGATCCGACGGCGGCGGGCCTCCCACTTATACACGTGTCGTGTTAACAGGGCCCGATGCCCCTTCGCAGCCTGCAGTCCAGATTAGAATGGGAAAGGGCGATCAGACGGCTTGGGACGCACTTCATCCAATGGCAGTTGTACACCCGGTGGGGTGTTCTTGATCCAACGGCCTAGGACGTGGCTGGACGAACGAAAGAAGAACTCGGCGGCGTCGAGTTTCGTTTAGATGCTGGGCTCGCCTCCGTCCACCAAACCCACGGCCGAGGGGCTGGTTCGACTCCTGCCACTCCTCCCCGACGTCCAGGTGGTTCCAAGATGCCCGGGGGCTGGAGTTCTAGCCCCTAGAGCTCACGATGCCTCAACCAACCTGGGGGCCTTCCTTCGACGAAATCCGAGGCTTTAACGCCTCCTTCAGGTCCTGCGAGAAGAGTGGAAACACAGCAACACGGGGGTGCAAGAAACCTGGCTTTTATTGGGCGAAAGGGTGGAGTGCGTGGGGTGGTGAAGGTAGGTGTTCACCGGAGTAAACTCCGGCGAGATGATGGCGTAGATGAATGAATAGGTGATAAGCGAAATCGGAAGTGGGTGCGCAGATGCTACAGCTACTGCTAGGAATAAAAATGCAAGAAAGGCAATTTAAATAGAATAAAATAACAAACTTCAAGCCCAGAGAAGGGGCGAGATGGGTACCTCACGGCATACGCCGGAGATGGGGTTGGAGCCAATCCTCGGCCCTCGCCTGGGCTGCTCCTGCTCGCTGGAGGAGGCATGTCACGCCTCCGATCCTGAGCGTGGCGAGGATGAACCAAAATAAGGGTCAAAAGAGGGTTCAAAGGAGGGAGGACGTGACAGGGGTTATTTTGAAGAGTGGCTCTAGCGTGGAGTTCAAGGGGCGATCACGGGTGGATCTTGATCCAATCCCCAAAAAAAAGCTAAGGGTGTGTATGCCCAGTCTACAAGGAACAAAACTCATGAAGACGTCGACACCAATCGGTGCAAGAAACGTTCTCGAAAAATCCGTGAACAAGGGGGGAAACCAAAGTTCTGACAGGGAATAGGCTGGGGTCAGAGAGTTGACCCGAGGTCAACTCTCCAACCCCCCTAGTTGGTCCACGTGGATGAACCAGGAAAAAGCCTGAAAAAATGCTTTATAAAATCATTTTAAAATAGTAAATCAATTTTATTATTTTTTGGTTATTACATAAAAAATATTTATTATTTTATAAATTATTTTATGGTAATTTTTATTTATTTTTTAGAGGTATTAATTTACAAGTTGCCTTTTATACCCTTTATAGGTATCTATATCTATATATTTTATTATTTTATTTTTATTTTGTATATTTACTTTATTTATTTTTGTTTATTATTTTATATATTTATAAAGTATTTTTATACAATTAAAAATATTTTTATTTTATTGTTATGAAGTGTTTTGTATATTTAATAAAATAGAAATAAATTCTATAAAGGTATGTATACATGTATTATACCTATGTATTATATTACAAATATTTTTTTGTATTTTATTTAGGTTTTTATTCTAAATTTAATGTACATATATATTATAAATAATATTTACAAAATTATAAAAATATAAAATTATAAAAATAATGAATAATAAATAAATTGAATATTTTAATATGTACAAGTATACAATAGGGGTCCAAAACTCAACTTTCAAACCGTAGCTCCGCAAAATGTGAAACCACTGCCATTAAATAGCTTATTTTAAATTATATACAACTAAAGTGATTTTGATGCATTTGGAGTTTTTATTTAAGAGATACAGGTCTGGGAAGTTGGGATTCTGGAATTTTATTCGGATCATAACTTTTTATCTGTACATTATTTTTGAATGAAATAAATTTTGTATTTTTCTTTATTTAACTATCTACAACTTTCATGTACAAAGTTTTTTTATTTGATGTATAAAAAGTGGAACCAAAAATAGGTCCCAAAATGAATAAAGAATTCATTAAAAAGAATAGGTATTTTGACTGTATTTCGACCCTTAACTCCCCCTACTTTATTCCTTGTCGACCTATTCATCAAGATGCCTAGGTCTCGGGGTTTCGGGTCATAAAATATTTACAATATTTTATTCTTTTTCTTTTCTTTTATTTATTCTATAATTTTGGCTTTAATTACAGTATTTTATACACTAATTACATGCACATGCATGAATGCTAAAATGCATGAATTAGGCCTATTTACACGCATTTACTAGGGTTTTAAAGGCCAAAATGATAGAATAAAGATGATGAAACATAGATTCATCATCCTCCTATACTTACCTTTGCTAGTCCCTAGCAAACACTTATGCAATAAGTGCAGAAAAGAAAAACAAAGAAAAGAAAAAGAAGAAACGTGGATTAAGCTTAATTATCAAACTTGTCTTCACAAAATCAAAGTTTAGAGCTTAAGTTAGACCTTTCGAATTTTAGTGCGGGCGAAACATAAATGAGAATCGGATTTGAAATCCAACAGTCCCTGAGAATCCCAAAACTCTGTTCAAGTCTCCTCAATAGCCAGGTCAGAAATATCTCAACTCATACGCAAACTCTTACAACTATGAAGCTGACTCGTATAGTGTAAGTGATAGTGGCTCTCCCCAACTAGAATGGCAAAGAAACTGACTTCTCCAGTAGGACAACCCAATGATTCCCCAATCCAATAACTCCTTCCTTGAGGAGCGGGGTATTCCCTTCTAAGTTCAAGTGGCAACCAGCTCAAGAGGAGGGGGTGAAGAGAAGAATGGGCGGTAGCCAGTATAGCTACCTATCCTAGGATGCAAGACCAGTGTAGTCAAGTCATCCAGCTGCAGGCTCACATGATATGACTTTGGAACTCAAGGTTGCTTATTGGCTTTACAACATATTCACATACTTTTGCAGGCATTTTATTTTTGTACAAGCCTGCCTTTTTTTTTGAAATACTATTCACAGCAGCATTTACATAAGGAGTTTTTCCTTTTGAGCCAGTAGACTATCCCTCTTTTGAAGCTTTATCGCAACCCACACTCTCCTATCTTTAGAATTCCTCATCACTAGATGGGTTGGGGTGCACTTCCCTCCCTAGAGTAGAACAAGTGTTTCCACTTGTGTGCGTCTCATACCGGCAAATCCAATCCCCTCACCACTCCAACTGAGTTGAGCCAAGTGAAAGGTGCAGGTGTCCAAGTTAGGTCATTATCAACAAGAGTCGTGTGTGTGCTCCGAAATACTCTACTGAGGCAGTCAAGAATCCATTGAACTAAGTCTCGTGATCCTCAAAGAATTAAGTCAACTAGACATGAAGTACCTCAAACCCAGTTCCTATAAGGTTCCTGTTATTAGGTAGATTTTAAGGTCCAATCAAGCTCCAATCTCCGAATTTTATTTAGACTTGATCAACCATCAAACTTAATCCGAAAAATGCGAATGCTATGCAATGCGATGCAGAAAATATTTTTGTGATGCAATTTTCAAAGGTTTTGAACTTTTTATGGATTTTTGAAAAGATGATGCATATGCATTTTTGTGTATTTTTTCAAAGAGATTTTTCAAATGTTTTTGGATTTTAGTTTTGCAAATGTTTTTGGGATTTTGAAAACAAAAAGTTTTTGGCTAAAAGCTAGGTATAAATATTTACAAGGGGATGCTTCTTATATTTACAAGAAGTAGATTTTAAGAATTTACAAGGGTAAGTGATCAATTTTATAGATATAGATATATAATGGATTTTGGTGTGATGTATATATTCCTCAAACTTATTTGACACAGGTTTTACAAACAATTTTTGAAAACTATAGTCCAAAATAGTTCTTACAAATATTTTACAAACATGTATACACATTTGAAAATCATTTTGCAAAGGTTTTCAAACAGTATAAATAGATTTTTCCAAAATATTTTTGCAACCATTTTTCAAACCATTTGCAAATCATTTTTCAAATATTTTATTTCACACAAAGAAAATAAATTTTCAAAACAAAAATGTTTTTTCAAAGGTTGAAAACATGTAACAAAATGTTTTTAAAATAGTTTTCAAAAGATTTTCACAAGGATTTTCAAACTATTTTTCAAACATTTTGCAAAAAACATTTTCACCTGATTTATTAATCAGTATATACAAAAAGAATCTGAGGAATGATAACATCTTTTTATTAAGATTTTTAATGAATTTTAAAGAATAATTAGCCATATTATTAAGAAAATACGAAAGTACGAGTTATGGCTAAAGTATATACATAGTATATGCGACCCCCCTATACTTAGCTTGAGTTATGTCCTCATAGATCAGAGAGAATAGAGAAGACATAACTCATACTGAGTATAGGAAAATCTAAAGAATAAACGATTGAACGAATGAATCAATGAGAAGTTGATCGTCCCCCCTATACTTAGGATCAAATAATCCTAAGTATAGCAGACTGTACACAAAGCAGGGAGGGTCAATGGTGGGAATGAACAGATCGTACTCAGATTGTCTCCCCCTATACTTAGGGTAAGATATCCCTAAGTATAGACAAGAAGAGGAGACAATGGAGAGGATTGAAAAGAATAAAGAAACTCAGGGTGCACCCCCCCTATACTTAGGACAAAGTACGTCCTAAGTATAGACGAACTGACAAAAAGGGGCGACACCTTTTTCGGTATATATAGAAGATAGAAAAGGAAAAGAAGAAAAGAGATGAAAATGGAAATGAGATCAGAGGATGTACACATCACTCCTCCTATACTTAGGGTAAAAGAACCCCTAAGTATAGGCAACAACAGGAGTGATGCAACGGAACGAAGAATAAACACTCGGCTCGTCCACCCCCCATACTTAGGACAAAGTACGTCCTAAGTAAGGCAAACACAAGAATGGGTGGACAAGCAATACGGTAGAGAGAACAGAGATAAACAAAGGAGAATGTACAACAGAGGTGGATGTACCCGTGATCAAGAAGGTAGAAAGCGAACCTTCTTGCGGGACCGCTGAGGGATAGATCTGGTGTGGTGCAGGTCGACATCGAGGTCCACAATGGACGGAAGCCGATCAGGGTCAACAGGGTGTAGTTCCTCAGGGGCCCTAGGGTGTGAGGGCACAAACGGATGAGTGGAAGAAGTGTGGTCGGGTCTGGCCTTGGGAGTCTCGCTGATATCGAAGTGAAATGGGACCAACTCATCATCATCGGAAGAAGTATAATCGGAGTCGTCCTGCGAGGTCTCATCCAGGTCAAAACCAAAAGGCACGAACTCATCAGTGGAAGTATTCGAACTCTGTTCGTCCTCTATAATCTCAATCGGATCATCTTTCTCATCAAAAGACCCGAATTCTCGAATAAAAGTAATAAAATCAAATTCGGCCTTAGGCTCATCTGGATCAAAATGAATATGAGCGGACTCATCAATGAAAAAAGTCGAGTCATGTCTGTTATGTCTAGTCTCTACATCTACCCTCCGCTCAATGGTATCGATCGTGTAAATCCGCGGATGTCATCAACACAACGCCAAGTCCCAGAAGAAGAAACTCCGAGGTCCATGCTTTCCAAGTCTTCTTCAACAGGGAAGAATTCTTGGGTCTCAGTGGAATCCAATAAGCAGCAAAATTTTCTGATAGTATCGTCAAGGTCATGGTCCTCGATATCAGCCAAGGCAGGTGAAGGCACATCAGGTGCAGGTCTCTGGTCAACTGTGGGTGCTGTGATCGACACTTCGCTCTCGTCAGAAGGACGGAAGTGAATCTCTCCTGATCCATAATCAATAACGACCCTCGCAGAGGCGAGGAATGGTCGTCCCAGGATGATTGGAGAATGCTCCCATGTAGAGGTCTCCATGGGCAATACGACGAAGTCAACATGATAGCTCGTGCCCTGAATTGAAATGACGGCGTTTTCTAGGATACCCTTCGGCCTCTTTATTGATCCATCAACAAACTGTACGATCATCCTGGTTTTCTATAGGGGCCCTAGATGAAGAGACTGTACGAGCGAGAAGGGTAATATGCTAATCAAAGCACCGCCGTCTAGGAGAGTGTGATCACATGTGAAGTCAGAGATGGTGCAGCTAATGAAAGGTGTGGCAGTGTTCCTCTTCCTAGGAATGGGACGGTGTGTGATGACATGGGCAGTGGCCATGGTCAAAATATGACGCTCAGATCTGCTCCTCCGCTTTCTCTTCTTGTGAAGAGGAGCAGATAAATCAGTCATGGCCTGTTGAAGTGGGGCACGGATAATCTCATGAATGGTGGCCACCACTTCGGGTTCAGTCAATATTTTTTTGAATTTTTGGACCTCCTCCATACAAGGGAGGAAGTCGGAATCAGCATATACACGAGGCATGCCACGAGCAGTCTGTACAGCGGCATCCTCGGGGTCAAAGGTGGGACAAGGTGTGAATGGATGTGTGATCAAAGGGTCTGGCAAGTGAGCACTCTCCTCACAGTCTGACTCAATCATGTGCCCCCCGAAATCTTTTGGTGATTTTAAATTTTTCTCATTTTTTTGTATTTTGGGCGATTGCAAGCTCTCATGGAAATCCTCAAATGAATCCATATCCTCAAAGAATGGAGCGACATTCTGGTTCTTATTCAAACTAGTAAGATCAGTGATCCTCGAATTCATTTGCTCCATCATCTGATTCAAGATCTCAAGTGTGGATATCATGAAAGGTGACTCAAGAAATGATTGGTGAAGATCAAAGTCCGAATCCTGAAATAATGGGTTGGTCGGATATGTACAAAAATCAGGACAAAGTCCTCCTGAAAAAAGTGAGGTGGACCGGCTGGAGTGAACGAGGGATCCGCAAAATCCGGACAAAATGCGCTCCAGGGGTCCATCTTGAAACAAAAGGAAACGATCGGGAGAGCACGTCGGTCAAGTCAAGAGAAGTGAGAAAAAGGCGCAAATGCGCAGAGGCGATCTAGAACACACGTAAAACAATCACAAGCAAGAAATGAAACAATACAAACCCTCAATTCACCTACTCAACTCGGTAGAGACCGAAAAGTCGGTCTTTTTATCTTGTCTGTTTTAGAGTTAGGTGAGAAGTCAAAGATTGCACACACACTTAGGGGGCTGAAATGGGATTTGGGCACTAGTCCTTAGCGTGTGCGCGAGCAATGTAAAACGAAGACAATGAGGGGATTACTCGCCCCAAGAGAATATTTTTCTTTTTGATCTTTTTTAGGGTCAAGTAATATTAGCAGTCCCAATTTTATTAGTTAGCATTTTTTTTGGATTTTTAGTGAGAAATGCATGAGCCTAACGAGGAGTCAATTTTACTTAGCACCTAGGTTGGCAAAATCAGAGGTAGAGAGGCGGGAAAGCAATGCAAGCGGCAAGACGATGATGTATGCTAAAGCGTAAATGCTCGCCTTGCCTCCAGCACTCTACATGCAAGGATGCTCAGCAGAATTGAAACCTATCTATATGCCAATGCAAGCCGATGAAATCGCCCTAAGTTCAGAAATTGCTATTAGCGTGAAGCACCACAAGTCGGTCACTGCTCTTCAATCCAGGAGTCCGGTCTAGGCTCACCCCTCCTCCTCTCGACAAATCGAGTTCAGGAGCAGCGCTTGGCAGGGTGGGCTCGCGACACGAAGGCTCGAAGAAGATGAGGCGATTGTTTAAAGTTTTGACTAAGTCCAAACGCGGCTATAGGTACATGCAAATATATTAGGTATTTGGTTTTAATCTATCGCAAGCAACTCCTCAAACTAAGGGCTCAATCACACAAAAGAAATAAAATAAAAAATCAGAAAACAAAGTAAAAAATGCGATGAAAACCGATAAAAGCCGCGGAGAGCCCCCAGGTGTACAAACACCTGGAAATTAGGCTCAAGAGTCCAATGTACGGGGGTACCTGTATTATTACAATAATAGGTCTCAATCTCTCAGAAATTACACAAAATAAATATAATAAAAGAAAATGCAACTGAAGTGGAGCACGGTCTTCAAAATTCTCTTCTCGTCTCCTCGGTGCTAGGCTGGCTAGAGCCGGCTTCACGTGGGTGCGTTGGCGCCTCGGGTGAAGCGCCTCCCTCGGTCCGCGGTTCCTCACACAAAGGCAACAAAAGAGGTGGTTAGACGGCTCAAGCAATATATATCAAATAAAAAGCAAAAATAAAAGCCACAAAAGTAAACAAGCAATCACAAGCACAAAGCAAAAACCGAACTATGCGTGGTTGCTCCCCGGCAACGGCGCCATTTGTTTAACCCAAAAATCGGAGATCAAATATGTCTCACACAAGGCGGAGACAAAGTCACTGTGGCGACCGCGCGAAATCCGGATTAAAACAACAATTAACCCACAACAAGTAATTCAAGCAATGAAAGTAAATGTGCGGAGTTAAAATTTATTATAACTCTACAACAAGGTGTGTATAGGTGCAAGTATGTGTAGAGGCCGAACACAAGGAGCAGACAAGTAGAACTGGGCAAAATGCTCAAAAACTGTGAATGCGATGATTTGTCTATTTATGTTATTTTTGTGTGGGTTTTTAATTTTTAAATATATATATTTTTTATTTTATATTTTGTATTTTTATATTTTGGATTTTAATTTTCTGATATTATATTTTTCTTTTTATATTTTATATTTTTTTATTTTTATAAATAGAATATATAAATAATATAAGCAAAGAGGTGATAAAATATTTATAAAAATAAAGAAAAATGTTCAAAAATTAGAGAATGAAATGTTTTTGGTATTTTTATATTTTTCTACTATTTTTGTGATTTTTGGGGAATTTTCAAAATATTTTTGCTATTTTTAAATGTCAAATTACAAGAAAACAATGAATATCAATGCTGGCCGAAATTAAAATGGGAATAAAAAATAGCAAACAGCAACAAAATTTGCCCAAATTAATTTTAAATTAAAGATAACAAAATAAAGAAAATTTAGGAAAAGAAAACACAATTTTTAGATTTTTTATGAATTTTATATATTTTTATGAAGGTTTTTAGAGTTTTTATATTTTTTGGAGTTTTCTTTTATATTTTTTTATGATTTTTGGTCTGAAATTAAAACACACTATAAAATGCAAAATATATTTTTTGGGATTTTTTTGATGTGTTTTTATATTTTTCATGGATTTTATAATGCAGACAGTGCACAAAATGCAAGTTTTTGATTTTTTATAAATTTTAAAATGCAATAAATATGAAAAATAAAAATATGCCGTGAATGTGCAATGCAACAGGAGTTTAATGTGATTTTTGGGGATTTTTTGGGGCTTTAGAGCTGCATGCAAAAATTAGGAATTAACAAAAAGAAACTAAATGCGGGCAAAGGGGCGTTTGTGGGAATATGGCAGAGTTGAGGGGCCTAGGAGCAAATTGTCCACAAAATATACTACAATTAACAACTTTTCAGGACCAAAAATATATATTAAAAGCTGCGAGGGCCTTCTAGGAAAAAGCCCTGGAACACGCGCCTGTGCACGTGACAGTCAAGGATATAAATGTAGAAACACAAAAAGTTAGGGACCTCTTCGCAATATTACCAGAAACTTATCAACTACAATTGATAGTTTTGGACCATAAAATAAATAGACAAAGTCCTAAGGGTAGTGCTGCAAAATCGCTAAGGCCCACGTGAGGGACCACGTGCACCTAGCGGGGACACAACTGCAATATCACAAAAAGCTAGAGGCCTAATTATAAAGTTTACAAAAATATAAAAAGGGCAAATGAAAGATTATGCATTTAATATAAAACACAAAAACTCTCGGGTTGAGAATGCAAAATACCAAGGATATAGCACGATCCGACGGCGGCGGGCCTCCCACTTAAACACGTGTCGTGTTAATAGGGCCCGATGCCCCTTCGCAGCCTGTGGTCCAGATTAGAATGGGAAAGGGCGATCGGACGGCTTGGGACGCACTTCATCCAACGACAGCTATACACCCGACGGGGTGTTCTTGATCCAACGGCCTAGGACGTGGCTGGACGAACGAAAGAAGAACTCGGCGGCGCTGAGTTTCGTTTAGATGTTGGGCTCGCCTCCATCCACCAAACCCACGGTCGAAGGGCTGGTTCGACTCCTGTCGCTCCTCCCCGACGTCCAGGTGGTTCCAAGATACCGGGGGCTGGAGTTCTAGCCCCTGGAGCTCACGATGCCTCAACCAACCTGGGGGCCTTCCTTCGACGAAATCCGAGGCTTTAACACCTCCTTCAGGTCTTGCGAGAAGAGTGGAAACACAGCAACACGGGGGCGTAAGAAACCTGGCTTTTATTGGGTGAAAGGGTGGAGTGTGTGGGCTGGTGAAGGTAGGTGCTCACCGGAGTAAACTCCGGCGAGATGATGGCGTAGATGAATGAATATGTGATAAGCGAAATCGGAAGTGGGTGCGTGGATGCTACAGCTACTGCTAGGAATAAAAATGCAAGAAAAAGCAATTTAAACAGAATAAAATAACAAACCTCAAGCCCAGAGAAGGGGCGAGATGGGTACCTCACGGCATACGCCGGAGATGGGGTTGGAGCCACTCCTCGGCCCTCGCCTGGGCTGCTCCTGCTCGCTGGAGGAGGCCTGTCACGCCTCCGATCCTGAGCGTGGCGAGGATGAACCAAAACAAGGGTCAAAAGAGGGTTCAAAGGAGGGAGGACGTGACAGGGGTTATTTTGAAGAGTGCCTCTGGCGTGGAGTTCAAGGGGCGATCACGGGTGGATCTTGATCCAATCCCCAAAAAAAAAGCTAAGGGCGTGTATGCCCAGACTACAAGGAACAAAACTCATGAAGACGTTGACACCAATCGGTGCAAGAAACATCCTTGAAAAATCCGTGAACAAGAGAGAAAACCAAAGTTCTGACAGGGAACAGGTTGGGGTCAGAGAGTTGACCCGAGGTCAACTCTCCAACCCCCCTGGTTGGTCCATGTGGACCAACCAGGAGAAAGCCTGAAAAAATGCTTTATAAAATCATTTTAAAATATTAAATCAATTAATTATTTTTTTTGTTATTAAATAAAAAAATATTTATTGTTTTTTAAATTATTTTATGGTAGTTTTTATTTATTTTTTAGAGGTATTAATTTACTAGTTGCCTTTTATACCCTTTATAGGTATCTATATCTATATATTTTATTATTTTATTTTTATTTTGTATATTTACTTTATTTATTTTTGTTTATTATTTTATATATTTATAAAGTATTTTCATACACTTAAAAATATTTTTATTTTATTTTTATGAAGTGTTTTGTATATTTAATAAAATAGAAATAAATTCTATTTAGGTATGTATACAGGTATTATACCTATGTATTATATTACAAGTATTTTATTTTTGTATTTTATTTAGGTTTTTATTCTAATTTTAATGTACATATATATTATAAATAATATTTCAAAATTATAAAAATATAAAATTATAAAAATAATGAATAATAAATAAATTGAATATTTTAATCTGTACAAGTATACAATAGGGGTCCAAAACTCAACTTTCAAACCGTAGCCCCGCCAAATGCGAGACCACTGCCATTAAATAGCTTATTTTAAATTATATACAATTAAAGTGATTTTGATGCATTTGGAGTTTTTATTTGGGAGACACAGGTCTGGGAAGTTAGGATTCCGGAATTTTATTCATATCATAACTTTTTATCTATACATTATTTTTGAATGATATAAATTTTGTATTTTTCTTTATTTAATTATCTACAACTTTCATGTACAAAGTTTCTTTATTTGATGTATAAAAAGTGGAACTAAAAATAGGTCCCAAAATGAGTAAAGAATTCATTAAAAAGAATAGGTATTTTGACTGTATTTTGACCCTTATCTCCCCCTACTTTATTCCTTGTCGACCTATTCAACAAGATGCCTAGGTCTCGAGGTTTCAGGTCATAAAATATTTACGATATTTTATTCTTTTTCTTTTCTTTTATTTATTCTATAATTTTGGCTTTAATTACAATATTGTATACACTAATTACATGCACATGCATGAATGCTAAAATGCATGCATTAGGCCTATTTACACGCATTTACTAGGGTTTTTAAGGCCAAAATGATAGAATAAAGATGATGAAACATAGATTCATCAGTAACGCCCAAACCTTCACCTATAAAAATCCTTCCTCCGCTACTAATCCGGCTATCCACTACGTCACGGGGCTCCGCCCTAGCCTCCTCCGCCCTCCAGTGATAGCGGAGGGCGGTCTTGTCGAGGCGATCATGGTCGTACACCTCCGGTGAGATCAGTGGCTTCCGGCCACATTACGGCGCCACCACGCACTGTAGAGCTCGGTGCAAGGCTGCTCACACCGGGGGACGACCCGAGTTTCCTCAAAAACTCAGCACAGGCCATTCCTCCGCTGGATTACCCTCTCCGACGAGGTACCTTCCTCCTCATTTTTTTCTTTATTTCTCCGACATACTCACTCGTCGCCACCTCTACCTTACCGCCCTATGAGCTCCACAAACCAACCATCATCCCCGCCCTCTAAACTCGATCAACACTTCCCTTCTCCAAACTCCCTACCGCTCCGCCCCAACTCCTCTCCAGTCGTCGGAGTGGAAGACATAGTCTCCCATTCTCTTCGCTCATACGAGACTCCATCCCACTCACAAACGCAGCGCACAATGCTTCGGCAAGATTTCTAACATTTGCAGGTGCCTTCAATCTTCAATAGTCGTAGCTTGCGCCTCCATGCCGATCTCAAGCACCAACTCCGGCGAATTTGCTCCGCCTTGCTGCTTCAGATGTAGATGATGCTTCCCTGTATCTACAGGATATTTGCTAGCCCTCCAGCAAACATCAGTGACATTCAGACGAGTCCTAGGAGCACGGAGGAGCCCCACAGTGCTCGCTGGAGCCCCACCTTCTCCAGTGGGCCACAACGGAGCACGATGAGCAGTCACCGTCCGATCATCTGGATCAAACGGTTGTGATGTTGACGCGTGATGTTTCCGAGCCTTGCAACGAACCAACAGGCTCTGACTTCCAGAGCCTCTAGTCGGACCTCCAATATCAGCCACGTGTCCTCGAAGTTACGATGAGTACTGAGCCTAGCTCCTCACGTGCCCAGCACGTGAGGGCATGGGAAATTTGCATAGAAAACCCTAGTCCATTTGATAATTATATATTGGTCCTCCAGGTGTGTGCCTCATGTGCACGCTTGGGATTTTTACATGGTGGCCCTCGCAGAATCCCAGATTTGTAAATACGCCCCTACGTGCAGTGGATAAATTACAAAAGGGCCCATGAGGTTTCTGCGAATTACAAATAGGTCCCTCTAGAGACTTATTTGTGATTAATTATCTTTTATTTCCCATATTTTTATTACATTTATGCCCTTGTACTATTTTATTCATAACTTGAGCATTGTAGGTCCGATTTGCATGATTTTAGTGTTGTTTTGTTCCTTGTTTCATCGTCTACTTCATAGCATGTTAATTTTATCATTTGACACCATTTTAAAAATGATGAATTTTTAATGTTAGATGATGTTCTTGCTCTACATGTCTTTGCCCTGAATTGATGAGTACTCATATTTTGTGCTCAATTCACTCTGATTTCAAACCATGTTGTGTTGCTCATTTATGTAACCTTTCTATGGCATACATGTCTATCATCTTTTGAATACTCATAACTTGCATTTAACATTGCATTATTGCCCATGCAATTGCATAAAAATCAACTAAAAAAGGTATGCATCATTTAATTGCATTGTAATATGCATGAAGACCTTAGAATTGAGAATTATTCATGCATGCTCTTAATTAACCAAAATTTGATAGATAAAATAGAGTAGCTCGTGTCCATGTGTTCTACCTTGGTAGACTTGTCAAGTATAAATTTTCCACAACATTCAAAGATTGTGGTTTTTAATCAACCGAAATTCGTCTCCTATACTACTACATTTTACGATTATTAAAGAGGTGGATTTCGCGTTCATCAGTAGCACTCTCGCTGTTGGACAGAAAAGTCACCACATCAGTCCCATAATCCATAATGGCACTGGCTATATGCAGAAAAGGTCCACCAAGAATGATAGTAGCATCATGTGATGGTACTGAGGAGTCAACATCCAAGACAACAAAATCCACAGTGAATGTTGTGCCTTGTACCGCCACGACAACATCCTCTAGTACACCCTTCAAGCTCTTAATTGATCTATCTGGAAATCAAATAATCATCCCAGCTTTCTTAAGAGGACTTAACTGAGGTGTATCGAGGAAATAAAAGGGTAATATGTTCAATAATGAGCCGTTGTCTAACAAGGTATGATCGAGCTCATGTTCTGAAATCTTACAGCTAACAATTGGTACTCCCACATCATTCTTCTTTATCTTTGGAGACATAAGTTGAATGGCATATCAAGTAGTAATGGTCATCACTTGTTTTTCAGAATAATGATTTCCCCTCCTCTTTCTCCTAGGTGTAGTGTGCTCTTTAAGACGCTTCTTAAGAAGAGGAATGTAGACCAATGCTTCTGAAAGAGCGAGTTTGATTTCAACTTTATCTAATAAATCTTTCGTGAAATTCAATAATTGATACTTTATAGAGTTTTCTTTTTCCTATCCCCTACCTAAGCACAATGCCTGAGGGAAAGGTGTCTATCCATCTTCCTCAATCGTACATACACATGGAGGATCATAATTAATGTTAGTAGCTAAAACAAATCTTTATGCAAATAAAGTGAAGTAGAAGGAGGACTGGAAGAAGAAATTGAAGTCTTGTATTTATTCTTTATTATGTATTTTCTCTTTTTTTATTTTTGTGCGATTTTGTGCCTTCACTATATGAAGAATCAGACTGCATATGCGACTCTATGGTGTTGCCGATTATGCACTCCTCGCTCCTATATGTCTCAACAATTGTAGGTTGTTTCTAAACATCCTGAGAACTGGGAGAACAAGTAATCAACAACTTAGATGGTGCTGATGTATCAGGAACAGATCCTTGCTCCGTGATAACATTGAACAAAAATTCCTTGAGTTAATCCATCTGCTCTTTGTGAAAAGCGCTCTGCTCGTAAATCAGATGGACGAAATGATCAAATGTGAGACCATCTATATCTGGAATCTCAAAGTGATATCCCACATCGATCTCTGGCTGTTGAAGAGTCTCACAATAACAATATGAATTTAGAAAGATATGCTCATAAGGTAAAGTATGCTCCTGACACTGGTCATAATAAGAAAACTGAATCGGCTGATAAGATGGTTGTAACAACATGAGCTCCTACTCTCTCTCTCTCTCTCTCTCTTGGAATACCTGAGGAATAAGTACCCAAAAGTCCTGAAACTATGAAGTACGAAACTGGCTCAAACTTTGGTTGGAAATGTTGAGGACGGATCTGATCAAGCACCACAAGACTAGAACCACAATCAAAGAAGAAAGCATGCACAATCGCACAAGACAAGGATTTATAGTGGTTCGGCAATATGCCTACTCCACTAGCTCACACTAGACTCTCTCTACTATTGTTTGAATGATGTTGGGATACAACATGTGGTGCCAAAGGGCTCCTTTTATACTACAACAAAAGAATATCAAGCATTCAGCAATCCCCACCATCAGCTCTCAGCCAATCAGGATGCAGGATGTGGATTAAGCATCTCAGCAATCCAACCCAACACCTCTCAGCCAATCAGAATGCAGGAGGTGGATCAGACACCTCAACAATCCAGTCCAAGAGCTCTCAGCCAATCAGAAGGTAGGAGGGAGATCAGTCACATCAGCAATGCTTTCTACTTGTCTTCAACCAATCAGTCTTCACAAGATAAATCTCAACAATCTCCCACTTGAAGGCTGATTTGTGGTACACACCACTTTTTCAATAGTCCTGGTGTGAGCTTTCCCTTGTCTTCTATTCTTGAAGATCAATAGAAGCTGAACATGTCTTCATCTTCTCTGGTGTTACATACTTTGTTAACATATCAGCAGGATTTTCTAATGTGTAGATCTTCTTCAGCTTAAATTGCCCATCTTCTAGCTGCGTCCGAATGAAGTGGTACTTCACATCAATGTGCTTAGTCCTCGAGTGAAAGACAGAATTCTTTGCAAGATGAATTGCACTTGACTGTCACTGAATAATTGACAATCGTCACATTCTTTATTCATTTCTTTCATCAGACCTTTCAACCATATCATTTCCTTGCAAGCTTCTGTTGCCGCAACATATTCTGCTTCCGTGGTCGAGATGGTCACTATCTTCTGGAGCCTAGAGATCCAACTAATGACTCCACTCCCCAGGGTAAAGACATACCCTGTTGTGCTTTTCCTGCCATCGATATCTCCTGCAAAATCTGAGTCCACAAAACCTTGAATAAAAATGTCAGTGTTCCCATAACACAATGCTACTTTATAGGTACCTCTCAAATAACGTAAAATCCACTTCACAGCTTCCCAATGCTCTTTGTCAGGATTCGTCATGAATCTGCTCACAACTCCCACTGCATGGGAGATGTCTGGTCTTGTGAAAATCATTGCGTACATCAAACTACCAACAACAGACTGGTAGGGTACCTTTGACATTTATTCATGCTCCTTCTTTCGTAGCAGGTTCTTTCTCCTTTGAAAGTTTGAAGTGGCTTTCTAAAGGTGTTAGAGTAGATTTTGAATTTTTCATATTAAATCTCTCTAGTACCTTGTCGATGTAATCTGATTGAGACAATCTCAGCTTCTTGTTCTTCATGTCTCTGCTAATCTGCATTCCAAGGATTTTCTTTGCAGGACCTAGGTCCTTCATTTCAAACTCCTTAGACAATATTGCCTTCAGATTTGCTATTTCTTCCTTGCATGAGCCTGCAAAAAGCATGTCATCTACGTACAATAATAAAATGATGTAAGACATACCAAGCTTCTTGAAGTAGCAATAATGGTCAACTTGACATTTGCGGAACCCTATATTTCTCATGAAATTATCAAACCTTTTGTACCATTGTCTTGGTACCTGTTTCAAGCCATAAAGGCTTTTTCTGAGCTTGCATACCATGTCTTCCTTTCCAGTAGCTACATAGCCCTCTAGTTGTTGCATGTAGATGTCCTCCTCAAGATTTCCATAGAGAAATGTTGTCTTAACATCCAACTACTCCAAATGTAGGTTCTCAGCAGCAACAATTCTCAATACTGCTCTTATGATTGAGACCTTTACAATAGGTGCAAAGATCTCTGTGAAATCAACCCCTGCTTTCTGTTGAAAGCCCTTCGCCACTATCCAAGCCTTGTATCTAATGGAACCATCAGCTTCCTCCTTCATCCTTTACACCCACTTGTTGTGCAGAGCCTTCTTTCCCTTCGGTGGTGGGACTAAATCCCATGTTTTGCTTCTTGAGAGAGAGTTCATCTCCTCATCAATGGCTAACTCCCACTGATTCCTTGCCTCACTTTGTATAGCTTCATCAAAGCATTCAGGCTCACCATTATCAGTCAGTAATAAATAATTCAAAGAAGGTGAATACCTTGCAGTGGGTTTGCTAATTCTAGAAGATTTTCTGTAGTATCGGAATTTGCGGATTATTCTGTGGGATGGGTTGAACATTCTCATCACTTGGCTGTGATGTGCTTTGTTCAGGATTTTCATCAAACTCCACAAAGTCTGGTTCTTCCATTGTCTTTCCTTCTATCAATTCATCCGTGTATAAGGAAGACTCATTAAATGTGACATCAATACTTCTAACTGTCTTCTTAATCTCTAAATCTCACAATCTATATCCATAGTTATCTGTACCATAGCTGACAAAGATATACTTCCTTGCTTTGGGATCAACCTTTCCCCTGTCTTCCTGCTCAATGTGAACATAAGCTATGCATCCAAAGATACGTAAATGAGAAAGTGTTACCTCCTTTCTTGTCCATGTTTCTTCTGGAAAATCCCCATCTAAAGTAGCAGATGGACCTCGATTGATTAAGTATGCAGTTGTATTCACTGCATTAGCCCAATGTCGCTTTGGTAGGCTTGCATGTAACCTCATGCTTCTCGTACGCTCTAAAAGAATCCTATTCATGCATTCAACAACACCATTTTGTCTGGGCTTTCTTGGGACCATCTTCAATCTCTTGATCCCATTCTTGGCACATTATGATTCAAACTCCTCACTGCAGTATTCACCCCCATTGTCTGACTTGAGACATTTCAACTTTAAACTTGTCTCAGTCTCAACTAAGGCCTTCCACATTTTGAAGGTCTCAAATACATTGGATTTATGTTTAATAAAATAAACCCACAGTTTTCTAGTTGCATCATCAATGAAAGTAATAAAATAATGAGATCTGCCAAGGGAAGGTGCCTAAGATGGACCTCATACATCTGTATGAACCAACTCTAGTCTTTCAGTTTTTCATACTCTTGCAGTCTTTGTGAAACTGACTTTCTTCTGTTTTCCCAAGATACAATCTTCACAGAAGTCCAGATCAACATTCTGCAATCCCGTCAACTTTCCCTTCTTCTACATGATCTTCATTCCCTTTTCGCTCATGTGACCAAGTTGTCTATGCCAAGTATTAGCATCACACAAAGATGATGTAACATTTATCATGCCATATGAACCTGATGCAATATACAGGGTTCCTTCTTTCTTACCTCGAGCAAGGATCAATGATCCCTTTGACATCTTCCACGAATCAGAATCGAATGATGTCACCACGCCGCTTTTGATAGCTGACCAACAGATATGAGATTTCTTGTTAGACTGGGTACATGTCTAACATTCTTCAGTCTCAAGAAGCCACCATTGGGTTGGGATATGTCGATGTCTCCCTTTTCAATTATGCTGCAACATTTATCATCTCCCAGATATACCTTTACAAAATCACCTTTCACATAATTTTGGAGGATATCTCTTTGTGGAGTGGTATGAAATGAAGCATCCGAGTCCACAATCCAGGACTCACTTCAAGCATCTGCAACACATATCAAGGCATCGCTATCCTCATCATCAATAAGATTTACAGTATTCTTACCTTTGTTATTTTCTCCTTTTTGCATTCTTGGGGCCTTGCATTCTATCTTGTAATGCCCGTTTTGATTGCAATTCCAGCAGACCATAGACTTCGGATCTCTGGATTTGGATCTTCCTCGTACCAACTTTCCCCTGGAATGCTTTTGGTTCCTGTAGCTCTTCCTGCTTCTTCCTTCTGTATTCAAGGCAGAACCTGACGAGTGTTCTTCTCCAGACATCTTCCTCGTGCCTCTTCTCCAAGAAGAAGACCAGCAACATCCTCCAACTTCAACTTTGCATAACCAGAGGAGTTGCTAACTGCTACAACTAAAGCATTCCAACTATCAGGTAAACTAGAAAGAAGTAGAAGAGATTTTATCTCATCATTTAACACGATCTTCACAGACTCCAACTGGTTGATGATACTATTCAGATCATTTAAGTGTGCAGCCACTACGGAGTTCTCACTCATCTTTAAATTGAAAAGCTTTTTCATCAAATACACCTTATTTGATGCGGATGGTTTTTCATACATCTTTTAAAGAGATTTGAAAAGATTCACCGTTGTTGTCTCCTTTGCGATATTTGAAGCCACTGATGGAGCAAGGCTGAGCCTTACCGTTCCTAGAGCCTTTCGGTCTAGGACCTTCCACTCTTCATCTTTCATGGCTTCGGGCTTCTTCCCTTCGATCGGAAGATAGAGATCCTTCTAATATAGAACATCTTCAATCTGCATCTTCCAGAACGTGAAGTTCGATCCATTGAACTTCTCGATCTTGACCTTCGATTCTTCTACCATATGTGTAGAGGTTGATCTCCGAATCTTGCTCTGATACCAATTGTTGGGGACAGATCCGATCAAGAACCACACGACTAGAATCACAATCGAAGAAGAAAGCATGCACAATCGCACAAGACAAGGATTTATAGTGATTCGGTAATATGCCTACTCCACTTGCTCACACCAGACTCTCTCTACTATTGCTTGAATGATGTTGGGATACAATATGTAGTGCCACAAGGCTCCTTTTATACTACAACAAAAGAATACCAAGCATTCAATAATCCCCACCATCAGCTCTCAGCCAATTAGGATGCATGATGTGGATTAAGCATCTCAGCAATCCAACACAACACCTCTCAGCCAATCAGAATGCAGGAGGTGGATCAGACACCTCAGCAATCCAGCCCAAGAGCTCTCAACCAATCGGAAGGTAGGAGGGAGATCAGCCACATCAGCAATGCTTTCTACTTGTATCTAACCAATTAGTCTTCACATGATAAATCTCAACAGGAAACCAATGGAAAATAGATCTGTCTCTGAAATTGGGAACTCTATGACTGTCTCAATACCCATCATCAGTGATGTCTTAGTGTCCACATCAATTGTCTTATGTGCAGTCCTTGAATCACCAGGAAGTGGAACAAAAGTGTTTGGTCTTGCATCTCCCTTGTGTGTTGCCTCAACTAAGTAATCTCATGTATACTGAAGACATGACGAGACATCAAAAAACTCTCCAAAGTGAATCTGCATCGAGACTGCAGTGTGAATCGCCACATGAATCATCGACTAATGCATGTTTCTCTACGGTCGTCCTATGAAAGAAAATTTGAACAAGCTCATCTTTGGAGATTCCGTGATCTGGAAATATCCTTATAAGAATATGAAATCTAAGCCACATATCATGTAGTGTCTCGAGGGGATCATGAATGAAATATCGTATAACTGATCGCATGAAATCTGCTCGGCTAATGGAGAAAACTTCCTCAGGAAAGCATATTGTAACGCACCCCAACTAGCCCCCCTCATTTCCCAAACTTTGGAACCATCTCGCAGCTCTGTCCTTAAGATTCAAGGGAAAGATCTTCAGCTTCGCGTCCTCAAGAGTAATATCTGAATAGAATCTAGTACTGCATACCTCCTCAAACTCAAAAAGATGCCCATATGGCTCCTTGTACGGTTTTTTGTGAAATCTCAACAACAAGGAAATGAAGTCAAAATCAATAAGAAAAGTCAATAGCGATATCAAAGTAGAATATGACTTTTCTCCTGAATCGAGTATCAGCTGCTCGATCCACATTCTCATCTCAGCAACTCGTGGACATGTGTCTCTCATCTGATTTGAACTCCGTTCACAGGTCCCAAACCTCTGCTCAACTGCTACATTGAATGCTGACTCGAAAGAAACAAAGATGAAGAGGGGCATCCTAAATCGACTAAGATGAATGGGATGGAGTGTAAGGAAGAGTGGTCGTAAGATCTGATCGAATCGATCGCCTACCCATCATCGTGGCTCAAAACAAGTAAAAATGAAAATGTGAAGTGGAACAAAAGAAATTGAAAAGACTCACAATGATAAGTGACTGCTAGAAATCAAGACAAAAAGAATGAACAAACTCAACATAAAGCACAAACAATACACAAATAATACCTCTGATTCACCTACTCAATTCAGTGATGGCCGTAAAAGTTTGCTAGTTAATCTTGTCAATTTTAGAGTCAGGTGATCAATAAATAGTTTATCACAAGCTTACATATGTAGTCTCCTAGAGTAGCTCGTGTCCGAGTCAGTGAATCCCTCAAACATAGGACTATCTCCGTAAGAGCCCAGGTCAAGTCCTAAAGAGAAACACCTACTTTAACACATGCTACTTCTTCTAACATCTGAGGCAAGTGCGTGCAACAATAACATGACCTGAGAGTCAAAGTCCAATCTCTTAGGGTACAAGTCTAGGGCTTTGCACTCTAATCCTTAAGTATACATGCCTCGCTCAGTATGTAGAGTACCTGCATCTAATGAAAGGGTTGCTCTCCCAAATCAAGGAATGATAGTATGTTACATTTCCTTTTAGGGTCAAGCGATATTAAGAAGTCTCAATTTTATTTTGGTTGTCACTTTTTTGATTTTTTTGATTTGTAAACAAATAATGTCTATCGATTTTTTGTATTTTTCTCTTAGGGATAGAGATGCGTAACTATTGTCAGCACTCTACATGCAAGATGATCCACATAAAGAAATTTAGATTAACTTATATGAATGAAAATCGAAAAAGAAAACGTGTAACCTAGAAAGAGTGATAAGTTCTGCATGTGCAAGAACCGATTACTTTGATTAGGTTATCGAATCCTAAGTCTAAGTATCCTACAGGTGCACAAACAAGAAAATAATCCTAATCAAGCACCTAGCCATGCTCACAAAATCGTGGAAGAATAAAGAAAATAAGGCAAGAAAACCAAAATCGCAATGAGGTGCCCCAGCACCTATGCTATAGAAACAGACCCCGAGAAAAATGAGTGAAGACCAGGTACAAGCCAAGATCCCTTACGGGGCCCCTTCTACGAAAGAAAAACAGAAAAATGCCCTTCCTCTCTGACCAAATAAAACAAGAAAAAAGAAACCAGGAAATTAGCTCCTAACTCACGCTTCTCCTCTGCAACCAGCTCACGAAGAATGACGGTCTCCAAGTGCTGCGGTTTTTAGACTCCCGAGGAAAGCGACCTCAACACCTAGGCCCTGCAACACGGGTTAGGAAACAGATATGTACAATGTAAGAGAGATGGCAATGAAATAAAAGAAACAAGTAAACAAAAATGAAGATGAATACAATATCACAATTGAATTTGATGATGATCTGGATTAGGATTTCTTTGTAATCAGTAGAATAGTACCACTTGAACATTTCTGTTTTTTATGCTATTTTAGTTAGCACATTACTAATGTTGTGTGTGTTAAATTTCAATTTTCTTTTGGATATTTACATATTTTGGTAGTTATTGTCAATTATTACGTGTTCTAACTTTTTATTGAAGTATTGATATTTGATTGATAGAGATTGTTTTTTGATCTACATGAAAGTCATTTTTCTTAGTCTTCTATTTGTCCACAAGTATACATAAATTTAGTTGAGTTGTAGTCACTTATATATATAATAGGAAAAACATATAGAATCATATATAACCCACATATGCCCCCGCATACCATTTAATCACTATTCAGTAACCTATCCAAACACATACTATGACCCGTCCCGTAACTCGAGTTAAGTATGCAAGTAAACAAGGATCGTTGTGACTCGAATTGCAAGGCGAAATCAAAGAGAAGAAGTAAACCACTCAAAAGAAATATCAAACAACCATGAAATGTAAGCGGTTCGCTATTTTTATTTACCTGGTATAGCCACCACAGTCGAACACAAGGAGCATGAAAATGATACGAAGTAGTCAAATTTCTCAAAATAAAATAAATTTTAGTGGTTTTTAATTTTGCATATTTTTAAATTTTTAATAAGAAAATAAAATCAATAAAAAAATAAGAGAAAAGAATCACAAAGATTTTTTTGGATTTTTCTAAATAAATAAAAATACTCAGAAAATTCAGATAAAAATATTTTTGGTTTTAAGAGGTTTTAAAATATTTTGGTAATTTTATGGGGTTTTGCAAATGTTTTTTATAATTTTATAAAAAAATCCAAAGGTGCTCAAAAATGTAAACAATACACAACCATGACCAAATTGCTAATTAAAATATTTAAAATACCTTAATGGGATAGCAATTTTTTGATAAAATGTGAATAAAAATCTACAAACTGTAACTGAAAATGGAATTTTTAGAGTTTTCTAATTTTTATAAGATTTTTGATATTTTGTATTTTTTAGGGTTTTATAAGGGGTTTTCAAACAAAATTAATACTGGAAATAAAACACATAAAAAGGCACTCATATAAATTTTTATAGAATTTTTAGAATATTTATCAAATTTTTTATGATTTTTCTTAGCTAAACAGGGATGTTTTTGAAGTTTTTTGAATTTTTAAAAATATACAATACAAAGAAAATAATCCAATAAAATCACAATGAATATTACATATCAACAGAGATAATGGTAATTTTTAGATGAATTTTCGAATTAATTTACTATTTATCAAGTCCCATAAAGACATGTAACTAGTCACAGTTCACAGGGACCTCTTTGTAAATACTTTATGTTTGTAGACCAAACCAATAACACAATATAAAAGTCAGGAGTCAATACTGTAAAAATACCACTCAATTCGTTCATGCTTAATACTGGGTGCACAAGGGTATAAATGCAATTTTCAAAATTAAATATCCGTTCAGTAACAACATAAAAGTTCCTGGCAAAATGTGCAAATAACCAAAAACTCACGTGGGACTGCACGTGCTACAGACTGAGAGAGACTAAACTGCAAATATATAAAAACTAGATGTCCAAACTATAAAAATTCTTAACTACAGTATTTATTTAACGGACTAAAGTGAGACATCTAAAAATGCAGGGCAAAAGGGAAATATACCTTTGCGAGGACACGTGGCACCCGTGGAAGCTAGCGCTGGTGTACGGTTTAGATCACCTCCTGCTATTGATCTGACGGTGCAGAGAATGTCTAGAACGTATACGTCAGATGCGTCAGGGGGCGTCAGATCTAACGGCTGAAAGGATGCTTTGTCAGGCAACTACGATGGAATCTGGCAGGAGTGCCATCATCCAACGGTGAGGAGCGGGTCTGCAAGAACTCTTCATGGGCGAACTTCGATTGAGCAAGGGAAGAGATCCGCTGACCCGATGGAAGATCTAGAAGCTCCAGCAGCCTCGTGGAAGCACTGCGCGTCGGACTGGGAGCTCCGATGAAGACGATGACAGTCGGATGGGCGTGGCACTGGCTACTCGCCTGGAGCTACTCCGCCTGAGCAGTCGGGGGCCCAAATGACCATCCTCACACGTGTACTGTCCTACAAAGAGTAGAAGGGAGTCGGGTCTATGCTCCGATCCTAGTTATTGCAGCTGGAGAAGAAAGAAGCAATGTGGGTGATGCTCGATCTCCGGCGAAGGCTGGAGAAGGTGGTCACAATACTAGTCTCGCTCCAGTGAGTGAGATATAGGGTGGATAGGTAGCGTAGGAAGGTATGGGTCGATCTGGTGTGTCGATCGGAGCGGATAGGTGGGTGGAACGAGGTGCCAACCAGCTGGTCAGAGCAAGGGAATCAGTAGCGACGAGAAATGGAAAAGTCAGATCGAAGATGGAACTACGGTGGTTGCAAGTGGTACCTGAAGGTTCGGAGGAGCTCCTGAGCTTCAGGCGAAGGTGAAAATCGAGACGATGGCCTCAACCGGGATGTGACTGGTCAAGGAGGCTAAACGCGATGGAGGTTCGGCCACGTAGCTTGAGCTGCATCCATTCAACACCAATCCGAGCTCCGAAGGTCGCTCCAGGCAGTTATCACTCAGGTGGAGGTGGCTAGGGGTCGAAAGGGTGGCGAGGAACAAGCTACGCCACTGTGGAGGCTGAAGAAGATTATTTATAGGTTGCCCAAGGTCTAAGAAGATCAGGGCGATACGCGGAACCCTAGGCAGATCGGTCTGCACCTAGGGATTCACGAGGATCATGGACCATCAGGCTTCAATCGGGCGTAGGATTCAAGGCAGGAGGAGGTCGGGTTTGGGCATGAAAATGTGGAGAAAAAGCTCCAACGAAAGTTTTTTGACCCGACCCGGTCTTGAAGTGGACGTTGATCGGGGTCAACAATCCAGCCTGAACGAATCAGAATTAAGAATTTACACAAAAAATAGGAAATTCAATAAAAATAGTAAATGATTTTAAATAAAAGTCTAAAAAATAAAAAAAAATATTATTTTTAAAGTGTTTTCCTAAGATTTTTAATTATTTTTATGAAATATAAATTAATGTATATATAGTATATAGTAGTATATGCATTTATATTATACCTATGTATTTTGTACAAGTATTTTTATTTTATTATTTTAATAAAAATATCCTCTTTTATATTTTATTCATTTACAACATAATTGTAGAAGTATAAATATTTTTTTATTTTTTTACAAATTATTAAGGGTATATAATAAATAATGGACATAATATGTACATGTGTCTTTTATACAAAGGTTTGATGATTTTGTTTTTACTTTTATTTTTATTTTTATAATTTTTATTTTATTTTTATAATATTATTAACACTATATAAAAGGGTATGAAAAAATAAAATAATTGTTGTTTTATCAAAAATAAATAAATAAATAATACGTACAACTATATGTGATAAGTACAATACATAGTAGAACCTATCTCTCTCAACTTATTTTATTTTGCGATTAGGTCTAGTCTTGACCTTCTCTTGGGGTTTGGGTCACTCTGTATTTATTCTAAATACATCATTCTTTTTCTTTTCCTTTATTCTTTTATTTTTGCCAAAAATACATGCTAAATATACAATATTAATAGTGCCATGCAGAAAGCTAAGTTATTATATTTACAGGTGTTTATAGGGTATTTTGCAAAGAAGAAGAGCTAAAATAAAAGAATAAAAAGTGAGAATCATGAATTCATGACCCCCTTATACTTTACCTTTGCTAGTCCCTTAGCAAAAACTTATTTAAAAAAGAAGTAGAAATCAAAAAGGGGTGAAAAGAAAAAGAATCAAAGTTGATTATTAAACTTATCTTCATTAAATTGAAGTATGGAGCTCGGTCAGATCTTTGGATTATTAGTTTTTCGAAACCTTATTGGGAAATAGGTTTAAGACTCAACAGACTCTAAGTTCCACAATTCTATGTTAAGACTCCTCAATAAACTAGATCAGAACAAGTCTACATACGCAAACTCTAATGACTATGCATCTTTTCTTGTACTGTGTAAGTGATATGTAGCTCCCCACCTCAGAAATGACAAAGAAACAACCTCCCTTAACAAGGTAACTCTAATTCCCCAGTCTAGCAGCTCTTCCCTCAAGGAGCGGGATATTCCCTTCTAAGCTTAAGTTCAACCAGCTCAATAAGAGAGGAAAGAAGAGAATGGACCGTGACCAGTGTAGCCACATATATCTTGGAGCAAAGCCAGCGTAGCTAAGTCTCCAGCGGCAAGCTTCCATGAGATGAGAAGGTGGAATACATAAGCTTTGCTTATTCACTATATACACTCCAGCATGGATTTTATTTTCAATCAGGCATGTCCCCTTTTTTGGAGTTTTTCATATTTTTACACATTTTTTATGTGCATATATACAACATATTTACATGGTGTAGCATGTACATAATGAGTTTTTCCTCTTGAGCTAGTAGACTATCCCTCTTTTGTAGCATTACTGCAATCCACAAACTCCTATCTTTAGACCTCAATGCTACTAGACCAGGTTGATATGCACATCCCTCTCTAAAGGAAGACGAGAGGTTCCTCCTAGAAGTACTGTCCTCGTATGCTACCCCAACCCACGGAATTCTACCTCATCACCACCTCATCCGTGTTGAGCTACGTGTAAGGTGTGTGTCCAAGTCAAGCCAATGTCTCTGAGAGTGATGCATGCGTTGTTAAGTGTTCAACTTATTCTCATCAAGACGACAAGTGAACATAGCCTAGTGGACTCAAAGAATTAAGTCACTATGGACATGAAAAGTCTTAACCCAAATCCTATAAGGTTCCTCTAAAGTTAGGTAGATTAAGGTCTAACCAAGCTCCATTTTCCAATTTAATTCTAGAATAGTTAAAATGTCAACAATGATTCAAAAGAATATAAAAGTAGATATGTACAGAATTCTTTTTGTGCAATTTTACAAAATATGCAAATTTTTATGAAAATTTTTTTAATGCAAGGAAGGGGAAGTTTTTCAAAATATCTACAAATATTTACAAATGAATTTTTGCAAACTTTTGTTTTCCAAATATTTTTCAAAAATTTTGTACTATATACATAATTTTGGTAAGAAAATATTTACAAATATTTTATAGTCAAAACATTTTTACAAACATTTGTACAAAAAATAATTTTTACAAAAACTATTTACAAATGCATGTACAAGAAAATTTTAAACTTTTTGTGATTTTTAGGTTTGTGGTTTTTACCCATTTTATTTTATTAACACACTCACACAAAGTACGAGTTATGACTAAAGTATATATACAATATATACAACACCCCATACACTTAGCTCGAACGATGGAGTGATCAAAGAGTGATGAAAGGAAGACATAACTCGTGTTGAGTATTAGGAAGTGAAAAGAATGCTTTACCAAAATGACAAATGAAAGAATATAATGAATAGAGGTCAATGATCCCCCTATACTTAGGATCAAGTAATCTTAAGTAGCAGTCTATATACAATGGAAAAATTGAGGGTTAGGATGAATAGGGTTTACCTCCCCTATACTTAAGGTAAAATATCCCTAAGTATAGGTAACAAAACAGAGGTAAAAATAATCAAAAGACTAATAACAAGTATGATACCCCCTTATACTTAGGGTAGAGTACACCCTACATATAACATAATCATGAGATGAAAATGAGGTATTAGACATAAAGAATGTATGATATGGACAGAATGGATCTATACAAATGGGACAATGTTAAGGTTCCTCTCAACAAGCGCTAGAGTTTACACCCCTAGATGGACGCAAAGGCTTGGACAATGCAGTATCGAGGTTCATGACGACATCTATGAGGCAGATACCGTGCTGTCGTTGTAGTCTCGATAGGAGAACAACAATGAGGTCAACAGTGTACATGATGACACCCAAATAAACAATCAAGGGGTGTCTGCTACCGGGTAAAGAGATGGGAAAATAAATCGGGCTCCGGTAGCACCAAAGAATTCATCGGCTCAAGATCAGAATGGAATGGAAGGGTAGAGCTGAAGAAGTTGAACACGAAGAAAGAAGGATCAATCATGGAATCCTCCACGTTAATAATCGTCTCAAAAAGGCGTGAGGTCATGATCAGGAGACTCACTAAAAAGGCTGGTATCCGATGCATGTAATGTAGAGAAATCAGTAAACTCATCGAATATCTCAAAGGTCGGCTCATCCTCGCGAGGGTCGTCGAGGAGAGAAAACTCAGACTCATGATCAAAAAAATCAGAAGACTCAGTCTTGTGATCCAACAGATCGGATACACTCCCAGAAAGTGAAACCGAGTTCATAGAGTATGTGGCATCCTCCTACAGATAACCATCGAGGAGTAAAGCAAAATCATTGGTGAAGAAAGAGGAATCATAATCTAACTGGGAATATGCGCCACTATCAAGCACCCATTCCTCGCACAAAAGATCTCATCAGTTGAAAACGGCCTCTAAACAATCTGGAATTAGGAAATGGTACTGGTCAACGGTGCGGAAGCTGTAGAAGTATCTGAAATTGATCTTCGTCCTGCGACAATGCTGGCTAACATCTGACCCTCATGGAATGTATCAATCTCATCAAACTGGAGGATACAAGGCTCAAATATGGGACTATATGTATCTGGCATCTCAAAATGGCGTACCATATCGTGCTCTGGCTGCTGGACTGGATCAAGATATCCATTTGAATTGGAAAAGTACATCTGAAGAGTAGAAGCTATATGAGCTGGGCATGGAAACTGAAATGGCTGGACTAACGATTGAAGCATCGTGGGCTCCTCCTCCCTATCTTGGAATATCAGAAGATCTTGTATCCAAGACTTCTGAACTGAAAAGTACGACTCTGACTCGAACTCTGGCTTGAAGACCAACAGGAACTCGATCAATCTCTAGATTTGAAAGAACATGGTGGCAGTCATCTCGTCCATCATCTGTGTTGCAGCTGAATCCATGTCCTCTAGCTGGCGTGTAGTAGCTGAGTTCTCATGAAGTGTAACACACCTAACTAGTAGTGCATCACCCTTGTGTGTTGTCCTGACTAAAGCATCTCATGAAGATGGAATGTCTGAAAGTACTCTTGAGATGGTCTCAAGTAAATCTATGTCCGAATTGTGATGTGAAACACCACACAAGGTAACTACTAGTGCAATCTGCTCCACGGTCATCCTCCTCATGGAGATCTGAACAAGGTCAGTCCTCTAAATACCATGATCCGGAAATCTCCTCAAGGGATCAAGAAACCTCAACCATGAATCATGCAATGGCTCCCAGGGGTCTATTGAAAAATTTGTAATGAAAGACCGCAACATATCTGCTCTATACTGTGGGTAAAATCTTTGCAAGAACTCTAAGTGTAAGCCTCCCCACGTAGCAAATTTCCTTCACAATCGTCTATGCCAACTCATGGCTTGGTCCTGAAGTGAAAATGGGAAGGTCTACAGCACCAGCTCCTCAAAAGTGACACTTGAATATGCATGGGTCACACAAAACTCCTCAAACTCAGAAAGATGGAGATACGACTCCTCGTGCACTTTCCATGAAAACTTTGGCAATACTAAATCCAGAGTGAAGGGACTCAATGTAGAAGCTGAATACGCTTCCTGATCTGGCTGCTCGTCTATCATCCCATCATAGAAGTCGTCTAAGCTCGCATCTGCTCAATGTGATTGCCTATGGAGTGCACTGTCATCCCAGCAAAGAAATCGATCGGATCTCGCATCTGCTCAGTTTGATCTATGCGGGCATTAAGCACATCATGTCCGGTAGAACACTACAAGAAAAAGCGGATTTTGCTACTACGACAGTGGTAGCAATGCAGTGGTAACGTAGTAGCAAGGTGGACGCAACAAGTATTTGCGACTACATCCAGTCGCAAAGTGTGTGGTCATCCCTAGCTGGTCGTAAATTTATTGCGACTACAACGTAGTCGTTGTTCAGTCGCAATTGTAGTCGCATGTAGTCGTGATATAGTCGCACTTAAGTCAGTTTATGTTGGAGTATTTGCGACCACATGTACACTACATTGCAACCATATTTATACTATCGAGAAATACAATCAACGATCACATGGAGACTGTGTTGCTACCATTTTGCGACCACAACACTGGTTTGTAGTAGTAAAGTAGTAGCATTGTGGTCGCAAGTCTGCTTTCATATTTGAAAAAAATACAGTATCATCTTCTTATCTCCATATAAACCTGTATAGACCTGCATGGAAAATTGTATAATACAAACATGCTGCAATATTTTGAGATCTCTCAACCAACATTTAATATCTTAAAATCTCCAATCAACCTGTTGAGAATATTATAATACAATCCACACATAAGAATGGAGAATTCATCTTCAACAAAATCAAATAATTCGAATCATTCATGCAAAGGAGTATGCAACCAAATTTAAACATTTATTAATATATAATTCTAGATGAAAACAGTGCAAATGTTTTTGAAAAAAATACAACTTGAAGACATCAAAAAGTTAACTACCATCGAAACTCTAATGTTCTTAACATTATAAAGTTTGGGATAATAAACTGACACTATAGAGTACATGTTTACACTAAAATTTCCTTCTCCTCCATTCAGAAAAAAGCATCTTTTGTAGCCTTCGCCTTGCCCTTGTCCTTTCTCCCATTGTTAGTTTTCGTGTTTTTCTTTTGATTATCCCCACGTTCCGAGATGACAACCCCTTTGCGATGTGATATTGTATATGCAGTAACATCCTCCTCGTTTTCCTCCTCCTCTTCCTCCTCCTCCTCCTCTGCATCATCGTCATCTTCCATCATATGAACTTGTGGCTTCGTGCTTGCACTCCTAAAGAACAAAACAAGACATCATACCAATTAGAACAATGAATCAATGGTTATACTACAATATAACATTACCTAATAATTAAATATAAGTTATACCTCAAAAATGTAACATCCGCCTTCAAATTGTCCATTCTAGAAGATAAAGTTCCATTCCAGAAGACAAATGTTCTATTCCAGAGGACATGGTACCAATCTGATTTACCAAAGAACACACTGCCTGTGAGAGCTGTCTAAACTCAGACTCAGGCAGACCTGGCTGAGATGTGGGCGTGTTGTACGTTGAGGTCGTCCCAAAAAAACCAGAGGTTCCAGTAGAATCAGAAGAGGAGGAGAACTTTGGTGGCAAACCACCCAAAGTCTGTCTTCTATTAGGCCCCACTTCGCGCTCTGCAATGACTTCTTTCCATAAGGTAGCATCGAAGTCCATTTGTTCCTCCTCTTCTGAAGCATCAAACTTTTCCTTAAACAACTTCATGTAACGATCCTACGAAATATAATTTTTTTAGTTTCCTGTCAAACAAATATAAGTTTATACTACTATTAGTATGTGTACCATCACTGCTTTGGCTTCAGGCGTAGACCAATCTCCCCCACCTGTATGTGTTTTAGTCCACCATTTTTCCAATGACGGAGGACGTTTGTCAGTAGAACACTGTTATTGACCACATGTTAGTCTTCACTAAAAAATGGAGCTTGCAAAAAGTATACATATTTAAACATACCATTTCATTTCTCACAGTTCCAAAACTTTTGGATCCACTAGTAGATCTAATTGCTTGCTTCCCCCTATTCATTTTCCCTGCTTGGGAATGTTTTTGAAAATTCTCCTGAATAAAGAGATCACAGTATCGTCTCCACCTCTCTGGAGTGCTCCATGTAGGACCGCATGCCTTTGCCCTCTCCCAATCTTCTACATCATCAAGTTTTTTCATGGAAGCTTTTCTAGCCCTGTATACACTATCTTTCACTCTATATGTTGCTAATTTTTCTAGGGCATGTCGATACATTTCTTTTGTGTGACCCATGGGTAAAGCAAATAGATTCTGCATTTCAAAATGTAGTTAGAAATAATATATTTAAAAATTGAATAAACATTAAATTTTGTGTAACGAGTCTTACATAGACACCATTCAAAATTCTCTCTTGCTCATCTGGAGTCATGTAACTCCATCTGTAATCAGAGCAATCTTGCATAGAGCAAAATGCCTTACTAAGCGCTTGAGTGACAACATGTTGATTATCAAAAGTGTACCTAAGTATTTAAAATTATGAAATAGATTTATATATGAAGCTCGACCGTGAATAAGCTTTTTCCCCAAAAAATGATGAGTCATGTGTGTCGGAGATACCCATCACGAAGAAATTGCAAGACTCTGCGTGGATCTTGAGATGGAGGAGGGCCTTGAGGTTGTGGAGCCTCATGTGTACTGATGATATCATGAGTAGGTGGGAGAGGTCGAGAGGATCGAGTAGGTTGAGCAGGGCCCAGAGACTCACGTGGGCTATGATGTTGGCTTGAGGACTGCGGGGTCGGCTGGAGATTACGTGTCACACTGGGAGGTGTTCCTGCTTGAGGAATATAATGTGCATATTGTGGAGGGACTTCAACACCATTCTCAAGCATGTACGCGACAAGCTTCGCAACCTCGTCATTGTGTTCAACTGTCACAATATTTTTAATTAATTGAACATAAATATAATAATATATAATGAGATTTATATATACCATTGGGTTTTGTGGTATGATGGTCTAATGTACGACGATGATCTTGGCGTGAACTGCTCCCCCTATGACCTCGACCGCATGTCATAGGCATTTCCTGTATGAAAATCATTATGCAATAATCATTAGAAAAACAAATATAAATGAATAATTTAGATTAAAAAATAAAAATAAAAATCGAGAGGGTTCTTACTTTAAGAGTATATGGAAACATTTTGGGGTGGCTCATATTCTGAAATAAATAAATTTGTTGATGCATCATCCACATTTGATTGTTCTTTATCATCGATATAAGTACGTGGCATCCTCTTCAATACCGTGAGACGATCATCTCTTTTTCGCTTTTCCCAACCATCGGTACATAACATATTTGATCAACTTGCGAACTAAGGACGAAAGGTTCAAATCTTCGAATATACTTTCGAGGAATGACATCCACAATATCATGTATATAGTCAACCACCACACCATGTTGTGGATCGTACCAGTCACATGAAAATAAGAAGAGTTTATTAGGGGCTGGCATATTATATTCAAGCTCAAGCACCTCATTCAATATCCCATAGTAGTTCAGGCTATCCTCACCGTAACATGATCCCTTAACCATAACGTCGGAGTTGTATGTAGTTAAGCCGTTGGTCGTGTCCAAGCAATGAAATCTGTACCCATTAGTTAAAAAACCACCATACGACATCACCATATAATTGGGACCGAGAGCAAGATCATTTAGAATCTTGAATTTATGATCGGCTGGATCAATAATCTTTACTCTTTCTTTAAACAAAGATGAGAATGTTCTCCTAAATTTATCTACCACTTCATCATCAGTAAATAAAGGATTCTCTGTCATTATTTTATCCCTATACTCCTATACAAAAGAAAGTTTAATTAACCTACATATATATATATATATTCTAATCGGAAGACAAAGTGATTTGGATACATACTCCGCAAAAGGTGTCACTTCGTCTGTATTATTTAGAACGTAAAGCTCAGCAGCTTCTTTCTCCTGAGAGCTCATCATGCGTGGCTTTCCTTTTTTCAAAGGCCGACCACGTGTACGAAAGATTGAGAGACCATATACGCTTTCACTTTCATTGAATTCATTTCGCATTGGTCGATTATGTACAGTTTCAACGTCGTCCGACAAATATCTGGAACAAAAGTTGGCTACCTCTTTAGAAATGTATTGCGCACTTATTGAACCTTCCACCCTATTTTTATTGCGCACCTATCTCTTTAAGAAAAACATATACCTATAGGTAAGTCAATATACATAATTAGATTGCAGAACATTAAAAACTTAATGGAATAAATTTAATATATCGTGTATCTCTCAAATGGATACATCCAATGGTACTTAACTGGCCCACCAACTTTAGCTTCATAGGGAAGATGAACCATTAAGTGTTCCATAGAGTCAAAAAAGGCTGGAGGAAAATCTTTTCAAGGTTTCAGAGTATTATAACCATGCTTTCTTCAAGAATTGCCATATCTTCAGCTAATAACTTGGCAGAGCATATGCATTTGAAGAAGTTACTCAACTCTGTTAGGACATCGTGAACTCCCTTCGGCAATAAACCTCTAAGAGCGAGAGGCAATAATTGTTCCATAAAAACGTGACAATCATGACTTTTCATTCCCTTAAATATATTTTTCTTCAAATCAACAAGCTTGGGTATATTTGATGAATAACCATCTGGCATTTTTAATTTACTTGCCCACTGACAAACATCTTTTATTTGATCTCTGCTTAAGCAGTATTTGGCCTTCGGCATATGAACACGACCATCTTCAGATTCTATTAAGCCTAATTCAAGATGCGTACAAATTTTCACAAGATCTCTGCGAGCATTCTCGGTATTCTTTCTCTTATTAGTCACATTCAATACTGTATTGAATACATTATTAAATGCATTCTTTTCTATGTGCATCACATCTAAATTATGTCTGATGAGTAGATTAGGCCAATATGGTAGTTCCCAGAAGATGCTCATTTTAGTCCAATTATGACTATCTCCAAAACATGGAAGAGGTTGAACAAAATCATCTGATCCCTTCAACTCCATTAATCTCTTCAATATCTCAAGTCCCGACAATCTAGGAGGTGGATCGGAATCTTCAATTGTATTTCTTTTGAATGACATCTTCTGTTTCCTATAAACATGATCCTTTGGCAAGAATTGTCGATGGCAGTCAAAGAAGCATGGTTTTCGACAATGCGTAAGCTGAAATGCTTTAGTACTTTACATGCAATATGGACAATGCGTAAGCTGAAATGCTTTAGTACTTTCCTGCAATATGCTTTAGTAAGTCAAAGTAGGCAAAGTGATCAGAGATACAGAGACCGTACCTGCAGTATGTGTCCCAGTTGTTGCAAGGACAATATTTCTTATTTGTGTTACACAAATTCACATTTTATCTCTTTGTTTGAGGTTATGTTAATTATTATTTTTTCCTTTTAGAAAAAAATGTAGGGTATATTCTTTAATACAGTTCAATGGAGATGCATGGATGTTGTTCAAAGTTGTCCAGTCTTTATTGGGAATATTTCATTCGGAGGAACTCTATTTCTGCTGGAATATTTGTAGTGCAGAATCAAGGATCCAGGGACACGACATATTTGCATTATGCATTCTTTTTTCCATTACTGCTAACGAGATCTCTGATGCCAAAGTGTGTGAAAGAGGTTTTTCTTTTTTTGTCGTCGCTCAGAAGTCAGGGTACTGCTGGGACTTTAGGTTATGCAACTAAATACATTGCTGTTAATCAATGGAGAACAGCAATGGAAACACTTATATATTATCTGATATAAGTGTTTTCTAGATGGCTACTACTTGATCTTCTTTCTCGTACATAATGGAAACATCAATGGAGAGGAGAGTTGGAGGGGCCATGCCGATGGTGGGATCCTTTTTGGTGGATGTCCTCTGATTTTGGACCCTTCCCCATTTATGGTTCCCTCTCTAGCCCTTATATTTTTGCAACTTTTACATTTCTACTCCGGAAAAACATGCTAAAAACATTTTAGACCTTCCTCATTACCTATTTGCACTGCAACCCCTGTAGAACTTCTATGGTTTTATGAATACGTGTGTTTGTGTATTTTAAATTCATGTGTCAAATTGTTTTGCATTCAGGATTTAAGGATTGATATACAATACAAATCTTTTAAAAGTTCAATGAAGATATATCATTGGGAATTGATTTGTCCCTCGTCCAACCTAATACCATGTTTCGTCGAGTTAGGCGTCGTTGGGATGGTAAAGATTTATAAGCTGATGAGTATCTACAATTTTCAGCAATAGGCATAGATTTGTGTAGAGCATGTCGTTGTTTCATAACCCATACATGGAGATGAGATGGTTGTCAAGAGCTCACTAGTCTGAGTTGTGGCTTGATGAATAGTATACTTGTCCACTTGACTCGATCTAGCTTAAGGTAACATCCAACTAAATACACTCATTAACCACATAATAGGTATGTTTTATTTTACAATTATTTTTATTTGCAATATATACAATATTTATATTGTAGTGGAGAACATCAATGGAAACACTTATATATTATCTGATATAAGTGTTTTCTAGATGGCTACTACTTGATCTTCTTTCTCGTACCGGTCATTGGCTTGATCTTCTTTCTACATTATCTCAGCGAAAGATAATGCTACCAAAAATTCATTTTACTAAATCTTAGGGCTATTAAGTATCTTCTGAGACTATAAAATACTCTTAACTAATCCTTTACCATACACTACATATCAAGAACACAGCTGCATCATACAGAAAACAAATAGGAAGCACACATAAAGACGCTAAATGCTGGAATCAAAATGGTATAAAAATAAAAGTATAAAAAAATAACCAGATCAAAAGGGAGATGAGCAGAGGAGTTGAGGGAGCCCTGGCAAGGACCGACTTCGATCTGCAGACACTGGGACGAGATGGGCGATGCCACTGGTAGCTTCCTATTTGCGGGAAGAGATGGGGAGGAGCCGGCGGTGGCTAGGAAGGAGGAGGTGGTGGAGTGGGGCGGCGGCGAGGAGGAAATGGAGATGGGGAGGAGCTGACGGTGGCTATGAAGGAGGAGGTGGTGGAGAGGGGGCGGCGGCGAGGAGGTGATGGAGATGGGGAGGAACCGATGGTGGCTAGGAAGGAGGAGGTGGCGGACAGAGGGTGGCGGCGAGGAGGTGATGGAGATGTGCAGGATTGGCCGACGATGAGGTTGAGAGGAAGGTGATGGGTTGAAAGAGTGGGGTTGAGAGAGGGGCCAACGGCAGGAGGATGGGGTTTGAGAGGGATGGGGTTTGAGAGGAGCAAACGACGGTGAGGAGGATGGGTTTGAGAGAGATGGACCAAAATTTAGGGTTTAGAATGGCGGGAGCCCGTGTAATGTTTGCCAAACGTTCCCACCGCATTGCGACCACATTGTGGTCGCAATATGGTCGCAAATCTTTACGACTACAACTTGGAGGTCAAATAGTCTCAAACGAGTCGCAATACACGATGTGACTACATATCCACTGAATGTAGTCGCAACTTTTTAGTCGCAAAAACCGCTTTTTCTTGTAGTGAGAAAGAGGGAATGAAGAAGGGGCAGAAAGAGAAGGAGACGAGAGGTCGATCGGGGTTCCGACCTCCCTTGAATGTGATCGAAGATGACGGGAATGAAGAGAAGAAGCTACAATATATGGATGAAATAGAGTATGGCCCATCATGACGAGAGGAAAGAAAGGTGACTACTTATGATCTAGAGATGAAGATCATAATCGACTCACACCAAGGCACATATAAGCACAATGCAAACCCCCAATTCACCTACTCAACGCAATGTAAAGACCGTTAAGGTTCGGTCAATTATCTTGTCAATTTTATTTAGGTGATAAATCAATATATCAGAGCAATTAAGCGAGCTGTTAGGATCTCAATACTCCTAAGAGACTGGCGCAATCTCACAGCTAGTTTTTCCTAGTCATTATGGGTGCAGATCATTTACTAGATACTCAATCTACCTAATATTCTAAGGAAGCCACAGACCAATTACCGGCTGCCCGACGAAATCTTCACTGGAGAACAACCAACTGCAAGACCAGTAGTTTGAAGGAAGATCGAACGTGGCTCTAGCCTAGTGTGCGGGTTACTCTCTCGCTACAGATAAATCAACCAATAAGGGGTGAGTCCCCCCAAAACAAGAATTTTTAAGTGAAGTGTATTTTAGGGTCAAGTTTGCATTAGCATTCCCAATTTTATTTTGTTTTCACTTTTTAGGTATTTTTCTGAATAAGACAATGTCTAACAAAATTTTGGATTTCCTTGGTTATTTTGAGTCCAATAAAATGGGGGGAGGAAGTCAAAAAAGCCGATGCACGATCAAACACTATGATGCATGCAGAGATAGAAATGCATACTTGACTCCAGCACTCTACATGCAGGGTGATCTGCGCATAAAGTAAAGTGAGAAATAAAACTACCTATATGATGCCACGAGAAAATCGGCCTTGGACGTGCAATTTCTATTAATCGTGAAGCACAAATAGCTAACTATCGGCAATAGAGTCCGGAGTCCGATCTCTGATGCCAATCGATCCCACCACAATGGATCCTACCAGCATTGTATATGACCTCTCTCAACATGTGTCTCTAATCCCAATATGTTAACTTTTTAATTTTAATTTTAGCTAGGTCCAATTACAATCTATGGAAACAGATAATCAATTAGGTGTAGGGCCTTAGCTAATTACGTCACAATTAACAAAAAACCTAAGTCCAAGGGATAAATCCTCGAGAATCAAAAGAAAATAAAGGCGATAAAAACAAAACACGAAAAAGTCGCGGTGAGGTCCCCCTACTTATTATATTTATTATATAGGTATAATGTATTTATATTGTATCTATAACTATTTATTTAACTAACTAAATAATTTTATCAAAATAAAAATATATTTCTAATCCTTATAAAATATATAAATTAATAAAATATAAAATAATAACTTATATGTAAATAAATTATTATATTTACAATAATTAACTAATTAAATAAAATTATTTAATTTATTATAATTAATATTATTATTACTTGTTATATTATTTACCATTTTTATTGATATTATCTTATATTTAAAGTAATTTATTATTTATTTATATTTTATTTAATAATGCATGTTCTCTTTTGTCTCTTCCTTATTTTGTCATTTGCTTCTTCTCCTCCCGCCCTGCCACGTGGTAGCCTCCTATTGGGGAGAGAAGAGAGGGTTGACTTTCCAGCCTTTTCCTTATCCATTCCCTTCATCTTCTTCTTCTTTGATGAGCAAAATTTGATAGACTAAGGTAAAAATGATCACTCAGGTCGTTGCGACCTCAGTATCTCGAGAATCAGCTCAACAAGAAAAGAAAGAACATACCACCAATCAAGCAGATAAAACAATGAAAATCAAATAGTGGCCCTGGCTATGAGATTAGCCTGGTGTAGCATCCAAGGTCGGACTCAGGGAGCACGAGATGGCCTCACGGCCTACGAAGTAGTCGAAAAAGAAAAGAAAAGAAAAGAAAAGAAATATTTTTTGGTGGTTTTTAAATATTTTATATTTTTTAGAATTCTTAATAATGAAGGAAAATAATAAAACAACAAAAACAATCACATTCAACCAATTATTTAAATACTCAAAATTAGTCCAAAAATTCAAACAAAAATATTTTTATATTTTAAGGATTTTTACTGTTTTTAGTGAATTTTTGAGAATTTTATAATTTTTATAGAATTTTTGAAAAATAAAAGAAGGCAGAAATAAAGGCAAACTGTCCAGTCAGGCTTGGAGGACCAAATTAAAATATAAAATGGTCCTGTCAAAGCCTGAAAGTATTTTTCATGAAAAGTAGAAACAATGAAGAAAATTCAGGAAAAGAAATGGTGAATTTTTGAATTTTCTATGATTTTTTAGATTTTTTATGAGATTTTGAGGGTTTTTTAATTTTTAAGCTTTTTAGAGATCCAAAAGTTACCAAAATGGATAAAAAATCAAACACACAAAAATAAACAAAACTGGATTTTTTAGAATTTTTAAAAGAGTTCAATATTTTTTTGGGAATTTTTAATCGGGACAAAGGCAAAAACAAAGGTTTTTGAATTTTTAAAAATAATAAAAAGGCTCAAAAATGTCCCCAAAAAGTTAGGGAAAATTTTACACAGTGGCAGGAGCCATGTGTCCTATTTTCACAAAATTTGGGCTTGAATTGATATTTTATTTAAATCAAAAACACACACAGTGCACAGGGACCTATTCGCAATAAAAACTAAGTCCTGAGGCTGAAAAGTAACATGTCCAGGAATCCAGGGGTCCCTCGTGCAAAATTTCCAAGTCCCCACGCGCGCTGCACGTGGTTTGGGCACAGAGGGACCTATATGCAATAAACTTACTTCTCAGGACTTATTAGCAACAGGTGCTAAAAGTCTAGGGGATAAATTGCAAAATACCCAAACAATTCAACACATGTCGAATACAATCACGCACAGGGGTATGGATGTAAATATCAAAAACTATATTTCATTCAGTAACAAGTATAATCTACAAGCCCAAATAATGCAAATTCACCATAAACCACGTGACGATGCACATGTCTATCACAAACAAGGATGAAAATGCAAATACAATAAAGGTCCAGGTCCGAAGTGCAATTATCCAAAACTAAAACAACTGTATTCTATATTTACAGGACTAATTAATAAAAGCAAAAAGAGAAAGGGCCTAAGGGTAAATTACCCTTTATTAACTTGGATGGCTGAGGCGGTGCCACGTAGAAGATCTGACGGTCGAGGATCAAGGGCACCCCTTGCTGGATGAAGGGCGATGAGGCGGCCACGTGTCGATCGGACGGTGGATGCTATAGGCCTTCCTCTTCGCCTGATCGAGCGGTCCAGATGAAGTCTGGGAAGTCGGGGTTGAACGGACGGCTCTGGAGGCTCCTGGAAGAACACGGCTCCGGCGAACTTCGCCGGAGCACCACGGCTGCGCTGGACCTCCTCGGGGACTGCAAATGGGTGGAACAGGATCGCCACGGCCTCCCGCAGATGATGGGCTCCTCCGATCACGCCGGAGGGCTCCGAGGAGCTCCAGCGACGAAGGCGGAGCTGGCTCCTGTGCCTGAATGCGTACACCCTCAGATGGGTCTCTTCTGACCTGAAAAAGAGCACAGAAAGCTTGCTGGGTCGAGGGCAAAGTGCCTCGACCCGGTTAGGGGTGGAGTGAAGGTTGGGCGAGGCGAGGCGGTTGACCTCCGACGAAGCGACGACGAGGGAGGTCGGGCCTTGGTTCAGGGGCGAACCAAGGGAATTGCATGGGTGAAGAACGTGGAGGGGAGTCTCGCTAAGGTGTTGGTCGAGTCGGTCGATGAAATGGATGGTCGGAGCGGGAGTATTCGATGAACGACGGCGGCGGAGCGATTTGGGGCTAATCAGAAATTAAGGGAAAATAAGAAGAATTAAGGTTACCTGATGGAGGATATCGACTGGGGATGAGCTCGTGGAGCTCTGGTCTTCGCCTCGAGGGTCGTCGGAGGCCCGAGGCTCTGGCGCTGCTCTGGGCGGCGCAAGAGTGGCTGGGACCTTCCCTCCTCGCTACAACTGTCCTCTCCGATAGCTGTCACTCTACGGTAGAGAATGGAGCTCCTGGGAATGGAAGACGAGGCCAAAGATAGCTGGGAAAGTGCGGCAGAGCATGAGCTAAATAGTGCTAGGGGTCCGGCTAGATGAGGGTCGGGCGAGCATATCGGAGCTCGGATCCCTAGGCAAAACGGCGGGCGCGGATCTCGGATGCAAGAGGAAGGATTAGGACCCGGGGTTTAAGGATTTTATGGTCGGATCGCATCTGGATAATTCAGCGAATATCGGATCGGATGCAAGATCCGCAGGGCAAAGGTCCAGGGGGGAGTTGACCGGGAGTCAACATCCCCCGTGGACCAATCAGAGCGCGTCATTTATTAAATATTTGTAAATTAAATAAAAAATAGTAAATGGCTAAGTTTTGTAAAAGTTAAAACATGAAAAATGTTTCTTTATTTTTAATTATTTTTTAGTGATTTTTATTTATTTTTTTGAAATAAAAATAATGTATTTACAAAATAGTATTATTATATATAGGTATATACAATATGTATTTTTGATTTTTGATTTAATTATTTATTTTTATACATTTTATTCTAGTTTTATTTATAGAATAAAATGTGGAATAATTTGGTATTTTTATTTTAATTTTATTAATTATTTACAAGGGTTAAATAAATAGTTTTATTTATATACATACATTGTATATGTACAATGTTGGAAATTGATTTTATTTTATTTCTTTTTATTTTATTTTTATTTTTATGATTTTTATTTTATTTATTTACGTCATGGACTATGGATTATGTACATATTTTTATGGGATTTTATTTATTTATTTATAAGGGAAAATAAATAGATATGTTATTTATATACATATGGTTTATATACAATGATGAAGGGATTTTAATTTCTTTTTAATTTTCTTTTATTTTTCTCATTTTTGTTTTACTTTTATATTTACAAATATATACAAATTCACAAAAATGCATTTTTATTTTATTTATAGGAAAATATTTTTATTTATATACAGGTATATATACACACATGAGCTTCCCTATCTCTCTCTACTTGGATTCTTTTGCGGTCAGGCCCATGCTGAGCCCTCCCTTGGGATTAGGTCGCTCAATATTTATTCTAAATATCTCCCTCTTTTTCTTTTATTTCTTTATTCTTTTATTTATGCACAAAAACATGCTAAAAATGCATATTTACACAATGCATGCTGAATGATAATTATTGTTATTTACAGGTATCTACATGTGTTTTGCATAGGTTTTGTAGCTAAAATAAAAGAATAAAGAGTGATGAATGGGTATTCATCATTCTTCTTCTTCCCTTCATCGTCCTCCTCCTTCTCCTCCTCCTCCTCCTCCTCCTCATTCTTCTTCCCTTCTTCTTTCTCTAGTGTCTCTTCTTCCTCGTCTCCTTTCTCCTCTGCCCAACCGCCTAACGTCCTCGATCATTCGATCATTCATCCATCCCCTTCGACCCCCCTCATCCTCCCTCTTATATAGCACCTCCTCCTCCATCGAGTTAGAGACATCCACCATTAGCGCCACCTATTCTCCAGTGAGCTCCGGAGAGAGATTGAGTGAGTGTGACATGCTTCTGGATTCTCCGCCGTCGAGTGAGAGAGAAAGGCAGGCATGGTGTGATCATCGTCGACAAGAGCCTCAACTCCATCGTGAACAACCTCCAGATATGCCATCAGTAGAGATAAGGACCTCAAAGCACTATCGAGCTCCGATTCCCAGGCATCTATCAACCACATTTAATCTGGGTTTTGTAGATCTATCCTTTCTTCTTCTCTTTTCGTCGTCCTCATTCTTCTCTTCTCAATCCATCTCTTCCTCTTCATTTAGATCTAAAATCACAGCTAAATCATCTGCCAAATCTATCATCACATCTCGAATCCTCTCCATTTTCTCTTTGTCTCTGATACCTTCTAGATACGATCACAGGATCATCGGAGCTCCTCTTCTACGTCGTCAGAGCTCCTTCACTCACCTTGTTCTGTTTATTGGGGATTGAGTCTCGAACTCGAGTCCAGTCTCTCAATTGCATGTCCTCCAAGTTGATTAACACCTGGAGATCAACGCACGCAACAGCAGGTCCGAGAACACCTGAATCATCGACATTGATCTGGATCCGAAACGCCAGAGCCATTTAGAGTACTTCTATACCCAATTTGAGTGCAACATCCGAACTCTATCTAAGATCAAGAGCATGCATGTCCCATTTCATCTGGAGATCGCAGCATAGCATGCAGTTGGAAATTCAAATCATGTCGAGCACCTGAAAGCACTTGGAAATCGGACCAACGTCGAGCATCAGCCTATGTTAATATATTCCAATAGACATCGACAAGATTTGAGCTCACATGAAAGATGCTGATTTTGACTTTATTTGGTTATAATAATAGATGTAGAATACTTGAGGAACATGTAACGACATACATGTTTCAGTCTTTCATTAATTTTAGATAGCCGACTGTTGTTATTGATAGTTGTTATTGATTATTTTTATTGTTGATTGTTTTTTCTGGTTCTGAAGAGGTTTTAAGAAATACAATGTATCAGAACATGTAATCATTCAGAACAGTTTCATCTAATAGAAGTTTAATCTGTCAGATCTTTTGTCGCATAATTCTATGATGCCTAATTTGTTGGAACAGAAATCTTTGATGACGTAGGTAAGGTTTTGGTGGCATCTTTTCTACGATGGAATAGATGTTGCCTTAAAGAATCCGTCACATCACTTATAAATCCGTCGCCATAGATCCATCGATAAAAAACATCTATGTTGTAGTGTGTGATCTAATTCTCCATTTTAATGAGCATTTTGTTGTTCAAACCGGGTTTATTGCGGGTTTAATCAAAGCTATGCTGGAATTAAATTCAATCGCTGCAAAATCGAGCTTCCTTTCGCAAATATACAATTTATGCAAGTTAATATAACTAAGTAAAATATAAATATGAACAGATAACCATTTTCAATCGTGCTTGACGGATCAAACACTAAATAGATAGTTCATTTAAAGGCTCCATCCATTGAAATATATTAAAATATAGGGTTTTTATCATTTGTGCCCTTCTGAGATATCGCAATTCCAGTTATGCCCCTATCTTTTTGGTAATATCAATTGTGCCCCTCACTTCTTTCTCTGTTATCACTTGTGCCCTTTCGTCAGATTGATCGTCAAAAAATTAAAATAACCATGATTTATTCAAACCATAGTGTGGTTAAGAAGGGTATTATGGTCAAAATAAAGTCAGGGGTCGATCTGGGGAGGAGGGGGCAGAGCATGGGGCTGGAGAGGTTGGGCCGCGGAAGAAGGGCGGAGGAGGAGCTCGTAGTGGAGCTCGAGGCTGACGGGGTCGAGCCAGGGAGGAGGGGCGGCGGGCTGGGGAAGCCACTGGAGGTGGGAAGGTTGCACGTTGTTGCAGGTGGGTGTAGGTGCAGGGGCGGGCTAGGTGGAGGTGCAGGGGCCGAGGGAGGAACTCGGGGCTGATGGGGAGGTGAGTGGGGAGAGAGAGGTGCGGGGGCATGGGAGGGAGTTCCGAGGACGTAGCGGAGGGGCGGAGGGGTGCAGGGGCGGAGGGGAGGACATCGGGGCGGAGGGGGAGGTGTGCACGGTGGGTGGAGGTGTAGGGGCGGGGGGATAACCTTGGGGTGGGGGAGGGGGTGCAGGGGCGGATGGGAGGGCATCGGGGCAGAGGGGGAGTTGCACAGGTGGGGTGGAGGTACAGGCGCGAGGGGATGACCTTGGGGCGGAGGGGGAGGTGTGTGGGTGGGGAGAGGTGTGGGGGCAGGGGAGAGAGGTGCCGGTGTGGACCTCGGGGCAGTGGAGGGAGGTGCTGGGACGGACCTCGGGGTGGGGGAGGGGGTGCAGGGGTGGAGGGGAGCTAGGCGAAGGGAGGAGCTAGGAGGGCCTGGGAGGGGGGGGGGGAGGGGAGGGCGGCGACGGAGGCGGGCCTGGAAGGGGAGGGAGGAAGAAGAAGAAATTGGATGGAGGAAGAAGACGAAAGTGAGAAGAATTTTTCTTTACTATTCATTTTTAAGTTAATTACCTATGTATCCTCAAAATTAACGGCTGTTTAGGATGAGGATTGACGGCAACTAACCCGAGGGGCACAAGTGATCATTGCGAAAGAAGTGAGGTGCACAACTGATATTACCAATATGATAGGGGCATAACTGAAATTACGATATCTCAGAGGGGCACAACTGATAAAAACCTTAAAATATATTCCGCTTTGTTAGAAGGTTGCAAATTAGTATATATCGAGGAAGCCGTTATTTAATTAAACCCTTTCTAACGTAAGTGGCCCATAAGAGAAAGAGAACTCAAAATCCATTATTCGAAACTTTATATCGATTTTAGCCTCAAATATGAGGCCCATCTCAGCCCATTCAGTGACTAAAAACTTGTGTTGGTCAATTAATTATCCAACGAACCAGTCGACTAAGTATGATTGTTTGATTTTGTACATTACTAGAATCGTATTTTAGTCAGCTAATGACTAACAGATTTTTTTGTCAATTAAATATCATGAACAGTCGTCTATTATATTTATCACGACTTACGGTCTATTACATATACTGAATGTTTTAGTCAATGATCGATGAATCTCAAAATTAAAACTCATGAAACGTGTGATAGTTGGTTAAAAGTGATGGTGATGATTACTTGACAACGGGTCTAATCAAGTCTGAGTCCAATAAGTTGTTAGGATCAGTTTTCATCGATAAAAGATTGAAAACCTAAACTCGTGATGTTACATCAACTGTGGAGGTTTACAAGATGTACTCGATTCCTCTCGATCTTCCCATTGTTTGAAAATCCTCTTGCAATCCAGAAGCGGATTCAACGTTACAGGATTTCCGAGTGCTTTGTGACGTCCAGATGCTTACTAATCCGTGCAGGTTAACAACAGTCAGTCATGTTCTTTTAGGGTGTGTTTGGATAGTGGGTTTAGGTGGGTTAAACTGGTAGCAGGTAACCTATTTTTTGGTTTTGGTATTTGGATAGAAGGTTAAACTGGGAGTGGATTAGAAGTGGATTTATTGTGATATGATTGTATTGAAGTTTGAAAAAATGAGTAGTTATTGTGATGTGATTGTATTGAAGTTTGAAAAAATGAGTAGAAGTAAAGTATTTTATAATTTTTAGATGATATGATGGTATAATATATTATTTTTTGGTGGAATAGATGAAATAAAATTAATTTATTTAATATTTAAATAAAAAATAGATAGTGGGCCCTAGAAGAAAGAGAAAATGAGGGTTTTGAGGGTAAACCCATCCCAAGGGGGGTAAACCCCCATCCGAACAACCCCTTAGACCCCGTTCGTGTAACGGGTTAAACCACCCTCCTCTACCCCATATATTCTCCCTCCACGTGGATCTCACTTTTTATCTTTTTTAAAAAAATAAATAAATCAATTCTCCATCATCAATTCCATCAAAAAATAATATACTATACCATCATATCATATAAAAATTATAAATTACTCCACTTCTACTCACTTTTTCAAACTCCAATACAATCACATCACAATAACTACTCACTTTTTTAAACTCCAATACAATCATATCACAATAAATCTACTTCTAACCCACCCCCAGTTTAACCCTCTATCCAAACACCAAAACCAACAAATGGGTTAACTGCTACCAGGTTAACCCACCTAAACCCTCTATTCAAACACACCCTTATAGGGTTTATGGTTGCAGGGTTGGGCAGGGTTGGCCCAACCCTGGTTACTATTCACAAGGGTACTTCCTCCTCACAGATCACTATTCACCCAGCCCAACCCAGCCCAACTCAATCATGCCCAACCCTGCAACCAAACAGGCCCTTAGCTGTTACTTGAATTTGTCTGGATTTTTTTTATATTTGACGATGCATTGGTTTCCCTGCCCTGCCAATCATGAAGAAAAGAGAGAAATCCGAAGGGTGTCAACAAGATATTTTAAGTATGGAACACCATCTCAGTTCTCCATTGTCGATAACATGTTGTGATCCCTCTTCTTCTTTGTTTTTATGGGAAAAGCTCAAACCATGTATTTTCCGCAGCACAAACTAATTTTTTCCTTCAAAAGACGAGTTTTTGCTATTCACATTTTGTATCTAGGATTACATGGCATGATGGTATCAATGTCAGTTTCGTCTGATAGTGGAAATGACTACTTGAGGAAACCTAAGCTTAGAGCGTACATTCCTCACTATCATTGAGAACAATTCAAGGTTATATCACAACGAAGGCACTGCGAATATAAGTGGAAGAGAATGTAACACCACAATCCAAACATAATCCTATAGCGGTAACTCACAAAGTGTGAGAATGGCTTATAAGAGTGATTTCTTAGTACTTGATAACTTGGTTTTAAGTATTTTGAGTTGTTGCTAATGGATCCATTTGGGTGCTAACCTAACAAAGTTGTCACATCTATTTTTCTTCAACAACGATACGAGGATTTAAGCTCAGGACGCTACACTTGTACTCGGAATTTGATTTACTAAAATGTGGGGACCCCACAAATTTTCAACTATATATAAACTTAATATATCTCATGTCATAGGCCAAATTAATAATCAAGTTTCTATTTGATAAAGTGGGGTAATCTTCGACTAAATATAAGCCAATGATAAATGGAAATGTATACTTAATAATTAGATGCAAACAATCTATAACACTACTAATAGTGGGTTTGTTCCCCACATCGTGCCACATGGCACTCACCTCCCGATCCCCCTTACTCCCCCGCACCGGATCTCTCTCTCTCCAATAGCTCCCACGTTCTCTCTCTTTCCGTCTTCTTTCTTCGATAGCACCCGATCTCACTCTCTCTCTCTCATTCCATTCTCTCTTTTTATATTCTCTCTCATCCCAATAACTCTCTCTTCATATTCTCTCTCCATCCCTCTCTTTCTCCCCACAAGATTTCTCTCCCTCTTCATATTCTCTCTCACCCCACTCTCTCTCTCTCTCTTCATATTCTCTCTCCCCACTCACTCTCTCTCTCTCTCTCTTCATATTCTCTCTCTTCCTCCCTCCCTTTCTCTCTCCATGAATTTTACATTTTGTCTCTCATTTCCTCCTCCTAAATTTAAAAATATCAATATTGATTAAATAAAAGTAAAGTCATATATATTTATATCATTTATAAAATTTGAAATATATATTATAAAATTTTTAAAACTACTATTTTCTTTATAAATTTACTACTTTGAGAAAAATAATTGTAATTTTTTAAAACTACTCTTGACATCATTGTCAACATCATGTATATTAATTTCTCTCTCATGGATTTTAAATAGGATCATTACTAAATGATACCCATAACCCATCCTTAATTAATTTATCTGCAAGCGACGATATCAATCTGACAATGATGAAAAAATAGATACAAAAGTATCCCGTGTAATCCTCCCAAGCATTACTCCATTCTTTATATGAGGTTTCACAACTATGAGCTAATTACTTTGATCTAATTGTATTATACAATCATATTTGTAAGTACCTCATTGTTATAATTTAAATAGAAAAACTTAAATGAAATTATATTTAGTAACTAACGGTGTAAAGAGGGATACAATTCCATGATCGAGGCATATTATACAAGAATAAAGTAAGCATTAACTTTCCTCATATTAAGCTTTGAATCACAAGTTAATTCAAGGTCTAACATTTATAATTCTGTTGATTTTTCTTTAATTATGACAACTACTCGAAATTTATAGTATTTTTTTCATTATAATCCCACAGTAACACACTTTTAAAAATATACAACAAATCCATTAACCTCCATGTTTGAAATAAGAAAGGTATGCTTGAAGAGAGATAAATACGTTTAGATGTTAGTCGTAATTGGTAGGGAAGAGGGAACTTACATTTATTGAAATTATTTTAACATTGTATTATACAAAGCTTCGATAAAGATAGAGGATGGTAAGTAATGATATATACTAAAGTTTTCACACCACCATCATCACTAAATTGATTTTTGAGGTTGTTTGCATGATCATGGTAGATCGATAATAAAATTATTAATGTAATTTTTTTTATAGAACAATGATAATAATAATGAAGTTAAATATGTCATTATATATGGATTAGTAATGTCTCGAATATTATTTTATGAGCAATATTCCATTTTATATTTAGATTAATCTTATATACAAAAGGGATAAATTACTAACTGTTGCTTCACATATTTTATTACTATTATTATGAATTTAAACATCCTGCCGCGGAGCGCGGGTATGCTCCCTAGTTATCTTCAAACGTTGTTGAAACAATGTGCCTTGTGCCCTAGTGTGGACCATTCACCGGCTTAGGCAATCATGCTATATTTCACATGCATGGTTCATCTCCCTACTATCGATCAGATGGGTAAACATAAGGTTTTGGACAATGATTACGTCCACATCATAATCATTCCACTTAATTAGGCTATTAAATCATATTCACCAAGAAGATGCAAATATAGTGATTAAAACCTCGTTTCTGTAAAAAAAAGACATGAAAAAAATCACCAAAACATGCAAAACGATTGAAATCTAACACTGACACAAATAAAATGATCAAGACATATACTTAATCGTACTTTTATAGTAAAACGACAGCTAATATACCTCTTTAAAAGTAAAATCAAATAATTAACTCCTCATCGTGGATAATAATTATCATTAAAAGGTAAAGTAATGATTAACAGTCATAAAGTGGAGGGCTATCATTTTCAAGATATAATCCCTTGTGCGTATGTGTAGTACCAACTGCATGAAAGGAAAAAGAATATCATCAACACTTGCAACTAAGTTGGTTTATATTAATGGATTTGTTCAAATAATTATCACAAGCTATGAAAAACAACTTTGTATTATATTTGATTTCGCATTTATATCTTTCAATGTCAGCATTCTAAAATATTGCATATTGAGTTACTACCAGAGCAGCAAATCATTGTTGAAATGTAGGAAGGAGTTTTAGGGGAGTGAAGACAGATCAAACATGAGGAAGGATTGAAACTTATTATCTTCTTTTCATTATAAATACTGAAACTACTATAAAACTTAAAATCATGCAATAAAAGAATTTACAACATATGGTGGAGATATTCGGATGAGAGATATAGAAATCATTTTCAACATCATCCTTAAATAAATAGTTTTGATGGATGTTAGAAGAATCTAGATAATTTACCCACCTCTCTTCATTTAGAATAATTTTTCCAAGTAAATATTTATAATGATAGTTGTCCATATATGCCAGAAGATTTTGTCACTATATAAATAAGGATCTATTTGTGTATATATATATATATAGGATATCTTTCAAATAGGACATGGTCCTTCCATCCATATGGAAGGCCAACGATCTCACACATCCATATTTAATCCAACGATTGTCATTAAAGGTCCATTATTATTATTATTTAGTTAACCAAAAACCTATTTTGGTCATTATTCATTATCTAAATATAGTATGTAATAACCTAAAACATCTCCTCATTAATCTCTCTCCTAATCTTTCCATTCATTTCAAAATCTCACGCACAAATTAGGGAGGAGGAGGACGTCGGGCATTGTGTTCCATTCATTTCAAAATCTCACGCACAAAAATAGGGAGGAGGAGGACCTCGTGCGTTGTGCATCTCCATCTCCGTCGTCGCTCTTCTCGAATGATCGGCAAAAAATAGGGAGGAGGAGGACGAGGACGTCGACATGATCGGCAAGAGGTTCGTCTTCCTCAAGGTGAGATCCAGATGCTCCTTTCATCTTCAACTTCACCATCATGACGGAAGGATCCATCTGCATTGGATTTATATATGTGATAAAGATATGCAATAGGATTTATATATTTTAGTTTGCATTGTACCCATTGCATTGCAGATCGCGTCAATGACCTAGAGATCGGAGCAAATCGGTTCTTACACGTCAACTTTGATGGATTGTCTGATCGAGGTGCGGAGTTGACGACGTGATGTGCGGACTCATTGGTGACTATCGGAGACGTTCTTAATGCAAGCGATACTGATAAAAAAGTGATGCACCCAGTCCTGGATGAAGAAAAATTCGCAGTTTGATACAATATTGATTTGTAATCTACAATATTAGTATGTATTATACAATTTGGGTATGTATTATACAAATTTGTTATGTATTTTTACAAATCAGATGGTTGCGAATGAAAATTATATTTTTTTATAGATCTTGTATATATTGATGTGCATTACACATTTTTGATGTGCATTATAAATTTTACATGCGTTTTATACAAATTTGATTTGTATATTCGCATCAATTGAGCGTTAATGACTACCACAATTTTTACAAAAAAACTATAGGATTTTTATTATACAAAGAACCATAAATCGTTACAAATGACCAAACATTAATTACTAATATGAATTGTATTTTACAAAGAACCATGCAAAATATACAAATAACGGATGACGTTTTGAATGAACAACGGATTATACAAAAAACATGCAGCCATTACAAAAGGAACCTTAAATTCTACAAAAAAATACGTGAGAATACAAAAATATGCACTCGATAATATCGTCCAGCAAAAAACTAGATATTTTCTAAAAATGGTATTGCGAAAAAATACCAAAAATAAAAGTAGCTAAAATTAGTATTTCGGAATATTAATTAACATGCATAATTAATGCAAAAATTGATGACCAAAATGCCATTTTGGACATCAAAATTGAAGATGCCATTGGATTTGAATCCGATGGCCCAGATCGTTGGCCTTCCTTAAGGATGGAAGGACCACGTCTCATTTGAAAGGCCCCCTATATATATACACTTTATGATAATAAATCTAAGAATTACTTAGATTTTAAACACTTCCTCTCAATTTTCTCAATTTGTTTGTTACATAATTAGTTTGAATTGAAGCACTAAAACTTTTCTATTTCTTCTTTTAGTGCTATCAATTATAGAGCTCTCCAAAGTTGAACTAGGATGTTCAACAAACAAAATAGAATGATCTTACAGAGACGAGACATGAAGGAAATCAAGTTAGAAGACGGTCTATTAATTCGTTATCGTTACATGTCTAACTCATACAAAAAATGAGCTATAGTGATGGCTTTGAAAAAATCCGTCACTAAATTAGTCGTTGTTAAATAAATATATATATATATAATGACGATATTATTCGTTGCGAAATGAGTTTTCGTACTGACACTACAACAAAATGGCCTTATAGCGACTGACTTGTGGTGACGGAAAGAGGACTTGTGGTGACAGATTTAGGTAATATGACAGCCTAACCGTCACCAGTGATCCATCCCCAAAAGTCGCGTCGCCACAGACTGTGCCGACAGCTACCTAGTCGCCATATTTGTTGCGACGATCATTCCGTCGTAACGGGCTTAAGTGCATGAAATCTGTGGCGACCATGTATTCCGTCGCCACAACTCTAAGATCTATTATATAAACGTTGTGGCGACAGAATTCGGTCACCCCAAACAAGTATCAATATTCAAATATGGCATGTATGTAAAATCCCCATGCCAAACCAAAACCAATATAGATCAAAATGAGACAACTTGTATCAAACACGAGGCATTACAATCAGGTTGTTACAAATGGATGTAATATACAACAATAGAAATGTGGTAACTCTAATTCAACTACTATAGAAATCACCATCCTTCGATTCCTATATCAGCATTCCTGGAGAAAGTTTATTCTACACATGGCTGGCCAAGCTCCCGTTTTTGCAACTCTTTTGTGCAAATATTCTTTGGATGAAAAAAGTCTCCTTAGTCATATATCTTTTCCAGTTCTTGCAACAAACACCTATGTTCATGAAAACAATCAACCGAAAATGCTTGATTTAGAGTCATTGGTCCTTGCTCTTCAGTTTCGCCATCAAATATATATTCTCCCTCCTTCCTTGGTTCCTCAATATTTGCACATCTTGTATACCTAAGTATTCAATCTGCTTCAACATAAATTTGATGGTCTCTAGTAAGTCGAAAATCAGCGTGGTAGGTACAGCATAAAATTTAAGGCGGAGACAGATTGATTGATAGGTTTAAGTGATTAAGAAAGTGTACCTAGATGCTAGGGCTGATGAGATTCAGCCGTTGGTGATGGGAAAGCATCGCAGTAGAGGTCGTCCACTGTAGTGCAACCTTTTTAACAGGATGTAAAGGCATCATCGCTGTGCCACATTTGCTGGTGAACGATACAACCTTTCATCCTTATGTATCCACTCTCCCAACTATTCCTCACAATCCCAGTAACGAGTCAAGGCTGCATTGGCAAAAAAAAGTACTGTTAAGTTATAATTTAACATCGACAATAACATAAATTGTGACTGTATAATGACAGTAACTTACCAATTTTTCCGTATAATGCTAGGATCTGTAGCTGCATCACAGGAATACCATGGTAACACCACCTTGGCCTTACTTAATTTGAAGCATATACCATGAAAGTCTAAAACTGTGAAACCATCAAACAATCTTAAGTTTAGGAAGTCAAGAAAATGACAACTAGGACGATTTTATACCATTTTTCTCTACTGCAAATAAGACTCTCATATATTAGGTGATGTGTCAGATTCTTGCTCAAGCTTATTGAAAGGAAGAGTCGTGCTTACATTACAACTTCATCATTTGTAAGATAGTATTACAACCCATCAGATGACTATTTTAAGAACTAGTCTCTTAGATACAATCTGTAGTGGTGGATATATTGAATCCAAACAAAAGCTTTAGATCCGCCAAGACATAAGAAATCGGATACTGTAATATCATGTTGTATGGTATAAATGTTCATCTAACAAGAAATTCAAATAAATGCAATTCCTGTGAACTAACCAAGTCTAAAAGTAAGATCCAACAAATATAATAAAAATGCTAAGATTACATTTTCTTGTTGTACAGAAGAAAATTTGTTTGCATGAGATAAACATCGGGAAAATGCCAGAATTTGTTTCTAGACCAGTTCCATCAAAGATATATATAAGAGAAAAATCAGGGAGCGAAGTATAAATTGAATAAAAGATATGTTTTCTATCTGTTGTACCCCTCTCAGATATTGCAATATAAGCTATGCTCCACCTTTTTTTGAAATATCAGTTGTGCCCGTGACTTCTTTCACAAGTATCACTTGTGCTCCTCGGATTAACTGTCGTCCATCCCTATTGCAAATAGACGTTAACTTTGGAGACACATGGGGAATTGGATTAAAAAATAGCGTTAACCTTCCTCCTCCCATGTAGACCATGAGGAAGATGCATCCCATCATAGAGCTTATCGGCTAAGCTTTGTCCACACAACCATAGATTTGTAGACTTCATTTGCCATATATGGGAATTAATTCTGGAGCAACACTCAGGATGAGAGATGTTGCATCCATCAACCAATACATGTCCACAACATCTATTATTAGATCGTATACAGAATTAAAGGTGTCTTGAAGCGGATTGAAACTACTCAACATAATTGAAACTGTTGTGCATCCAACAAATACCATATAGATATACCAAGCTTGGCAAATTTTAATATATCAAAGTCCCATAAACCATTAAAATGAGCACATGGAATACTAGCCCTAGATGCTCATATAACAGAAAAAACTGGAAACAGAGGAACTACTGAAAAAAATCTGATGGCATCATTGAGTTGAACATTTAAATGAGAACGAATGACTTCTAAAAATTGAATTGGAGCTAAACTTGAAATATTATCGAATCCAACCAACACCTGCTTCTACATGAAACATGATCTGGGATTAGGCAAAAATCTAAATTTAAGGTTGAACTTGAAACCAAGGTATACATCGATTTACAACTTTATGAGAGATTTAAAAAAGGAGAATATAATATTTACGATTACAATTTACCAACTACAGTTAGCTAACTCGAGCATTACGATTTTACCGTTTGACATCGATTCATTTGGAACTTGACACGCTCCACATCAAGCATCAGTCTGTTGCCCCTCACATCTCCAACGACTGCAATAAATATCCATAAGATGCATTTTGTTGTATGCATTTCTAATGAGATGTTATGAGTTTATCAATCGGCTAAAATGATGTTACATGAAGAACTGGTTGCTTTCAACTTTCAAGAGATGAACAAGAGAGCTTAAATGATGCTTAATATGTAGCATACAGATTTCAAATAAATATTACCTGAAATGTGCTATACGGTTTTTATGTAACCACGGAAAAAAAATCATAGGGCACAGAGGTTTGCTGCTTCGTGATGGGTCTGTCGAGCCCAATGCCCCCATTCTCCACCCAGTATTCGCATCACCCGTCGTCAGTCCATCGATCACTGAATGCTGCAGCCACCCTCACCCATTGCCTCCATATGATTCAATGCCATTGTGTTCAGCGTTCACCCAATGATCATAGACCCCGTGCTCTGCTTGTCGCTCTCACCCTACCATAATCGCCCTCCGAAATCACGCTCGCCTTCTGCCCTTCAACTTCGACAGGATTCAATGCCCTCGCCGACAGCCATCGCAATCCGCCCCACTCCCACAGTCGTCGCAATCCGATCAGCCCACCGCCCACCGATGTCATGATCATTGATCACCACGCTCCACCACCGCCCTGTGCTTCCACCATGATCCAACACCCTCGCCGACTGCACACCATCATCGCGATCAACAACCGTCCACCGATGCGGATCATTGATCATCGCCCTCCACTCTCGCATGGGGCCTTTGCCTCTGCCTCAGCTATCGATCTCCGACATGGGAGGAGCAATCTCCACCATGGGTGAGAGGAGAATCGCTGATCTCTGCCATGGGAGAGAGGAGTCTGTTAGGAGAGGAAGGGTTTGGAAATTGGGAATCGTGTTTATGAGAGGAGATTACTCGCCACGTCTGTTTATGGTTTATATAGAGGTTAGGGTATTTTTTGGGGGGTCTTTGTTACATAATAAATTAAAATGGGTAAAATACTATTTTTTCGTTATGGCGATCAATGTGTGGTCGCTACAGGATTCCATCACAACAGATCTGTCGTTACAATCCATTTCTGTTGTAGTGTGAAAATTAGCAACGAATATCATATCTGTCGTTATATCATTAGCAACGGTCCGCGTAGCGACGCTTATCCGTTGCTAATTTTCAAAATATCAACTAATCGTCGCTATTTTTTTAGTTCAAAATTTAGCGACGATTATTTAAAATTTTAAAAAATAGCAACGGATAAGCGTCGCTATGCGGACCGTTGCTAATGATATAACGACAGATATGATATTCGTTGCTAATTTTGAGTACGAAAACTCATTTCGCAACGAATAATATCGTCATTATATATTTAACAACGGCTAATTTAGTGACGGGGTTTTTCAAAACCGTCACTATATATAGCTCATTTTTAAGTATCAACATCACACATGAACAAAGCTAGCTAGATGTTGAAAAATGCATCCTCCTTTCTCCTATCACACCAAATTAAGTATCTTAACCTCAATTGTCATATCAAATATCAAATATATAGTAATGATGCGAGGCAGACATTTCTTTAGGTCCAAGTTCTCAAACGTGGTGATGTAGATATTTTCACCATAAGATACTACATGGAAAGTGCACTTGATTAATTATTGTTTGTAGGCCATTCACATATGCTCTTCATAATTGACCAATCCATTAATATTTGGCGTTATTGCTGGATTAATAATACATGGGTTCTATCAATGCATGAGGACAAGGACGTTAGGTTATGAATTTCTGACCTATGTCCATCGAGAATTAATGTTACAAAAATAGTGCACATGTCCACAAAGCAAAGGATTAACCTTTTAGGCAAATATATATGATGTATCACCCTTTACTATTGATGAAAATGGATACAAATATATCTGTATCCGTTAATATCTGCATTCGTTTGGTGGAGATACGAATATTATTATTTTTTCTATGACAAATATACATGCAAATAGAAATATTGGAATCCAACATTCGACAAATATTAATATCAGAAATTTTGACAAATTCAAATATGGATATAAATATATGAACACTCATTTTTCAAAGAATTTAGATAAATATCATATGAGGAAAGACTAACATGCATGCACTATTTCCTAATGCCCTACGATTTTCCTTTGCACTTATTTGTTCTCTTTCTTTCCCCTACCGTCAACCTCTTGTCTTCGTACCAACGCCTCCATCTCTCCCCTTCACTTCATTGAAGCCACCGGCATCTACATCACACAGTCATCGTTGTCTCCTCGTTACATCGAAGGCCGCCGCATCATTAGGCCTCCACGGACAACCCTTGCAACGACGCAACGATTAATGCACCAGCCTTCCCACACTGTCAGAACCCGACCTCACCAATCCTCCTCATAGATTAATCGATATGTGTCAATCAAGTACTCTTATCCGAATAGTCAATATCTATTTTGCATTCATATTTATTTTTTTGATAATATGATTTATCAGTTTGCGCATCGATATTGTATCCATGTATCCATATTGAGACTTTAAAAGGAATAAGAATACGATAGCTCAGATATCTGTATCTGTATACGTTCGTAAAAAATCTGCCGATTCGGTGGAAATCACATCAACTGGCTTCCAAGTCAAAATGATAAATACATCGTCACATATCACATCATGAAACGAAAGTTTTGGAGCAACTTTTAAAGATAATAAGTTAAGGCCGGATTTGGAAAGGAATTAATGGCGAAGTTGTGATGCTACAAGACAATAAATATTATTGCATTGCAGCTATATCATATATGATAAATATATTTTCTCAATGCGAGTGATATAGACATGTTTCACACTTTGCATTTGCGTTCTAATGGGCCAAATATTAGACACGTAGGTCCCCTGGGAAGGACAGGGCCAACTCTATTTAAGTTGATTCAAATTATTGGTGACAGAAGGGCATCCGTGTTTTTCTTGTCATTTTTCTTATTGGAATTTTGTGAGAAATAGAGGAGTATGTTTTTTCAAAAAAACTCACCATAATTTATACAATACCGTAAGATACGTGAACATTTCTAATGATATAGTGGTAGAAGCGTTGGCTCCCACTTCAAAAGGATCAGGTTTTGAATCCCCCAATCCCTCTTCTAAAAAAGATACAATAGATGTACTGGTTGAATTTTCATCCCCATATTTATATATTACCTTAAAATAGGCCTTTAGTAACGGATATTCAAGGACCGTTGTTATATCTTTCGATGTCATATATAATATATGCATATAAATATATATACATACATATATATATATATATATATATATATATGTATGTATGTATGTATGTATGTATGTATGTATGTATGGGTAATATGGGGCTGCCCCCATGGGGGAGCTAACTTGGCTCCCCCGTGCCATTCCGCCCTCTTTTTATTTTTTTCTCGAAATTTCTTCCGTGGATTTTCATTAATATATCCCTATATTATGTCATTCAAATTTCACGTGAACAGAGACCCTTACGGCTTCCATCTAGAAGGGTCATTTTTAGCAATTCTGATACCGTTAAAAGATGACTCTGTGGATGGAGGTCGTACGAGTCTCTGTTTCGTATGAAATTTTAATAGCATAATATAGGGATATAGTGATGAATATTCACGGAAGAAATTTTTTTAAAAAAAATAAAAAAATCGAGCGAAATAGCGCGGGGGATCCAAATTAGCTCCCCCAGGAGGCAGCCCCATTTAACCCTATATATATATAGAGAGAGAGAGAGAGAGCTTGGGGAAGCTGCACTAGCAGATGTAGTCAACTAGCTGTACTCGATTATTTTTTCATTGATTTTTGATTTTTTTTAAATGAACCAGGGTGATTTAGATCACTATATATTAGCATGATCTCATTCCAAATTGAACTTAATTCGACGCTTCTATCATATCCATCAAAATTATCAAATTTTAACAATCTCAGAATTACTGAAACTGACCCATCTAGATAGTCATGTTATGAATGTCTGTTATGCGTGAAATTTGAAATACGCATTTCACTCAATAGACTAAGGTCCTGTTTGGTTGGAGAATAGGTCCTGGAATAAGGGGCCAGTTCTCCTCCCGACACGGTTCCCAGTGGTACGATTATTCCCCATTATTCCATCTTATTTCACTCTTATTCCTATCTTTATCCCACATTACCTACCTTTATTTCACCTTATTTTTCTTATTCTTATCCTTCAGTCGAACAGAGAATAGACCATTATTCCCCTTATTTTCCATCCTTATTCCTGCTTATTCTCCTACCGAATGGACCCTAAGTAAATCTCCCCAAAATTTCCTACAAAATAAAAATAAAACAACAAATAAAAAAAATGATCGGATGCATCTACTTGACTGCACCCACCAGTATAGCTTCGATTTTCTCATATTAAAGACAATTTTACATTTTAAAAATTTACAATGCATAATATCTTTGTTGTTATGTCTTTATTGATATAGTGTGTATTAATAGTTATCAATTATCAGCTTTCTTGATATTATTTTTTCGAGCAGTTACTAAAGTTAGCAGCGATAATTTAAGGAGGAAAGCAACGAACCACCGTTTTTTATATGAATGGTTGCTAGCAATATTCACAAGTATAGCACTTCTTTAAAATTTCAAGAATCAAAGAAAATTTTTATGATGAGTAATATTGTTTCTATACAATAGAGATATTTTACAAAAGTATCCATTGTTTTTTTAAACCTTGATACTTTGGGTGGTAGGCATACTGCACTATTATCACTATTATCAGACCATTGGTTAAAAATATCGATTGTTATATATCTATTTTGTTATTATAAGAGGACAACCTTCCTATTTCTTCCCATTTGTGTTGCCACAAACATTTCAAGCGTTTGCAATAGGGATGAGCATTGGGCTAGGCCGGCCCGGCCTAGCCCGAAGTCCAACCCAAAAAGCCCAACCCGTCCCAAGCCCAAACAAACATTGGGCCGAGCTTGGGCCTAATTTTTAGGCCCAAATTTTTTTTGGGCTGGGCTCGGGCTTGGCTTGGCCCAGCCCGACTCGGCCCACGGGCCCGACCCGAAGAGGGCCCGAACCCTTCCCATATCCTACACGTATGGAAACTCTCACCTGTCATGTACACTCTGTTCATGTATCCTATCTTCATAGAATGTTTAAAATCAATATAGTCAAGTGTGGGACATATGAGTTGATGATCGTTGTATTTCATTTCAGAATTAGTTTTTCTTAATTAGTCTACGTCTTAGATTATGGTGGTTATTTTTGAATTTTTTATTGTTTATTTTTCTATTAGAATATTTTCTATTATTGAACCTTTACCCAATACGAGCATTATGCCCATTTTTTAACATGTAGTCCCGGTGCACCTGTTGTTAACTGCGTAAACTTGGTTCACTCTTTCAATTTCTGTAACGAGAGACGTTTATGGTATATAACATTGAGTGGGCTTGTATAAAATGAGAAATCATCTCCGGTAGAATTGAGTTTTAGTTGTTTCACAAGTATTATGGCATATGTTTTAAACAATTTTAGCTCGCCTAACTTGAATTGAGATTGACTTTAAACACAAACTCAAAGTTAATAATATATAATAGGTTAAGATGGGCCGGCCCGGCCCAAGCCCGGCCCATAGGAATTGGGTCGGGCCTGGGCTTGGGCCGAACCAAAAAAAATTTGCGGACCTAGGCCCGACCCAAGGCCCGAAGTTTTTAAGTGGGCTTGGGCCTGAGCCCTTCAGGGCCCGACCTAGCCCGGCCCATGCTCATCCCTAATTTGCAATGACGGAAATTTAATTGTCATAACCATTAAATATGCAACATGTTAGTAGTGATAATGTGTGGTATTTGATATTCAGTTGTGTCAAACAAAGTTATGACTGGTGACCCCTTAAGTATCATGTAAAATTCATTGCTAAAATTAGAACTAACCAAAAAAATAGTGGCAATGATCGATGCAGCCATCGCTATTAGTTCGACAATGAAAGCTTGTCGTATAAAAGTAAATCCGTAACTATAATTCTTATTCGTCATAATTTAGCTTTATTTTAATAGTAGGTCCGGTAATTTTAGAAGTCTATAATGTCTCCTTGGGATTCGGATTTAAATTCATTTAGGCTTCCTAAAACGGCCTTAGATATTATTCATATTTCAAAACTTTAAAAAATAAGCAAACGATCCCTATGGGAGATAGATATTATACGTGAGGAGACGTTTGTGTCCAAATTTCCATGAAAAAGGGGAAATTTGTTTCATCTTGGAAAGGAAAAAGCCAACCGAATAAGTAATGCTCTCTTCTTTCGTCACTTTCAATGTCTCTCTAAGCAACAACAATAAGCATATTATGTCAAAATCACTTTGTCGACAAACCCCACGGAGATTTGTGGTTGAAATAATGCCACAAACAAATATGAATAACGAAAGATATTCTCATTCCTTTATTGTGTCAATTCTGATCTCCAACCTTTGAAAGAAGGCCCGTAAGAATCCAAGGTATTTATTTGGAAGGATGTGCATCTCCTACCCTTATTTCCACATTGGCTAAGATAATTATGCAAATATTCTTCTTGATTTGAAGAACAATATATCCACCTCCTCCTGCAATTGTACCCGTGATAAGATTTGCTCAATTTTATAAGGTAAATTAATTATAAAAAAGCAAATCATTTGCATCTCCTACCCTCAATTTTGTAAAGCATGCAGATATTTTACAAAAGCAAATCAACTTTAATGGTGTAGTTCTACCGGATGCAAGTAGGTGTAGAATTATTAATGTGTGAGACCACCAAGAATAAGTATTTGGTGCAAAAGAATGGGATTTGAGATGACTATCTAATTCACCAAAGAAGGGGAATAAGGAGGTGGATGTGAATTCAACTCTGATCCTCTCAAGTAGGAGTGTAAACGGATCGAATTTGAAGGAACATACTATTTTCATATTCAATTTGTTTATATCAATGTTCTTAATCAAATTTGAATTGAACTTTTATTTAATCAAATCGAGCCTACGCAAATATCGTGCTTCAGTGATTCTGCGGTGACTCCCACCTTGGGAGCTCACCCTCTTTTACATCAAAAAAAATATCGTACTTCAGAATTTTCCGATAAGAAGTGAAAAATGAATTGGAAATGGATATATATATAAGTAAATAGAATAATATTCATTCGATATTGTATTCTTTATCTCACTCTTTTTCATCTTCCACTTGAACGAGGGATAACAAATAAGATGAGATAAGGAATAAATGTGGTTTATACTTATTTTATTGGTTTGAGAATTAAGGAAGGAAATATTAGTGTAAATAAAGATATAATGGATGATTAACTATGATATGACCATTTATCTTGGTACAACTTATCTCAGGATAAAGTCCAGTTATCCGTAAGTGTCCATTATTGATCCATCCTTGGCGTAGTTGCATTGAATCATCCTTTTTTTTCACAAAAATTACAGGTGCACCTTATCGTAAGGTACTGGGAGAATTACCAGAAGTTATTGCAATTGCACATTCAACTCCCTAACTCAGTCGTTGCCATACAATATGGCAGAATAAAGACCAGTTGACTATCAGGTTCAAGAGAGATTTCAAATTCAAGCTACTGCTTAGGTGGTAACCTAGATGCTTCTCTTGGGAACACACCGGGAAATTCATATACTATAGGCATTCTTTATAATCTGCTCAATTTCTATTATAGTAGACATATAAGCTAAGTTGCTCTACATCCATGCATTAGCAGTCGTCATCCCCCTAAGAGCAGGGATGTATACTATTTCATCATTAGATGTCTTTTTTTGATACATTGAAGTATAATGGATGCATGATCTTTTGGAAGTAATTAAGACATGCATGATGTCTTTCCAACCGGTCTATCCCAATGATGATGTCAAAGTCATCCATTTAAATGAGTATAATGAAACTTGTAACTAGTGTCATGCTATATGTGCTATACAATCATCTAGAATTTATTGATATGTGCGTGTCCTATTTCATTGATTACATGAGTTTTGTACTTCTATTAGAATTATTCTCAAATTGGGTAGTAAATGTCGTGTCATAAATGAATGTGAAGTACCATAGTCAAACAAATCATGTACTGAAAGACTGAGGATAGTAAAAATAGTAGTGTCACCTCGTATAACAGTTCCAGACTTGTGAGCTTGTTCTTCTGTGATGGCATTAAGTTGGACATGATGGGCTAATGCCTTAGAGTCATCAATGCTTTTAGTTGGTTCTTTTATTTGATATGATCCTTGTAAACCTCGGCCTCTGCTCGTCTATATACCATGTGATGCTCCTTTGTTAAGGATAAACATGCCTCTCATATTGATATGGATAGGTGATGAATCTCTATTTCATTACCTTTATTCTTTCATTTTGACCTTAAATCTCTAGTTAAATGCATCTATATAATATTAATTTATACAAAATAACACTCAATACTTCACATAAAAATTGTATAAAATACTGTATAAATTATTGTATTTAATACCAAAATGAAAGAATAAAGGAATAAAAGAAAAAGAATGAAGTGTCAAAGACACTGAGTGATCTTAGACTATGAGATCTAGTCATCATGATGACATGGTCGACAAAGAATAAAGTAGGAGGAGATAGGAGAGCCAATTGTACAGAAATACAGCCTAAAAGCCTTACTTTTATATCCCAATAATTACATTTTGGGACCTATTTTTCTATTTTGTACCTTAAAACAATAAATCCTGAACATGAATATTGTACAGAAAAATATAAAGAAAATACAAAATTTATTTGATTCAAAAATAATGTACAGTGTGACCGAGATACACAGAATAAAAAGACACAAAGAAAGCTTTGCAGATATGTATCTTCTCCATACATAATCAAAATTCACTAAACTCACCTTTATTGTTCATAAAATTTATTTATCTATTTAATGAAGATGGTTTCATTCAATTTGGAGTTAAGATGCAAAAATTGACTTCTGGGCCCTCAATGTGCAATATACATGTATAAAACGGTATATGGAACAACGATACACAATTGGCTTTTCCATGCAAACAACTGCAAGGCCAATCATCCGCCATTCGGTCGTATCAATAACCTTTTGGTGGGAGGTTTGTCCATGGCAACCAGCCTTTGCAGCACTAGTATCTGCCATATCAGAACAACTGGAGACAAAATCGGAACTATCAGCAAATCATGTACAGACAGTACTAGCCGCATCACTAGTACACGGCTATTCATCAAAACCACTACCCTACTCCTCAATTTCATCAGTAGAAACTCCCTCCTCACTACAATTCTCGGTTTTTGTAGCCTCCACAAAATCACTCCCAGCGTAGTCAACACGTTGAATCATCTGAGGCAGTCCCTGAGAACACCTCTGTTGATTGTTTGGCCCAACTTGTCAAAGTCCTAGCGAAGATGAGTCAAAAGTTTGACGATCTCACCGCCATCAAAACTCCGATTTAAGCACAGGTTGAGGCGAACCCTAATAATTTCAAGCTTAAAGAGAAGGTAGTTTGTGATATCTCAGTCGATCCCAGAGAGTCAGGTATTTCAGATTTTGTGTTGTCTCATGAAGTGACTCTCAAGAGCGGCATGACATTGATTCTATCTGTCGCAACAAAGGGGAAGAATAAAGTGTCTTCTGGTGAGTCACTTATGCATCAGTCGGTCCAGCAACAGAGATAGGTGAGGAAGAAGATGGGGGGGGGGGGCAACACCAACACTAGTCATCCACCACCACCAATAGGAAAACAAACAAAAATTAGTAAAAAAAATCCAAAAAGAAAAGAAGAGTTAAAGCCAAGAAGGACCAGCCATGGATGAGCCAGCACCAGCAGCACTTCCAGCATAGTGTGACGAAGTCGAAGCTCATGTAGATACATTTTTGCTTGTTTTGCATAGTGACTCATATTCTAGACAGACATCTATACAAAATTCTATAATTAAGAACAATGCATTTTCTCATGTGTATATTCTTTTTCCTGAAGCAACGAAAAATACCAAAAAAACAGAGTTTTGAAAATGCAATATCTGACCCTAGCATTATTGAATTATTGAAAATCTTGTATCGAAAATACCATTAATGAAGGCCATGGAATACATTCCCGCTGTGAAGAAAGGATTGAAACATGCATGTACCTCCAAGCATCAGAGCCGCAAAAACAGATGCGGTACATACTAACCATGGCCATTGTGAATGCTATCAGGGATCTCCCACTGAAAAAGAAAGGCAAGGGAGCACCTCTCATCCGATGCCGGATATTCGATCAGACATACGAGTGAACTCTGCTTGATAGCGGGTCTTCAATAAACGTCATGGCCTCATCACTTCTGGAAGAATTTGGGCTTGGACCGCTCAAACTCACTCGTATGATTCTGCAATTTGCAGATCGATCCATTAAGCAGCCTAGAGGTTTGTTGGAGGATGTTATCGTGACTTTGCAGGACATGCTTTTTCTAGTGGACTTTGTCGTCCTAGACATGGACTCTCATGCACCATTGCTCCAAACTCCCATCATTCTTGGCTGACCATTCCTTTGAACTGCCGAAGCAGTTGTATATTACAGGTTTATAAAGATCGCATTTCGCTCTTGCACTGACAAGATCACTACGTACATGATCAGTGAGCCGAAAGCTGCATTTTATGAAGGCAAAGCACAATCAGCAGCCGAGGAATGTGACATTGTTGATATCAATGTTAACAACTTTCTTTGAATGACATTCTGAACCAGGAAATCCTCTCTTGAGAGGAGGACCTAGAAAGCACAATCGACCCTTGCTCACTTGTTAACTTGGATGCAGAAATAGAATTTGAATCGATGGTCAACTTGTTTGAAGATTCATGCCATACCAAACATGACGAATTCATTGCAGATATGTTTGACGCATTACTATTAGAGCTAGCAGTGACAGAGGTGGACATCGCCTCATTGAATTTAGCCGAACATCCATCTACTAGCACAGCTTCTAAAGTGTCCACGGAGCATACTCCATAATTACTTGAACTCAAACATCTCCCGGCAGGTCCAAAGTATGGTTTCCTTGTGGATGAAGAGAATATGTATCCGGTCATCATTTATACAGGCTGACTTCGGATTAAGAATCTCAACTTCTCGAGGTCCTAGAGAAACTTTTCAAGGCACTTGGTTGGAAAGTATCCGATCTTTGAGGGATAAATCCGGCCTTGTGTTCACTTCACACCACATATATCTAGAAGATGACTGCGTATCGTCCTGTGAACCTAATCCTCAGAATGTAGTTACGAAGGAAATCACGAAGTGGTTCGAGGTGGGTTTTATTTATCCCATCATCGACTCCAAATAGTTGATCCCCCTGCACATCGTTCCAAATAAATCATGGCTCACTATTGTTAAGAATGACCTAGGAGAGGAGATCTCTAGCCAAGTACTGGCATCTTGGCATTTGTGTGTTGACTACCGGTGCTTGAATTCAGCTACCAAGAAAGACCACTTCCTGCTTCCATTCATTGATCAAGTTCTTGAGAGATTAGTTGGGAAAGAATTCTTCTACTTTTTAGATGTGTACTCCGAATACAATCAAATGACGATCACCCCTGAAGACTAAGAGAAACAACATTCACATGCCCATTTGGTACATATGCCTTTCGCAGAATGCCTTTTGGATAATTCGGTGCTCTTGCCAAATTCCAAAGGTACATGCTTGCAGTCTTCATCGATATAGTCGAGAGTTTTTCTTGATGTTTTCATGGATGATTTATCAGTCTATGGTGACAGTTTCGACTCTTGTCTTCAGCACCTAGACCAAGTATTGCAGAAGTGTCATGAAGTAAATTTGGTTTTATCATGCGAAAAAAGTCACTTCATGATCACAATAGGAATTGTGCTGCGCCACATTAGTTCCAAGCGAGGCATGGAAGTCGACCCGACGAATGTGGATGTCCTTGCTAAATTAGATCCACCTCAAAAGGTGAAGAATATGAGGTCCTTTTTAGGGCATGTTGGCTTCTACAGAAGATTTTTCAAGGACTTCAACAGAGTTTCTCGACCTCTCACAGAGCTTCTCTACAAGGAGACCGAGTTTATTGTTGATCAAAAGATTCTCCATCATTCTATCAGCTAAAAGAGCTCACCACTCAGACCGCACTCCTATAGACAACTGTTTGGTCTCTTCCATATGACATCATGACATACGCATCTGATTTTGCAGTTGGGGTAGTATTAAGACAAAGAAGAGATAAGCTTCCCTATGCCATTCACTATTCCAATAAGACGTCAACCCGGCTCCTGGCTTTCATGCCTTCACTTCTCCCTCTTATTAAAGATAGCCTCCGTCTACAGCTCTTTCGATCCCGCGCGATGAAGTATAGCAAAAATATACAGTTACAGAGAAAGAATTGATGGCAGTTGTTTTTTTCTCTAGAAAATTTTAGATCCTACCTTCTTAGATAAAGAATTATTATTTTCATTGACTACTATGTTATTCGATACCTACAGCAGAAGAAAGATGCCAAATCACATTTACTCAAATGGATCCTTCTCCTCCAAGAATTCGATTTGGAAATCAGAGATAGACCTGGAGTTCAGAATATGGTAGTAGATCATCTGTCCAGAATAGAATATCAAGATACTCAGATGAGCAATGCACAAATCATAGAAACATTCCCCGATGAATCCATCTTCAACATTGGATCACTCCCGTGGCATGTCGATATTGTGGACTACATTATCTTTGGGGTGGTTCCACAAGGCTGGATGAGAATCAAGAAGGAAAATATCATGTCTGATATCCATTTCTACCAATGGGAGGACCCATACTTATTCAAGGAAGGAGTGGATTGTATTTGGCGACGGTGTATTCCTCACGAGGAGTACACAAGTGTCCTCGAGCACTTCCATAACTTTGAATCTAGTGGAAACCATTCTGAAAGTAGAACGTGGCCTCTGTTGGCCGACTCTATTCAAGGATGCTAATGAATATGTCAAAGCTTGCACTGATTGTCGGAAAAATGAGAAAAATCCTCGTTGTTAAAGACCCTATGCTCCTCAAATTTATTCAGATCTCTGATGTGTTTGATGCATGAGGTATTGATTTCATAGGTTTGTTTCCTAACAGTCAGGGCTATGAATACATCCTACTTGTCATGGATTATGTGAGTCGACGGTTTGAAGCTATCCCTACTCGAGCCACAGATAGTTGCACAGTGTGTCGATTTCTAAAAGTGAACATCATCTCGCAGTTCGGGATACTGAAGATTCTTATTTTAAATGAGAGTAGTCACTTCATCAATAAAGAGGTAAAGAAATTAACGAAGGAGTACAACATCGATCACCGATTCACATCTCCTTATCATCCTTACTCAAATGGTCTGACTGAATTATCAAACAAAGAAATCAAGAGGATCCTGCATAAACTTGTGAGGTCAGACCGAAATAACTAATCACAACACCTGGACTCAATTCTTTGGGCATACAAGACCGCCTACAAGTCTCCCTTGGTCATATCACCCTACCGTCTTGTCTATAGAAATCCATGCCATCTTCCCGTGAAACTCATTCCTAAATCACTCTGGGCAGTAAACATCTGCAACCTCGACTTACAAAAAGATGGTCAGCAAAGAAAACTGGATCCGAATAAGCGTATGGAAATCTGAGATTAGGTATGACAACAACATCTTGATGTACAAAGAGAAGGTCAAGCGTTGGCACGACAAACACATCAGAAGAAAGACCTTCGAAGCTTGACATAAAGTGTGCTTGTTCGATGCAAAGTTGAAGATTTTTCCAGGAAAGTTGAAAAGTAAATGGATAGGTCCCTACAAAGTTAGAACTGTACGTGACAATGGAAGTGTTTGATATCAGAATTCATAGCTTTAACAACATCAGTGGAGCTGGACAATGCTTCCCAAAATATTTTTGATTGATTTTCTTATTTTCTTCTTTTTGTTTCAACTTTTCAATTCTTTCACTCTTTCATATTGCACTCACCCCATTCATCTATGATATACTTAGGATATGCTTCATCCTAATTATAGGGGGGTGCGCGTATTCGAGTTATTCATTGTCTCGCTTGTCTCTGAATTTTTGACATTCTATCTATACTTAGGGATATTTTACCCTAAGTATAGGGGGGACAAGCTGAGCCATTGATTTTTGTAAAGTTTGATCTTCGATAATCCCATTTTGTATATAGTATTCAATACTTAGGATTAATTGATCCTAAGTATAGGAGGGATGAACGACTTCTCATTCTTTATTTAGTCGTTATAGTATGGACTTTCCTATACTCAACACGAGTTATGTCTTCCTTTTTCTCTTTGATCACTATGAGGACATACCTCAAGCTAAGTATAAGAGGGTCGTATATACATTGATATACTTTAGCCATAATTCGTACTTTCATATTTTTGAATAATATGGCTAAAATATCATACTAGTCAGAGTATATAATAAATCAAATGTAAAGAATACACTATAAATATGTATAATTTTTTTCAAAATTTCTTGTAAATATGATTAATAAGCTGGTTTAAAAATATTTCGCAAAATGATTTGAAAATAGTTGTAAAATATCTTGAAAAATCTTTTGAAAACTATTTAGAAAACTTTTTGTAAAATATTTTTAAACTTTTGTAAAAATATTTTTATCAATATTAGTAAAAATCTTTTTCGTTCATTTGAATAAAATTTTTGAAAATTCAGTTTGCAAATGATTTGGAAAATGGTTGTAAAAGTAGTCTGCAAAATCCATACATACTGTTTGAAAAATCTTTGCAAAAAGATTTTTAAATTTTGTAAATGTTTGCAAAATTATTGTAAAAATCATTTGAAAAAAAATCAAAATGGTTGTCAAAACATTTTCAAATTATTATGAGACCCTTGTACATAATTATGAGGAATAATGACCCAAACACAATTATATATACACATAATCATTGTATAAAAGTTTGTAAATAACAACTAACTTAACTCTTGTAAATACCTAGTGTATATTCTTAAACCACTTCTTGTAAATACACATGCACTCCCATATACATATTCGCACATTCACTAGACTTTATTAAAAAATCCCTAAATTTTCACAACTTTCAAAACCCATAAAATTTGCAAAATATTTTCAAAATTGCATTAAAAAGCGTAAAACTTTGTTTCAAAAATCCACAAAAATTTCAAAAATCAGAAAATTGTTTCATAAAAAGATTTTCTTGCATTGTACATAGCACTTGTATTTTTCGGAATGATCAAGACAATTGAACAAGTCTTAAATAAAGTCTGAAGATTAGAGCTTGGTTTAGACCTTTATCCACTTAATTTCAGAGGAATCCAGTAAGGACTGGAATTGAGATGCTTCATGTCACCTTGACTTAATTCTTTAGGTTACATGAGACTATGTTCATGAGTCGATTCATTGTGTATAACTAGAACCCTTCATGCCATCTGTACGACTCTCTTGAGACAGTGGCTTGAGTAGAAATATCGTACTAAACACTTAGCTCAACTTAGATGGATTGTTGAAAAATCTTGGAATCTAAGCCGGGAGGATACTAGGTCGTTTTCATCAAGGGTGGCTTAAGAACCATTCTTGGGGACTGTCGAAAAAGGTACTTCAACCCACTTCTTCCGGTAGCAAGGACATCTAACGACTAGAGATTGGATTGAAACTGTGCTTCAGATGAGGAATGGTCTGCTAGCACAACATTTTCCAAGACCCCAAAACATGGGCGGACCAAAGGATTCTATGTCTGTCGGTGCAAAATAAGAATTCAAAGTAATGCAAAGCAAAGAAAATATAAAAAAAAGAAGCCTACACTGAAAATTTCAAAAAAAATATTGAGCTTCCAGAAAAAAAACATGTTTCTTGGTGAAGACTCGGTTACACTGATCGAGCTTCACAAGGGAATGAAACTACACCGGTCCATTCCCACTTCTTTTCTCATTTTCATAGCTTCTCCCTATCTCGATTGTGAAACTAGCATGTACCTGACCTTAGAAGGAAATATATGTCTCCCTGAGGATGAGTTACGAGAGGAGCAGACTCCCTGATAGTTCAGTGATTTATTTGGGAAGAGCTAGCAAATTCACCCACATGGTACTTATTATTTCAAGGTTGCGAGAGTATGCGACTGAGAGGATGGTTCTGAGCAGACTGTGAGTTGAACTGAATAATAGGATTATGGAACCTAAGGCACGTTGTCACACTTCCTAACCTTAATTCAGTTCCGAACAAATCAAGAATCCAAAGGTCTTAACAGAGCTCCAAACTTTAATTTTAATATGACAAATTCAAGAGTCAAAATTGTTCCAAATTCTTTCTTTTTCTTTTGTTTATTTTCTTTTCTGCACTTATTAGCATAAGTGTTTTCTAGGGATTAGCAAAGGCAAGTTTAGGAGGTGATGAATCTCCATTTCATTACCTTTATTCTTTCTTTTTGGTCTTAAATCCCTAGTTAAATCATGTATATAGCAATAATTTACACAAAAATAACACTCAATAATTGATCTATATACATTGTATAAAATATTATATCTAATTCCAAAATAAAAGATAAAAGAAGAAAAGAAAAAAATAAAGTATCAAAGACATTGAGTGACCCTAGATCCCAAGACCCAGTCATCATGATGACTCGGTTGACAAGGAATAAAGTAGGGTGAGATAGGGCATCCAAATGTACAGAGAATACATCTCAGAAACCCTAATCTATAACCCAGAAATTGCATTTTGGACCTATTTTATTCTTTATTATTTATACCTAAAATCAATAAACTTTGAACATGAACATTGTACATAAAAATACAAAGGAAAATATAATAAATATTTCATTAAAAAATAATGCACAATGTGCCCGAAAAAAAATAAAAAAACACAAAGAGAACTTCACAGACATGTATCTTCTCCATACATACCCAAAATTGACCGAACTCACCTTTATTATTCATAAAATTAAATTATTTATTTAATGAACATAGTTTCATTTAATTTGGAGTTAAGATATAAAAGTTGGCTTTTGATCCCTTATTGTGCAATATACCTATATATACTATTGATAAATCCTAGATTTATCAGCTTAATTCATGATATTTATCTCTCTTACTTAAGTTAATCACAAGATTAATAGACTAATTAATACCAATTACTAATTTATATGTTGTAAAAAATTAACACTAATTATCATTTACCTATTATGGTGTAGTATTTTATGTCTTTATTCCTTATTAAAAATCAAATAATTAGAATAAAATTATGCATAAATAAATAACATAAAATAAAATAAAAATCCAAAAAAATATAAAAAGGAAAAAAATAAAGAAAATGGTCTTATATGATTTTTTTAGTGTTTAATTTTTATCTATGTACAAATGACCTCTAACCTCTTTGACTTCTACATGAAAGTTGTAGATCTCATCGAGATCTACAACTTTTTATGTTTACTACTTTTCCAAGTTCATCCTCTAACTAATTCTTTCGTAATTATCTCTGAATTATCAAATTTCTTCAATTCAGATTGGGTCACGTGGTGCCTTCAGATCGCGCCATGTAACCTATTCATTTTGTAGCCACTCCATCCGCTTCTGACCATGATCGCCTTGCCTCTCCATCTCCACCGTTCATTAGCACTGACACCTACACCATCTGATTACATCCATCAGGTGCATCTTAATCGATCTTTTGTGCCTAAAATCATACCATCAGATCAAGATCGAACGGTCGTTTCATCTCCATCAACCTCCGTCCCATTCATCCCAAACTCTTCGTTCCACTACAACTTCTCCCATTTACGCCAGCAACCATTTTCAACTGCCTTCCTCGAAACCTCCACCAACTTCCTCTCCTAACTACCCTCTTCCACGTCAATCACACCGTGACCATTAACCCTAAGTTCCGTGTTAACTGACGATAGTTGAAACCACCGCCTGGAGAATAGCAAGCTACATTTACCATCCTTTAAATACACCATCCCTATCCTCTGCTCCGGCTATCTTCCCCTGTGAGAGTTTTCCCAAAGCCGTCTAGCCTCTTCGGTGACAGAGAGAGAGAGAGACCGAGATCCGATGGTTATAGATCAACCACATCATTTATCCGAAGCAATGGTTCGCATCCAAGCCTCCAGATCCGAACCTACTGCCGAGCCTTGAACGAAGCTCAAGATCGTGCCGCGTGGACTGAGCCTCAGTGCCCGAACCTAGACAAGTCATGTGTTCTGCGTACGTGATTGGAAAAAGTACAACGCATGTCCTCCAGTTCTCTGATATTGCAGATAAGTCCTTCTGCATGTGTGAAAATTGCAGTAATACTCCTGCATGTTATTTTATTTGCATTTTAGTCCTTGTTTATCATGATCTGTAATAAAGCTGGGAAGTTTTCCTACATTTATGCCCCTGGATTCATTGTTAAATATCTTTTTATCCTTAAATCCAATGTGATTTTGGTCTCCTTTGAAAGCTTGTTTGATGCTCTATCTCTTTGCATGCTAGATTGCTAATTTGGGTTTAAAAATTATGTAATAATTATGCTAATTTTAATCATTATTATTAGGTCATCAAATAATTTAATTGATCACTATCGCTATTAAGCATCACAGTGAAAGCTTAACTCATGTTGAGTAAGTTCTGAGATTTATATCACACCTTATCTAATTATTACCTTAATTAATAACCAGTCAATTCAAGGTATTTTTGCGATTAATCCAAGTTATCTATTGAGTGTCTATAGTGTGGTTGTCACATTCTTGTTGATCGTGCGTTATTGTCTGCATTTAATTTAATCACACAAAAATTGTTTTTAAAATATGTATTGTTGTGATTTGTGCATCCATTTAATATAATTAGTCCTTAAATATGCTATTTAAATTATTTGATATGTAAGTTTAATCAACAAATTGCTCGCGTCGTTGTGTTCGACCATGGAATTCCCAAGATAAAAATCAAAGTTGAATCCTCCTCATGGAGATCTTTAATTTGGTTTTGTATGAGATGCTAAGTGCTCGTGCTATAACGAATCGATTTTAATACATGCAATTAGCACTTCATCAACTATCCAATATATTTATTCTTTATATTTTTCACTTTCTTATATTTTTTATAAATTTATATATATTATATAAAACACATTTCTAAAATAAGAATAAAATCATAAAAAATTCATTGAAATAAATAATGTGTTAAAATATATAGGTAAATTATACTTATATAATACATATACATATTTATTTAAGTCAATAAATAAATTCAAAAAATATATAAATATGTAATTAAATAAATCATAAATATTATACAAAATAATAAAATATAAAATACAAAATGAAAATAAAATATGCTAAATACATGTATATATATGTAAATATCAATACATAATATATTAACTTGCAAAATTAAATAAAAATTAGGGTAAAATACTACAAAAAATACAAATATTCTTTATGTTTTAACCTAAAACTAATAGAATAATATATTATTTTTAAATCAATTTATAAGAAATTTTTAATCCTCTTTTTTGCGTGGACCAACCAGAGGCACCCAACTGTTGACCTTCGATTAACAATCCTTCCCCTCACATCTGACTTCTGTCAGAGTTCACAAGGAGGCTTCCTTCTCCCATTTCTTACTCCATGTTGTCATCCTCCTCGAGAACCTCACCTTATGCAGCTTGCACAACCCTCTCCATCATCCAACCTATAGATCCCACCAACCCTTCTTCTCCTTCACACCACCATCTTTGCCTTTTTGCATTTCGTCATTCTATAAAAATCCAGCTCCACCCCCATTTTTAAGTTTTGAACCCCTTCTAGGCATGTAACCCCAAGAGAACCTTCCTAGGTTTAGTGGTGACAACACTGATTCCCAGCCTCATCGACGGGGATAAAGTCTGGATTGCGACGATCCAAGCTTCCTCGGCCACCTCTGGTGAGATTCAACTACTCTAGGCATTAGCGCTTGTTTGAGCTGCTAACCCTAGGTAATCTAATTGCATCTCTTTTCCGTAGCATAGAATATGTGTTACTTTAAGCAATTAGTTTAAATCCTAGTTTAATTTTAAGATCTAAATCTACTGGAGCATTAGGCTCCAGCAAAAAATCAATTATTCTCTGACTATTACCGAGTCCTATTTCGCCTCATCTTCAATCCCAAACGCATTCTTCATCAAAGCCCCCTCGTTCCCATCTCTGATTTTACCCATATCAGATCAGCAACGTTCTTACTCCACCATTCGTCGAAGCCTCTTCATTTCATACATCCCTTGTTGTCAAGCATCACCATTGGGTCGAGCATCTTTGTCTCGACTTCGTCTTCATTTTTGTGCAGACACAAGAGAGAAACGACCCCTGGAGCATGAATTCGAAGCTCTAAATAGATCTCCAAGTGCCTCAAAGCTCCATACCCCCCTCCAGTGGGCCCCCAGACTCCTTTAACGTGTCTTGCAGATGTGGGAGGTCCTCAAGAGGATGTAGCGACCATCAGAGAGGCAATCAGAGGCTTGATATGGCCGGAATCAGCGATCGAAAGTCAGCCCAGCCGACCTTCTTCTGAGTTTTTCCTCCCACCTTTGGAGACATCCGATCAAGATGCAGCACCAGGTCTTTTCTCCATCGTCGGATCATCAAGCAAAGCGAAGCCTCTATCTACCATCGGTTGAGCCACGTGTCGCGCGAAGGAGGGCCTAATCGGGTAACATAAAGGGGTAAATTGCATAGGCCCCGCTCCACCTTTTTATTTACAAATCAGCCTTGTAAATATTATGTTTAGTTTAAAAACTTGTGTAAAATTTGCACAGACTCCCTATAATTTATTATACATTGCACTTAGGTCCCGTGCCAGCTCACCTCATGTGACGCCCCATGTGAGGTGGGCAAATTAGAAGGATATCCTGTCAGGTTCTTTTATTTGCATTTATTCCTAGAAAATTGTAAATAGTGTTAGACTTTTGGGTATTTTGCACATGACCCATTGGATGTCATTTATTGCATAAATACCCTGTTAGGCTTGTAATTATTTATTTGTATTTGTATTTTTTGTTAAATAGCTCTAGTTCCTCATTTATTTTGGGAAAATTATTGTGAATGCCTTAAATATTCCTCATCCATGCTCACATTTTTATTTATCATTTACTTACATTTTTGTAATTATTAAAAATAGAATAAAAGCTATTTATTACCAATATAACTTTAAAAATATAAAAAATTATAAAACCTTATCTAAAAATTCCAAAAAATATGATTATGTATTATAAATCCAAACCAAAAATCACAAAAAATATAAAAATAAAACATTGAAAGCCCCTAAAAACATTATAAAAATCATTAAAATTATATTAAAATTAAAAAATATTTGTTTATTTTTCTTATTTTTATTTATAATAAACAATATATACTAAAATTAATTTTAGAAATTTTTGAAGTATTTATCTATTTTTAAAAACCAAAACAATCCCTCACAAGTGAGGTACTTTTATGCAAGATGATGAGACAGACACCCCCATGAAGGTGTGACCTATGCTGAATACGTCTAATCAAGTCGGATGCTCTATACAAGGTGAGAGCACCGTTTTCAACAAGACCCTACTCGCCTACATATCACTAGTCTCTGGTGGTACAACAAGGCAGCTACAGATCGAGTTCTTGGCTCTATCCTTTAAGGGTCGTGCCTCACTCTGTCTGGAATATACTTGAATGCAGTGAGGCTTTGTGAACGCCAGACAATGATGTTCTTTACGATTTTTATTAGGGTCAAAATTTATTATAACACCCCTTGTTTTAATTTTTGGTTTTCAAAATTTTTGAGTAATTTTTAATACAAAGCGCCTAACGATTTTTTGGATTTCTTTTTGCCCTAGATGCTCAAAATCAGAGGGAGAAAATAGTAAAGCAATGCAAGGTGGTTCAAGGATGGAAATCTCATGCTTGAACCTAAATGATGAATGCTCAATCAGAAGTACTTACAACGCTTCCCAACTCTCTCCATGTGGGATGCAAGGCAGAAATTTGTAAACATAATCTATATGAACAATATGCAAATGAAGGAAATCACTCTAAACATGAATTATCATTAACCGTGAAGAACCAAATGCTAACTACTCAAAGATGGAACCTAAATGTTCGGTCTTAAAGACTCTTTTGTGCTTGCCACAACAAGTCCTGCAAGGATTGTATAGAGTCTCTCGCGGTGCTCGATTCCAAGTCTAAGTAATCAACAATTAATTTTTTTTGACTAAGTCCAAAAGCAGATAACTATAGGTGCATGCTTCTGTTAAGTGTTTGAACCTATTGTACGGAGCAAGCAATCCTTAAATGCTAAGGGCTCATTCCACAAAATAAATGAAAATAAGGCAGAAATCACAAAACATGAAAAACAAAGAAAATAAAGGCGAAGAAAACAATAGAAAACTAGGTGAGCCCCCAAGTGTACAAATACTTGGTAAAATATGTCTGGATGTCCAGTGTCCAGTCCACTTGTACTGTTACACATTAATAAGTGGAAATAAAAATGTCACTCTCTCACAAAAATAAAGCCAAAAAATGTGTTATGCTAAATCCTCTCTCTCTCTCTCTTGCTCTCTCCAAGTAGTCCACCAAAGAGAAGAACCACCCTCCTCGTAGCTTGAGTGCTTCAACCACCTAAGTAGTCGCCTTCGCCTCGAGGTCCCTCACAAGAAAAATATAAGAGAAATGATTAGCACAGATAAATAATCATTTTAAGAAAAAGGAAAAATAAAAGAAGGAAAATAATGAAGGAAAATAACACACAAAAATCTATCCTACGCGTTGCTCCATGTCAACGGCACCATTTGTTGAGAAGGGATTTTCACTGATCTTGTGCTCCACACAAGACGGGAACACAATCACTGAGGCGAACAATGAGAACCTCTCTTCAAACAACAATTAACCCACAACTAAAATAATCAAGCAATCGTGGTGGAGTTAAAATTTATTATAACTCTACAAAATGTGTATATAGGTGCAAGTATGTGTACAGTGTCGAACACAGGGAGCAAGGGGGACAGATGACAAAAATTGGCTAAAAGATAATAGATGTTTTTTGTGTTTTATAGGGATTTTTATTTTTTTTGTTTTTTCAATAATATTTTTTTAGAAATTTTAATTTATTTTTTTGTTTTATTTTAAATTTTACAATTTTTATATTTTTTATATTTTCTTATTTTTAATTTTCTTTTTAATAAATATACTATGTATATAAGGTATATACATACTATATAACAGATATATATTATATAAATATGTATAAAATATAGAAAATAAAGAAAATACCTAAGAAGTCTTTTTTTTATTTTTAAGGATTTTCAAAAATATATAGGGTATTTTAAAGAATAATAATAGTAATATGAATACATATAGCTATATATGTATTTTCTTTTCATTTTGTAATTTCGTATTTTTAATTAAATAAAAACAACAAAACAGTGAGTAATGATATCTTGCCGAGTTGTTCTTTATTTTAGAAATAGCTAAATAGCTCAAAATTTTCTAAAACCTTTTTAATATATAATATATAGTAAATAAAATATAGAAATAGAAAATGCACTTTTTAGACTTTTTTATGCTTTTTATATTTTTTAGGATTAGAGAGGGTTTGCAATTTTTTCTTTTCTTTTTTTATTTTTGGTCTGTAGGATCAAAATACTGTAGTAAATAACTCCTAATTTTTGAATTTTTCAAAACATTTTTCTAATTTTCATATATTTTTTAATGTACACAAGAACTAAATGTAATGTTTTTTTGGATTTTTAAATATATAAAATTTGTTAAATGGCCTTGTGAAAAATATACATGATTTTAAGTAATGTCAGGCATAAAATAAATTTCCTACAAATTTTTGATGCAAAATGATATTTTTAATGCACGAAATAAAGAAAATAAAAATACAAGTACTACCAAGGACTGAAAAATAATTTAAATAAAGTAAAAATATATTTCCAAAAAAATAAAGTCTAAGGGCCTCCGTACATTTTTCCATGAATGTTTGAATCATATAATACTGGTAGGGATAAAAATGTAATTCTCAAAAAACGATAGGGTGTACATGCAAATTATCCAAAAATTTTGAAATGGATTACAAATTTTCTGGACTAAATAATAACCCTAACAAGCAAGGGGTCCCTTGCAAACAGCCCACCATCTCATGTGTATGGGCACGCGAGGTGATAAGGCGAGGGACCTTGATGTAAGTAAAACAAGTACAATGGTCTTACTGCAAATATTACAAAAGTTTTATTACTTGAAATAAAAGTTTTTGGACTGAAAATAAAAGACAAATAACAAGGGGTAAAGCCTGTAAAATACCCCCACTTAAGCGTTGGCGGATGGTTGGATTGATTCCACTTATCCATGTCTCGAGCGTGTAACGGTCGATAATGCTTCAGAGATGGACAGTTGGGATTAAATGCCATTGGCTGATCTGATGGCTGAGGGCATGTTCATCCGACGGTGGCTGCTTGATTTGAAGCGCCTCAATGATTCGACGGTCAAGGAAGAACATGGAAGAACGCCTATAACGACAAACTTCGATCCGACCTCCAGAGCAGCTCCGGTGGTCTCTGGCTATGCGCTGAGGCTAAAAATGCTCTTGATGGCTCCTCACAATGGCATGATTTCTAAGGGTCCCAGGAGCTCAGATGAGGTCCCCTAGAGGCTGATGAAGCTTCGGAACTCTAGGACCCTTCGACTTGGATAAAATAAACCCAGGTGGGGTCCTTAGCCTCTAGGACTGATGACACGAAATGCCCGAGCAACTAAGGCAATCAGGTGTAGCTAAATCGGTCGTCGCGACCTCAATCACTCGGATGTGTCGATCAAGAAAAATGAATCACTCGAAACAAATAAAATAAATCAAGCACGAAGAAGCGGTCCTGCTATATGTTTAACCTGGTATAGCACCCAGGGTCGAACTCAAGGAGCACGGATTGGCCGAAGGCCTACGAAGTAGTAAAAATGAATAAAATAAAAGACAAAATATTTTTTTAGTGGTTTTTAATTATTTTTATATTTTTTTTGGATTTTTAATATGTAAAGAAAATAAAAGAAACACAAATAAGCACACTTCAACAATTTATTTAATGCATCAAAAATCAACCAAAAATTAAAACAAAAATATTTTTTATGTGTTTTATATTTTTTTATGTTTTTGGTGAATTTTTGGGATTTTTCTGATATTTATTTTAATTTCTAAAAATCAAACAGTAACAAAAACAAGGGGTACTGTCCAGCCAAGCCTAAAGTCCCTAGATAAAATACCTAAGGACCTCAAAAAGGTCTGGAGTAATTTTCCTATAAAATAGATGAAATGAGGAAAATTTAGGTACCAGATTTATTGTTTTTGGATTTTTAATGTATTTATTAGAATTTTTATGGGTTTTTTGGGGTTTTTAAGTTTTTAAGGTTTTCCAGTGGTGAAAAATAGCCAAAATTGGCTAGAAAATAAAGGAACACAAACTAAACAGTGGCTAATTTTATAGAATTTTTAGGGGAGTTTTTATATTTTTTTGTGATTTTTAAATCTAGACAGTAACAAAAACTAAGGTTTTTGAATTTTTAAAAATAACAAACGAAATCAAAAATGTCCTCAAAAATTCACAAAATTCCTACACCATGGCAGGAGCCATGTGTCGAATTTTTGTCGAATTTGGAGGTGATTTGATATTTTATTCAAAAATGACAAGAGGGTACTGTGCACAGGGACTGGAATGCAAATACCCAAAGTTCTGGGGGTCCAGGTGCAAAATACCCAGCCAATCACGCGCCAAGCGCGTGCCTGGGGCACTCAGGGACCTATTTGTAAAGAAAATAAGTCCCGAGGACCTATTGGTAACTCGTACCAAAAGTCCAGGGGGCTATGTTGCAAATAACCCAAAAATTAACGCACATGCGAAATTAAACCATTCACAGGGGCATAAATGCAAATATCAAAAATATTTCATTCATTTCAGAACAATCCAGAACTACAAGGGCATAGATTGCAAATATACCAAAATAACACGTGACGAAGCACGTGGCTCACACAGGCAGGCGTATAAATACAAATATCTAAAGCACGAGGTCCAACATGCAAATTACCCTAAAACTAAACAACTGACTAAAATATTTACAGGACTAAAACGAAATAAAGGACAAGGCAGGGCCTAAGGGCAAATTACCCTTTATTAATGCGGCCGATGGATGCGCGCCACGTGGTGCATCTGACGGTGTGGATCAGGTGGCGCTCCAACGCTGAGGTCCTCGCAGCGATCGGACGGTCGGGGGTACGCCACGTGGGGGATCGAACGGGTGATGCTCTCGGTGGCCAAACCTCGTGCAACGGACGGTCCAGATCGCCTCTCCAAGATCTGACGGTGGCTGGATCTCCTCAAGTGGACGGTCAGGATGAGAACTGGAGGTCGAGGATGATCGGACGGTCGGGGAAGATGCTGGAAGAACAGTTGGCCGGCGAGTTTCGCCGGCCTCGTGCGTGCGCTGGGATCCTCCCCTGCTGCCTCTAGAGATCGGAGAAGCTCCGCGATGATGCTCCGCAGCTGATGGTGGGTTCCGATGACCCAGCCGAGCCCTGGAGGGCTCCGGCGAGGTCGGCGGAGGTGAAGCTCCTGGCCCGAATGACCCAAGCCCTCAGATGGGCTTGGATGAACCTGCAAAATGTGCCAGCAAACTCGCGGGTCGAGGGCAAACTGCCTCGACCCGGTTAGGCGGGTGAAGGTGGCCGGTGGTGCGACATGGGCGAGCTCCGGCGAGGGGGGTAGACGGAGGAGCTCGAACCCCAGCTCCTGTGCGAGCTGGGTTGGATGGGGGTATGGAGAAGGTGCGCGGAAGGAAGGCGGAGGTGACGATGGATTCCGATGATCGAATGGAGGTGTGAGGTGGTCAGAATCGACGAAACACGGCGACGGCGAGATTTGGGGGAAAATGGAAATTGAACGGAAAGGTGGAGCTAAGGGACTACCTGGGTGGTCGAGGAGACTGTGCTGGAGCTGGGGAAGCTCTCGGTCGTGGCCTCAAGGGTCGTCTCGGCCCGAGGCTCGGAGCTCGCTCAGGCGGCGGAGCTGCGGCGGATGTATCGCCGGATCGATGGTTTTCACCTCCTCTCCTCGCTGCAACAGGACGAGGCGCGAGCTGTCACCTCTCTCTCTCTCTGGAGCTCACTGGAGAATGACGCGAATGGCCAAAGATGCATGAAATGGGTGGCGGAGCTGAGCTTAAGTATGCTGGCGGGTCCGGGAAGAAAGGTTCGGGTAGGGTCACGGTGGCGCGCGGATCCCGAGATTGATGCCCGGCGAGGGTGTCGGATGTGGGAGGTGCAAAACGGAGCCGGGGTTTGGGTGATAAGCAATCGGGTCGAGCGGGTATAAATCCGAGAAGATGGGTCTGATGCTCGAGTCCGTGAGAAGTGGTCCTGGGGGGGCCAGTTGACCGGGCGGTCAACACCCCCAAGACCCAATGGGGTCAGGCCACGTGGCAGGATTTTAAAGCTCAAAATTAAGGTAGTTATGGCCCGATTTTGTAAAAACTCAAAACACAAACTATTTTTATTTTATTTTTTTCTATTTTTTGGTGATTTTTAATTAATTTTTGGAAATAAAAATAAGGTATTTACATTATATAGCTATATATAGGTATATATACAATATGTGGGTTTTTGATTTTTGATTTTTAATTATTATTTTTGTACAATTTTATTCCTATTTTATATTTTATTTATTTATAGTATAAAATAAGGAATAAAAGGGTGTTTTTATTTTATTTTTATTGTTTATATACATAGGTAAAATAAATAGTTATGTACAACTATATACAAGGTATATGTACAATGTATTTTTGTATTTTTAATTTTTTTATTTTTATTTTGGTTTTGATTCTTTTTATTTATTTACAATATATAGCAAAGAATATTTACAAAAAGTTTGGAAAATAACTTTATTTATTTACAAGGTTAAATAAATACATAGATGTGATATATGTACATGATGAAGGGGTCTTTTTAATCTTTTTGATTTTTAACTTTTTATTTTGTTTTTATCTTATAAATATATACAAGTATTTACAAGCATATTTTTGGGTGAGGAAAACATTTTTATTTTATTTACATAAATATATACACATGAGCCCCTATCTCCCTCTACTTGGCTTTTATGCGGTCAGGCCCATGTTGAGCCCTCCCTTGGGTTAGGTTGCTCAATATTTATTCTAAATATTTCCCTCTTTTTCTTTTTAATCTTTATTCTTTTATTTTTGCACAAAAACATGCTAATTATAGGTTTTTACACAATGCATGCTTTTGCTAATTATTCCTATTTACACATATCTACATGCATTTGCAAAGGTTTTTGTAGCTAAAATATAAGAATAAAGAGTGATGAATGGGTATTCATCAAGGACCTGCAAAGTTAGTCAAGGCACACAAAAAGTGAGGTCCATGGGGGCTAATTTGGGTGAAATTAGCGAAGATGGAGTCAAAGCGTTGATCTCCAACGGAAGGCGACGGAGGGAGATCTGATCTCCTGATCTAGCGAGGATCAGGGTGAGTGAAAGGGTGTGAGGCATGGCTGAATTGATTGGGAAGGAGATGCGAGTGATAGGTGGCTCAGAGAACAGAGCACAGTGAAAACGGTGGCTGGAGCTCAGCTCTGGCGTACTACGATGGACAGATTTAACAAAGAATAAAGAGAAATAAAATGAAAAGAAAAGCTAGGCTACTCTAATTTAAGTCTTAGGAATCAAAAGAAGGGCTAAACTAGGGTTCTACCTCGAGAAATGGAGCCGGAGGAGATTTGTTGCAGCTGGCCAGTGATGCTCGGATCTCTGCCTCCACACCTCTTCATCTACGCCAACGGGTCCGGGGAGTCTCCTGCTTTCACCGGGAAGCTACAATGCACGAGAAGTCAGGGATTTCGAGGGCCAAAGGGGACTAAAATCAAATCAAAGTGGCATAGGGGTATATGTACATGAAGGTGTTCAATCGGGAATGGTGCTCGATTCAGAAGACCAACGACCGAGGAATCGATATGGCGTGAAAGGCCATGAATCGAGGATCAAAAGTTAAGAAGGAATCGAAGCAAAATAATGAAAGGTTCGGAGTGGAAAAATTGAGGAAGTAGGCGGTTTAGCAGGGCTAGCAGACCTAGGGCGTCAAAGGGGCCAGTTGGATGGCGGGTCAACCAAGGCATTGCTCCACATGGCCGCTAAGAGACAAAATTCAAAATAAATTCAATAATAAATCAAAATAAAATAGTAAATGATTTATTTAATTTTTGATTCAAACATAAAAAATATTTATTATTTTATGTAGTAATTTACTATGGTTTTTTTATTTTTTTGATTTTATTTGTTGTATGTTACTTTTTAGGTACATTTATAGGTATATTTATCTATATATTAAGTATTTTATTTTTATTTTGTATTTTAAATTTTATTATTTTGTCTACATATTTTATATATTTCTAACTTTTTTAAATACATATAAATATATTTTTATTGTATTCTTTCTGAAGTCATGTGTACAATTATTTAAATATGTATATTTATTATATATGTATGCATATGTATTATCCATTTATATATTTCAGTATACTTATTTATTTGATTGCATTTTTTATTATTTTACTTTAATCTAATTATGTATATATATTATAAATAATATTTAGAAAATAGAAACTATAAAAGTATGAAAAATATAAAGAATAAATAAAATGATTATTTTATTCAGGTAGATTGTATAAATATGGCCCATAAACCTAGCTTTTACATCTTAACTCTAAATTAAATGAAACCACCATCATTAAATAGATAATTTAATTTTATATATAATTAAAGTGAGTTTGATCAATTTTGATACAATATGGAGAAGATACATGTCTGTGAAGTTTTTATTTTGGCTTTTATTCTGAGTTTCTAAGGTACATTGTGCATTATTTTTAAATTAAATATATTTTGCATTTTCTGTGTATTTTTATCTATAACTTCCATGTACTAAGTTTATTTATTTGATGTATAAATAATAAAGAATAAAATAGGTCCCAAATTGAATTATTGGGGAATATAAATTAGGATTTTATTTGTATTTTTGGCCATTATCTTCCCATACTTTATTTCTTGTCGACCCAGTCATCATGATGCCTAGGTCTTAGGGTTTAGGGTCATTCAGTACATATGGTATTCTATTTCTTTTTCATTCTTTTTCTTTTCTTTTCTTTTCTTTAGTCTTTTATTTTAGTATTAATTACAATATTTTATACAAAATTAACGGTATAAATAATGAGGGTTATTTTATACAAAATAATGATATTTGCATGCATTAAGCTAATGTTTAAAGGTCAAAATGAAAAATAAAGGTGATGAAATGGAGATTCATCAGATATATTTATGAAAGCTCACGGATTCATTTTTAAAAATAGGAAAATAGGAAATATGGGGCGGGAAGAGAGCCAAGTTAGCCCCCCTAAGGGGCAACCTCATTTTACTTATATATATATGTATGTATGTATGTTTGTATCGATGATAGTGCACGGGGAGAAGTTCCTGCTCGTCGATGATGGCGTGCAACGACGGTGAGGGAGATCATTGAGCGGTGGATGCAGCGTGCTGCTCTATGATGGCCAATGATGGCATCTTGGAGGAGAATGGCTGAGGATGGTGTAGGTGGAGGAGGGATGCGGGTGGAGGAGGACGCGGTCGGTTTTTACTATCTGAGATCGTTTTGTACAATCCAGTATCTTTTTTTTTACAATACCATATCTTTTTTTTACAGATCGCAACTCATTTTTACAATCTCATATTTTTTACATTTATGATTATTTTATAAATTTCTAACAATCTCAGATCTTTTTTTACAATCTCAGACATCTTTTACATTCTTTGTTTGTTTCTTGCAAATCTCGAATCGTTTTTACAATATCAAATTCTGTTTTATATTTATCGATTCCTTTATCAATTTCTAACAATCACATATCATTTTTTTACAATCTCATATCATTTTTTACATTCTCAAAATTTTCCATTACTCCCTGGGGCAGCCAACGAGCTGCACCCACCCCCATGTTCCATATTTTTTGGTTTTTTTGGAAAATACAGCTCTGTATTTTCATCACTATATCTCTTTAATATGTCGTTTCAATTTTGTTAGAAACAGAGACTCATATGTCCTTCATCCAGAATAGGTCGATTACAACAATTCTAGAACCGTTGAAATTCGACAGTCTAGATGGAGGGGATAAAAGTCTTTGTTTCTGAAGAAAGTAGAATGAAATAATATAGAGATATAGTGATGAAAATACATTACAGTATTTTCCAAAAAAATAAAAAAAAATAATTACAAAAATAGACCGGGAGCCTCATGGGAGCAACCCCATTTTTCTCATATATACATATACATATACATATACATATTATATATATATATGTATGTATGTATGTATATGTATGTGTGTGTATTGACATCCGTATTCGTGTCCAGTTAAAATTGATACACATAACACACTAATATACTTAAACACCTGTAATAATATCACGTTAACCTTTTTAACAATAGTTATAATTTATTTTTAGCCTTATTTGAGATATTTTTTATAAAATAAACACAAGTTAGTAAATTTATTTCATTCATTGCTCCCTTGCACCGACATTAATATGCAAACAACTATGGATGTATATGTATCCGAAATGCTATCATGTCTAGTTTATATATAAATATATATAAATATATATAGAGAGAGAGAAAAGGGAAGCTACAACATGATGTAGTTAACCTTAGCTACATCAGGGGCAATTTCGTCCTTCTTTTTATTTTTTTTTCGAAATTTCCACAGTGGGTTTTCATAATTATATCCCTCTAATATGTCATTCAAATTTCATCAGAAACAGAGACTCCTACGGCCTCCATCCAGACAGTCATTTTTTAACGGTCACAGATTTGCTGTATTTTACCTGTTCTGGATGGAGGCCGTAAGAGTCTCTGTTTCTGACGAAATTTGAATGATATATTAGAGGGATATAGTTATGAAAATTCATTGTGGAAATTTCGAAAAAAATAAAAAAAAAGAGGACGAAATTGCCCATGATGTAGCTAAGGTTAGCTACATCATGATGTAGCTTCCCTTTCCTCTATATATATATATATATATATATATATATATATATACGAGGAAAGGGAGCATGCTTTGTGAAGTAGGTAACTTACCTACTTCACATTTCATTTTTTTGCAAATTTTTTATTTTTTTTGAAAAATACCCCCATGAATATTCATAATTATATCTCTCTAATATGTCATTCAAATTTCATCAGAAATAGAGACTCCTACGGCCTCCATCCAGACAATCATTTTTTAACGGTCATAGATTTGTTGTATTTCACATGTTCTTGATGGAGGCCGTAGGAGTCTCTGTTTCTGACGAAATTTGAATGACATATTAAAGGGATATAATTATGAAAATCCATGGTGGCATTTTTCAAAAAACATAAAAAAATTACGAAAAATGGATGTGAAGTAGGTAAGGTTACCTACTTCACAAAATAGGCTTCACGTTAACCTTTTTAACAATAGTTATAATTTATTTTTAACCTTATTTCAGATATTTTTTTATAAAATAAACACAAGTTAGTAAATTTATTTCATTCATTGCTCCCTTGCACCGACTTTAATATGCAAACAACTATGGATGTATATGTATCCGAAATGTTATCATGTCTAGTTTATATATATATATAGGAGAAACTTCAAATGAGGCGGGGTCTCACCATATATATGGTGAGCCACCCTCAATTTAGGCATCTTTCCAATTTATTTTACAATTTCTTGTTTCATACATATAACAATAAATATTAACACAACATGTATAGTGAAATAAAATTATGAAAATATTATTATACTAGATGGAAATATTGATTTAAATTTAGATGCTATATTTTACAAAATTCATTTTTTTACAATGTGCAGTTATACTTTTACAAAACTGTTAAGAGTTTTTACTAAATTCGCAGTGGCTTTTACAATTTCAGAAAAGCTCACACCTCATTTGAAAGGTCCCCTATATATATATAGGAGAAACTTCAAATGAGACGGGGTCTAATTAATATTGTGGTGAGCCCTCAATCTCGTCCTTTTATTTTGGATCTCACGACTAGATTTAATGATACATTAATTAAATTAATTTAATGGCTGAAAACCCATTTTCGTCATTGTCACATTATAAATATAGAATGTGACAACCATAGATCCTATTTTTATTGTAAGTCGTTATGTTATTTTCATTCTCTCTCTATTGATTGACGACGACACTCCCTCCACACTCTCTCGTGATTCGGCGATGGTGGCACACATCCCTCTCTTGCCCGCTGCCTCCTTTCCGACCACCGTCCAGCCCCAGCGGCGCCGCCCAGCCCATCCGCGCGGTGCGTCAATGACGCTTCCTCCATCGCCTCCTGACACTGAGCCGCCGTGTGCGTCGTCCCTCAAGCCGTCGTTCCAAATATAATTGACCTTTCGATTTACATATTGATTCACTTTTTTACAAATCTAATTGGTTTTTTATCTTATTTTGCAGAGCTCTCCGTGAATTTTACAAAAGAGCGCGATACAGTTACAAAATGCCACACAAATTTTACAAAATGAATATATACATTTGCAAAAAAAGATCGAAGTTTACAAAGAGGATAATTACTCTTACAAAAACTCATTGGAATTTACAAAAGGAATGTACCTATTTACAAAACGGAATTATCAATTTACAAACAAAAATGTGAAAAATGAAATAACTAACGAAATTACAAAAAGAACATACATTTTCACAAAAACTATCGTACTTTTACAAAGATATGATTTAACCCAATTCATTCAATGCAAAATTGGAAAACGATCAGTAAAGGTATGATTCAAAAATACCAAATCCAGAAAACATTAAATAGTAATTCAAATCCATTACATGAAATTCGAATTTACAAAAAAATGAGATGACAAAAATACCCTTTTGGATAATATTTTTGATGCCACTATCAGATTGTGATCTGACGAATATGATCGATGGCTCATCACAATATTGGTGAGACCCCACATCATTTGAATTGATCCCTATATATATATATATATATATATATATATATATATATATATATATATATGGGAAAAATGTGTATGCCCCCTAAGGGGAGCTAACTTAGCTCCCCCGCCCTTTTTCACAAAATTTTTTTATTTTTTTTGAAATCTAAAATTGTGTAAATTCATTATTAAATCTCTATATTATGTCATTCAAATTTCATGCGAAACAGAGACTCCTACGACCTCCATCCAAACGGGGTCGATTTAAAAAATCCTGTTACCGTTAAAAAAATATCTGTCTGGATGGAGGTCGTAGGAGTCTTTATTTCGCACGAAATTTGAATAACATAATATAGGGATATAGTGATGAATATTCATGAAAGAAATTTTCAAAAAAAATAAAATAATGGTGAAAATGGGGCGGGGGGAGCCAAGTCAGCTCCCCCCAGTGGGCAGCCCCATTTATCCCTATATATATATAGGAGACCTTTCAAATGAGGTGGGGGCTTTTCTGAAGTTGTAAAGGCCAATGTGAATTTAGTAAAAACTCTGTAACAACTTTATAAAGTATAAACTGCACATTGTAAAAAATGAATTTTGTAAAATATAGAATCCAATATTAAATTAACAATTCCATCTAATATAATAATATTTTCATAATTTTATTTCATTATACATGTTGTGTGAATATTTATTGTTATATGTATGAAACAAGAAATTGTAAAATATATTGGAAAGATGCTTAAATTGAGGGTGGCTCACCATATATATGGTGAGACGCTGCCTCATTTGAAGTTTCTCCTATATATATATATATATATATATATATATATATATATATGAGGAAAGGAAGTCTACTTTGTGAAGTAGGTAACCTTACCTACTTCACATTCATTTTTAGCAATTTTTTATTTTTTTTAAAAATACCACCGTGGATTTTCATAATTATATCCCTCTAATATATCATTCAAATTTCATCAGAAACAGAGACTCCTATGGCCTTCATCCAGACAATCATTTTTTAACGGTCACAGATTTGTTGTATTTTACGTGTTCTGTATGGAGGTCGTAGGAGTCTCTATTTCTGACGAAATTTAAATGACATATTAGAGAGACATAGTTATGAAAATCCACGGCAGTATTTTTAAAAAAATAAAAAAATGAAAAAAATGAATGTGAAGTAGGTAAGGTTACCTACTTCACAAAGTAGGCTCCCTTTCCTCTCTCTCTCTCTCTTTATATATATAGGGTAAAATGGGACTGCCCCCATGGGAGAGCTAACTTGGCTCCCCCCGCGCCATTTCATCCCTTTTTTTATTTTTTTCTTCGAAATTTCTTCTGTGGATTTTCATTAATATATTTCTATATTATGTCATTCAAATTTCACGTGAAATAGAGAATCCTACGACCTCCATCCAGAAGGGTCGTTTTTATCAATTATGTTACCGTTAAAAAATGACTATCTGGATTGAGGCCGTACGAGTCTCTGTTTCGCACGAAATTTTAATAGCATAATATAGGGATATAGTGATGAATATTCACGGAAGAAATTTTCAAAATAAAAAAATAAAAAAAGGGATATTTACACCCATAACCCTGAGTAACTTCATAATTACCCCAGAAACCCTCGATAATCACGAATTACATCCAGAACCCTGAATAATGCTTAACCTTTACATGCCATGACCCTGTGTCAAGTTCCGTCTTAATTCTCCGTTAAGTCTGACGGAAAAATACATATGTTGACCATTTTACCCTTAGAAACACGTTATATTTATAATGTGATGCCATTGTGTACACCTTCTATCCCACCCCGGCAAAGCCCAGGTCCCCGCACGCCATCAAAGGTCCAGGTCCTTCCCGTGCCTCCACTGCTTGCTCGGCCGCAAGCTCCATTGACTCCTACATGATCCAGAAGGAGACAACTCCCTTCTGCTGCAGCTGCTCTCGGGTAGTTGCTAAGCTCCAACCAAGCCGATTTGTAGAGCGAAGACTACGGAGCTCCATTGAGCTCCACTTCCAGGTGAAGAACACATCCCTAAGTAATCTTCGTTCTTCTTCTTCCTCCTTCCCTCTCTTCCTCTGTTTTTCTGTCCTCCATGCTTCCTCTCTCTTTATTTCCTCGTCTTCCATCCACCAAATCGCAAAAAAAATTGAATTCTCACGGACAAATCATCTATTGCGGATCTAAAGGAGATTTTTAATTAATTTTTAGATGAAAGCTCGTGAGTCAATTAATCCAAAATTTAAACCACCTAAACAAATAAATGGCAAAACAGGGGAAGTTCTAAAATCCCCTGTTTTTGCCCCACGTTCTCCCTCTTCCTCCTTCTCCCTCTGCTACCTCTTCTTCCTCCCAAATCGATCGCCTACACCCATCCGCCTCCGTGCACCATGCCACTTCCACCTTCACGAGAAGATCACCTCCGTCGCCAACGTGCGGTCGCGCCATCAATCGCCTTCAGTCCACAGTAGCTGCCTCGACTCCTGCTCCGTCGTGTGTCGACCAGCGAGAAGTCCCCAACGTGAAGCTCCTTAGTCGTGACCATCCTCCTCGCCGCCGCGAGCTCGCCAACTTACAGCCCCGCGCGGAACAGAAGCCCTCGACGCATGCGGGCCTCTGCCGAGAACAACGGCCGCTGACACTGCTAGGTCCACCCACGTCATTGTGCCCGCCCTTGGTTGCGTCCTTCCAACCGCAATGCACTACCTTGTGCAGCCGTACGCGCACAACAGCCTTCATCTCTGCCTGTGCCCGCACGCTCGTCACGTCGTTGCCTCGCGAGGTTGCTCCAGCGCGGCCACCGTTGCCGCCCTTGTGCTCCTCCGTGCTCCCCCTAGCGGAGAGCGGCGCCGCCCTAGCTCCAGTCCACCGTCGCGGCCTACCACCGGCATTCTCCTTCAATCGTCGCACGCAGGCACCGCCTCCACCCCAAAGCCCCAAGGTCGCCACCTGCCCCACCCCACCCCAAAGCCAAGGTCGCCCCCAGGTCCCCTTTCCAGTTCGGAGCCCATCCCAAAGCCCCAAGGTCGCCCCCCAGGTCTCCGCCTGCACACCCTCCCCCACCCAGTACGGAGCTCGGAAGCCCCCCGGCCTACCAGACCCCAGTTCAGAGCCCGCAAGCCCCCGCCCGCTGCTACTCCCGTCGTGCCCTCTGTCGTCGTGAAAGACCACTCCGAAGCCTCCTCTTCCTCGTCACCCATCTTTTCCTCTCCTTTTTTTTTCTTTTTTTGGTTAATCTCATCCGTTAGATTGCGGATTGGTTAGATTAACTCAACCATCTAGTTGAGTTAAAGAACCAAACTAACGGAAGGTCATGTATGTAAAACGGAGCAATTATTCAGGGTCTTCGGTGTAATTCATGATTATCGAGGGTTTCTGGGGTAATTATGAAACTACTCAGGGTTATGGGTGTAAATATCCCTAAAAAAAACTTGACGAAATAACGCGGGGGAGCCAAGTTAACTCCCCCAGGGGGCAGTCCCATTTTACCCATATATATATAGGGTAAAATGTATATGCCCCATAGGGGGAGCTAACTTAGCTCCCCCCGCCCTATTTTATCCATATTTTTTTATTTTTTCGAAAATAAAAATTATGTAAATTCATTATTATATCCCTATATTATGTCATTAAAATTTCATACGAAACAGAGACTCCTACGACCTCCATCCAGACAGGGTCGATTTAAAAAATCCTATGACCGTTAAAAAAATGACTGTCCGGATAGAGGTCGTAGAAGTCTCTGTTTCATACAAAATTTTAATGACATAATATAGGAATATAGTGATGAAATTCTACGGAAGAAATTTTCAAAAAAAAAATAAAAAAACGGGCAAAATGGGGCAGGGGGAGCCAAGTTGGCTCCCCCCAGGGGGCAGGCCCATTTAACCCATATATATATATATATATATATATATATATATATATATATATATATATATATATATATATATGGGTTAAATGGGCCTGCCCCCTGGGGGGAGCCAACTTGGCTACTCCCACCCTTATTTTTTCCTCAATTTTTTATTTCTTTGGAAAATAAAAATGTGTATATTCATCACTATATCCCTCTAACATTTTATTAAAATTTCGTCAGAAACAGAGACCCTAAGCCCTCCATCCAGATGTCATTTTTTAACGGTCGTATGATTTTTTAAATCGACCATGTTTGGATGGACGCCGTAGGAGTCTTTGTTTCTGACGAAATTTTAATAGAATGTTAGAGGGATGTAATGATGAATTTACAAATTTTTATTTTCCAAAGAAATAAAAAAATGAGGAAAAATATGGGTGGGAGTAGCCAAGTTGGCTACTCCCAGGGGCAGCCCCATTTAACCCTATATATATATATAGGTGAAACTTCAAATGAGGCAGGGTCTCACCATTAATATGGTGAGCCACCCTCAATTTAGGTATTTTTTCAATATATTTACAATTTCTTGTTTTATACATATAACAATAAAAATTAACAAAATATGTATAGTGAAATAAAATTATGAAAATATTATTATATTGGATGGAAATGTTAATTTTAATTTGGATGTTATATTTTACAATATTTATTTTCTTAAAATGTGTGGTTTATATTTTACTAAACTGTTACAGAGTTTTTACTAAATTCGCAGTGGCCTTTACAATTTTAGAAAAGCCCCTGATGAATACCCATTCATCACTCTTTATTCTTATATTTTAGCTACAAAAACCTTTGCAAATGCATGTAGATATGTGTAAATAGGAATAATTAGCAAAAGCATGCATTGTGTAAAAACCTATAATTAGCATGTTTTTGTGCAAAAATAAAAGAATAAAGATTAAAAAGAAAAAGAGGGAAATATTTAGAATAAATATTGAGCAACCTAACCCAAGGGAGGGCTCAGCATGGGCCTGACCGCATAAAAACCAAGTAGAGGGAGATAGGGGCTCATGTGTATATATTTATGTAAATAAAATAAAAATGTTTTCCTCACCCAAAAATATGCTTGTATATATTTATAAAAGGTAAAAACAAAATAAAAAGCTAAAAATTAAAAAAGAATCAAAAATACCCTTTCATCATGTACATAGACCATGCCTTTATATATTTATATAACCTTGTAAATAAATAAAGTTATTCTCCAAACTTTTTGTAAATATTCTATGCTATATATTGTAAATAAATAAAATAAAAAGAATCAAAATCAAAACAAAATAAAAATAGAAAAATTAAAAATACAAAAATACATTGTGTATATACCTATATATAGTACATATAATGTAAATACCTTATTTTTATTTCCAAAAATTAATTAAAAATAACCAAAAAAAGAAAAAAATAAAATAAAAATATTTCATGTTTTAAGTTTTTGTAAATTCGGTCATTTTCTAGCCTAAAATAAAGAAATAAAAATTCAACATTTGGTGGCTCCTGATTGGTCCACGGGGGTTTGTTGACCCCGGTCAACTCCCCCCGCGGACCTTCTTCTTTCGCGGATCAGGCGACCGACCCGTTTTCTTGACTTTTTGCCCGCTTGACCCGACCGCCATTCCCCTTAACCCTGGGCCCCGATTACTGCCCGATCATCCAGGACCCTCGCCCGGGGTGGGTTTGCTGGATCCGAGCTCCGCCTGACTCGCCCGAGCGCCATCTTCTCGGACCTGGCACCATATTTAACGTCGTCACCGGCGACCTAATTCTTCCATCTTTGATCTTCCCCTCGGTGCCTGTGAGCTCCTCCAGCGTCCCTGAGTGACAGCCGTGGCCCCTTGGAGTTGCAGCGAGGCCCGGGCCGCCGGGAGTCACTGATCCGGTGGTTCTTGCCGTCGTGCGCCGCCGCGAGCGCGCTGAGCCTCGGGGAACTCGACGGCCCCTTGAGGCAATGACCGGGAGCTTCATCGGCTCCAGCCCAGTCGAATGCATCCATCAAGTAGTTTCTTTAGCCCGTAGATTAGCGTAGCTTTAGGTTTTTCCGATTTCAGTAGAATAGCTCCGCCGCCTCCATCTTCCGTCTCCGTCCATCCACTGAGCCATCCGACTACGCCACCACCTTCGCCTGACATCTCTCCACCTTCTCCACCCAGCCATCCCTCCTGTCTCGCCCCGGAGCAGGACATTGGGTCTTCACCTCCGCCACTCGCCGAGGATCCTCCATATCGACGCACCGTCCATCTTCCGCCCGCTCTGACGGGTCGAGGCACTTTGCCCTCGACCCAGCTTCTTTCCTGTGCAGGTTTCAGGGCTAATCGACCTCATCTGGAGGTCGGAACTTCTAGGCACAGCAGCTCCAATGCTTTCACATCGCCGGAGCTCTCTGGAGCTCCTCGCCTCCATCGGAGCAGAGCATCGGGTGCGGGTCTTCACGGCGAAGCTTTCCAGCACCTCAGGAGCATCAGACGAGGACCACCGCGCGCACAGAGGGTCGGCGAAAGTCGCCGGCGACCAGTTCTTCCAGGATCCTCGCCGGCCGTCGGATCGCCCTCATCGCCCCAGTTATCATCTGAGCCATCCATCCTAGGCGAGGCGTCACCGTCCGATCATCTCGAGGGTCGATCTTGATCATCCGCACGGAGAGAGCGAGGCGCCAGCTACCCGCATCCATCAGATTCGCCACGTGCCTTCCTCCCCTCCGCCGGATACACGAGGGTTTAGCCTCCAACGCACCAGAGCCGTCCGATCGCCACGTGGAGCGCCCTCAGACGTCGATCAGCCCAACGTTCGCAAGGTCAAAGGCGCCGTCGATCTCCATCATCAGATCTGCCACGCGTCATTCATCCGGCCGTCGACATTAATAAAAGGGGTAATTTGTTCTTAGGCCCCTTTACTTTCTGCATTTAGTTTTTAATCCTGTAAATACGTAGTGTAGCGCTTTTATTTTTGTAAATTTTGCACTGAGGACCTTAACTTTTATGTGATTTGCATTTATACCCTTGCTTATTGTGGACACGTGCATCGTCACGTGGTATTTTGGTACATTTGCGTTTTTGACCCTGTGGTTCTGGCTGGTTACGTTTTGCATTTATAGAAATAGGAATTGTAATTAGGTCCCCCCAGGCCTGAGTCACGTGTATCGTGCGTGGCTTGGGGGGTAATTTGCATTTCTAGCCCTAAGCTTTCCAAGCTTGTTCCTCCAGGGACCCAGAACTTTGTTTTAATTGCAGAAAGGTCCCTGTGCACTGTTGCTTTTCTTTATTTTTGAACAAAATATCAAATCACCTCCAAATTCAACGAAAATTTGACACATGGCTCCTGCCATGGTGTAGGATTTTTGTGAATTTTTTAGGACATTTTTTATTTCGTTTGTTATTTTTAAAAATTCAAAAACCATCATTTTTGTTACTGTCTAGATTTAAAAACCCCAAAAAATATAAAAACCCCCCTTAAAATTCTATAAAAATTAGGTACTGTTTATTTTGTGTTTCTTGATTTTCTAGCCAATTTTGGCTATTTTTCACTGCTTAAAAACCATAAAAATTGAAAAACACCTAAAAACCCATAAAAATTCTATTAAATCACCTAAAAACCTAAAAACAATAATTTTGGTACTCAAATTTTCCTTGTCTTACCTAGTTTACAAGAAAAATACCTCCAGGCCCTTTTGAGGTCCTTAGATATTTTCTCTAGGGATTTTGGGCCTGGCTGGACAGTACCTTGCATTTTTGCTACTGTTTGATTTTTAGAAAATAAGATATACATCATAAAAATTCCAAAAATTCACCAAAAACACTAAAAAACCTAAAAACATAAAAACATTTTTGTTTGAATTTTTACTTGATCTTTGATGCATTAAATAATTTGCTAAAGTGTGATTGATTTTGTGTTTCTTTTGTTTTCTTCACTTATTAAAAATCCAAACAAATATAAAAATCATTAAAAATCACTAAAAATAGTTTGTCTTTTATTTTATTTCATTTTTACTACTTCGTAGGCCTTTGGCCAACCCGTGCTCCTCGAGTTCGACCCTGGGTGCTATACCAGGTTAAACATTTAGCAGGACCGCTTCCTTGCTTTGTTCTGATTGATTTTATTCGTATTTAGTGGTCTGATATTTTTCTTGATATACGTGGTCTGATTACTCGAGTCACAACGACCCTATTTCTGTACCTCATACCCTAGCCTTCGGACGCGTTATTAGAATGGCGCCGTTGCCGGGGAGCACGGCTTAGTAGTTCTTTTCATTTTTATTTTCGCGGCTTTTCGCGGCTCTTCGGAGCTCGCGGCTTTTCACGTCTTTTTGTTGATATTTTGTTTGATTTTATTGTCTTTTTCTTTTTCTTTTATTTTTGTTTTTGTTTTATCTTGTGTGTTTATTTTATTTTACATTTTTGCACATATACCCTTATTTTTCATTTACCTTTATTTTCTTTGATATTATTTGATTGGTTCTGACCACTTGTTTTCTCTTGCGAGGGCCCGAGGACCGAGGCGGCTATTCTCGAGAGCCGGCGCAACTGCGGGATTCGGAGGCGGCTCCTTTCTTCGCGGAGCCGCAGGAGAGAGTGAGAGAGAGCTGAGTGGGTGAGGATTAGGGTAGATTTATTTTTGTTCATTATTATTGTAATAATACAGGACTCAGGACTTGGACTGCTTGGACATTTGTGACTTGACCATAGCGGGTCTGTTTCGCCGAGCACCGGTGTGCTCGGGGGACCCTTAGGACCTTCGCGGTTTTTCGTGGCTTTTTCGCGGTTTTCTTTTTCTTTTATTTCTGCCTTTTCCGATTTTTCGCGGTTTTTGCTCGAGCCCCTAGACTTAGGATTTTCTGGTGAATGTACCGTAACTAGTAGGATCCACACACCTAATTGATTATCTGTTCCTATAGATCGATAATTGGACCTACTTAAAATCAATAATAAAAATAACCGATTCATTTGCCTCCGTAGCCTACGTGCCGCAGCCCGTCCTGTAAAGCGCTTACTCCTACCCTCGATTTCTCGGACAGAGGAGGGACGGGCCAAGACCGGACTCTTTGGCTTGGAGGTCGGTGACCGGTTAGACGGTTCTTCGCTAGAAGTTGCTTGTCTAGGACTCGGCTTTTCCCGCTGCATCATTTAGGTTAGTTTATTTTCAGTCTTTACTTTTATGCGCGGATCATTTTGCATGTAGAGTGCTGGAGGCAAGGTACGCATTTCTTACTCAGCATGCATCATTGATTTATCGTGCATCGGCTTTTTCATCTTCTCCCCCCTGTTTTGGACTTAATAATCAGGAGAATCGAAAAATTCGTTAGTCGTTTCTTTTTATTGAAAAATATCCAAAAAAACAAAAACAATAAAATCGGGACTGCTAATTATACTTGACCTAAAGACACCTCACGAAAAATCTGTCTTGGGGAGAGTAACCCCCTCCTTGTTTGGTTTGGATGAGCGAGAGAGTGATCCGCACATTAGGATAGAGCCTCCGATCCTTTCTTGACTGATTACCGGCTTTCAGTACGGGACAGTCGGTTGAGAAAGATCTGGATACCTATTGACCTCACGTAATCGCTCTGATAGACTAGATGATCACCTAAAATAAAATTGACAAGATAATTGACCGATCCCTTCGGTCTTCAGCTCTGTGTGTGTAGGTGAATTGGGGGTTTGCTTGTTCATCTTGTTTGATTGCCAGATCCTTTCTCATCATCCTCCCTCACCTCCCTTCATTTCTTCTTCGTCTTTATCCCTGGATGATGGATCCCCCTCACTTCGAGCCGACTCTTACGGCTTTTTCCCCATCTTCTGACCATCACTCCAGTTCACCTTCTAGGGAGGTCGGATCTCCGACCAACCTCCCGCTCCCTCCCTCCCTTTCATCTCATCACTCTGGGCATGCTGCGCTTGACGTCCAAGGATACCCGATAGAGCAGATGCGAAACCCGGACGATGCTGTTACTGAGTTGAGAGCGCACTCCGTTGGGGACCAGAGAGAGCAGTGGAGATTAGCAGACATATCCTATTCCAGAGGGATAGAGGAGCAGATAGCACATGGAGCTCAGTCAGCTTCTACATTAGGTCCATTCGTCTTGGATTTGGATTACGTTCAGCGACTGCCGACGTTTTCAGGAGAGGCGCACGAGGAGCCATATCTTCACCTGTCAGCTTTTGAGGAGTTTTGCAGAGCACAGAGATATTCAGACGTCACTGTAGAGGAGCTGATGAGCAGGACCTTCCCCTTCACGCTGCACGACAGAGCCATGAGATGGCACCGACGATTGGGGAAGACATTCGATACGTGGGAAGAGCTACGTCGAGAGTTCTTGCAGAGATACTTTCCCCCACGCAGAGCGGAGTTTATGCGGTCTTTGATCATGGATTTTTCAGTTGACCCCCAGGAGCCATTGCACGAGGCATGGCCGAGGTTTCTTGACCTCTTGAGGAGATTCCCTGAGCACGGACTTCCACTTACAGACTTGATAGAGATCTCCATGCGGGGGATGACCGCAGAGCAGATAGCACTGGTGATTACCACATGTGGCGGTTCACACCGCAGTTCCGACATTCACTTCCTGGATACCATCTCGAGGTTACTTTCACAGAGATCTTCTTCGCGAGATACCATGGTCGGGACAACACATGCGGATGATGCAATACCAGTGCGGTGTGTCACTTTGCATGATGAGACAGTTTCTACACACCAACCCGAGGATTTGGATGATGCCGCACCCTTGACAGAGGAAATGACTGTGATAGCAGAGGTTCGGACCCAGAGTCTACTTGAGTTCCCGTTGGCCTTCCAGTCGGAGTTCGAGTCAGTTCCAGAGTTCCCAGTCGACGAGTCTTGGATATCAGATCTTCTGATACTCCAGGAGCCGGAGGAGCCCCAGCTTTTGCAGCCATTGATTCAGACACTTCAGTTTCCAGTCCCGGAGGAGTCAGTTTTCTTCCTGCAGAGACACTTCTCGGATGCAGACAGTCACCAGGATTCAGCCCAGCAGCCACAACTTGATGAGGGACACCACTTTGAGAGTACAAACACAGAGAGTCCTGTCCTCGAGCCTTTTGTCCTCCACTTTGTTGCGATGGATACATTTCCTGAGGACCAGCTGACAGCCAGCATAGCCGTAGAGCGAGGATCAGCTGCAGACACTTTGCCAGCTTCCGCGGTGTTGACTAGTACCTTCTCCTGCTTCCAGATTGCCGAGACTTACACTTCAGAAGATGATGCAGCCTGGTGCACTAAGTGGATACTTGATAGCAGCGCAGATGCCAATCTAGATCCTGATCCTCCTCTAGCCACTTCGGATCTTGCATCTCTCCCCGAGGGTTATCTGCGGGAGGATGCCGCACTCGATGAGTACCCGGTTTCACTTTCTGAGAGTGTTTCCGATCTGGCGGAACAAGAAACCGAGTCTTTAGATCATTCTGATTCTGAGTCTTCTCACCTCGACGACCTTCGCGAGGATGAGCCCATTCTGGAGATGTTCGATGATTTGCCTGATATGATTCTATCTCATGCATCGGATATCAGTTTGCTTAGAGGGTCTCCTGATCTTGATTGCCCACACCTGCTTGAGACACTGATTGACGTGGAGGATTCTATTACTGATCCATCCTTCTCCACGTTTGATTTCATCGGCTCCATACTCTCACTCCAGTCTGATCCAGAGCCGAAGATTTCTTTTGTGCTACCGGATCCTGATCACTTCTTCACATATCTTTGGCCGGTAGCAGACACCCGCCTGATTGTATATCTGGGTGTCGTACTTTACACTGTTGAGTTCGTCGTTGTTCTCATACCGAGACTGCGGCGACAGTACGGCATTCGCCTTACCGATGCCGTCCTGAACCTTGATACTGCGTTGTCCTAGCCTTTGCGCCCAGCTAGGAGCGTAAAACCTAGCGCTTGTTGAGAGGCACCTCAACATTGTATTCTTTTGTATATACGTGTTTCGTCTTATGTTGATCCTTCTTTCTTCCGTTCTTGTTTTCACCCCAGGTCTCAAATAGGATTATCTTTGCTATACTTAGGATATTGCTCATCCTAAGTATAGGGGGGTGAAAACACCGGGTTGTTCTTCGTTCTGTTCCATCACTCCTGTTGTTGCCTATACTTAAGGTTCTTCACCTTAAGTATAGGGGGAGTGATGATCCTCCTTCTTGTATATAGTCATGAATTTCTTGTGTTTCTGTCTACCCCTGTTTTTGCTGCCTATACTTAGGGATATTTCACCCTAAGTATAGGGGGGGTAGACCCTGTACATTCTGCACTCAGGTTTCCCCTTAGTATACAGCCTGCTATACTTAGGATTATTTGATCCTAAGTATAGGGGGGAGACCTGAGTCCCTCTTGACTTTTCATTTCCCTTTTGTATAGCCTTTCTTTTCACTTCCCTATACATAGCACGAGTTATGTCTTCTTCATCGCTCTTGACTCTGAGGACATCGTTCGAGCTAAGTATAGGGGGGTGTGTTTATATTTCATATATACGTTAGCCATAACTCGTACTTTGTGTGAGTGTGTTAATAAATAAAATGGCTAAAAACCACAAAAATTAAAAATTTTCATGTACATAATCTTCTTTTATTTGCACATACATAGTTAGTGTACAAATTATTTTTGTAAAAATGATTTCAAAAATCTTTTGTGTAAAGCTTGTGTAAATATTTTCTTATCAAAATTATGTATATAGTACAAAATTTTTCCAAAATGTTTTGAAAATCAAAAGTTTGCAAAAATCTTGTGTAAATGTGTGTAAATACCTTTTTGCAAAACTTGCACTTCATGCATCATCCATCCATGATTTCAAAACATTTTTCAAAAAATTTGCATGTTTGTAAAATTTGTGTAAATAAGCATCTTTTTATACATATGTATATAGTTTTTCTGGATGATAGTTGACATTTAAACTAGTCTGGAATCAAATTGAGAAATGGAGCTTGATCAAGATCTTAATCCACCTAATTTCTAAGAGGAACCTTATAGGGCTTAGGTTTAAGGCTTTTCAGGTCCATGGTGACTTAATTCTTTGAGTCCACTAGGCTATGACCACATGTCATCTCAATGAGCCTAAGTAGAGCACTTAACAACAACACATGACTCATATAGATTATGGCTTTACTTGGACACCAGCACTATGCACCGAGCTCTCTACGGATGAGGTGGTGAGGAGGCAGTCTTCCTTGAGTTGGGGTAGCATATGAGGGTAGTACTTCTAGGCGGAACCTCTCTTCTTCTTATAGTGAAGGAAGTGCGTCTCAACTTGGTCTGGTTGCCATGAAGTCTAACGACGGGAGTTGTGGGTTGCAATAAAGCTTCAAAAGAGGGATAGTCTACTGGCTCAAGAGGAAAAACTCCTTGTATATATGCTGCACATGTATATATTGTATAGATGCACTCGAAAAAAAAATGTGCAAAAAGAAAAGAACTCCAAAAAAGTGGTGGGTCTGAGAGAAAATGATAATCCCACCGGAGTATGTATATAAGTGCAATAAGCAAAGTTTGGTTTCATGATCCACCTGTTGTAGCTTGCAGCAGGGAGACTTGGCTACACTGGTCAAGCTCCCAAGGGTACTTGGCTACACTGGCCTTGACCCATTCTCTTCTTCCCCCTCTTCTTGAGCCGGTTGAACTTGAACTTAGAAGGGAATACCCCGCTCCTCGAGGAAAGAGTGGCCAGATTGAGGTCATAGAGTTACCTTGTTGGGGAGGGTTGTCAAGTTGCCATTTCTGAGGTGGAGAGCTTAGACCTCACTTTCACAGGACAAGAAAAGATTCATGGTCTTCAGGGTTTGTGCTTGGTGACTTGTTCTGATCTGGAGCATTGAGGAGTCTTGATTATAGATTAGTGGAACTTAGAGGCTGTTAGGTTTTAAGCTTAAGTCTAAATAAGGTTCCGACACATCAATAATCCAAAGATCTGATTGAGCTCCATACCTCAATTTAATGAAGGCAAGTTTAATAATCAACCTTGATCCATGTACATCCTCTTTTTCTTTTTCTTTCTTTCTTTTTCACTTCTTTTTCAAATAAGTGTTTGCTAAGGGACTAGCAAAGTTAAGTATAGGGGGGTGATGAATACCCATTCATCACTCTTTATTCTTATATTTTAGCTACAAAAACCTTTGCAAATGCATGTAGATATGTGTAAATAGGAATAATTAGCAAAAGCATGCATTGTGTAAAAACCTATAATTAGCATGTTATTGTGCAAAAATAAAAGAATAAAGATTAAAAAGAAAAAGAGGGAAATATTTAGAATAAATATTGAGCAACCTAACCCAAGGGAGGGCTCAGCATGGGCCTGACCGCATAAAAACCAAGTAGAGGGAGATAGGGGCTCATGTGTATATATTTATGTAAATAAAATAAAAATGTTTTCCTCACCCAAAAATATGCTTGTATATATTTATAAAAGGTAAAAACAAAATAAAAAGCTAAAAATTAAAAAAGAATCAAAAATACCCTTTCATCATGTACATAGACCATGCCTTTATATATTTATATAACCTTGTAAATAAATAAAGTTATTCTCCAAACTTTTTGTAAATATTCTATGCTATATATTGTAAATAAATAAAATAAAAAGAATCAAAATCAAAACAAAATAAAAATAGAAAAATTAAAAATACAAAAATACATTGTGTATATACCTATATATAGTACATATAATGTAAATACCTTATTTTTATTTCCAAAAATTAATTAAAAATCACCAAAAAAGAAAAAAATAAAATAAAAATATTTCATGTTTTAAGTTTTTGTAAATTCGGTCATTTTCTAGCCTAAAATAAAGAAATAAAAATTCAACATTTGGTGGCTCCTGATTGGTCCACGGGGGTTTGTTGACCCCGGTCAACTTCCCCCGCGGACCTTCTTCTTTCGCGGATCAGGCGACCGACCCGTTTTCTCGACTTTTTGCCCGCTTGACCCGACCGCCATTCCCCTTAACCCCGGGCCCCGATTACTGCCCGATCATCCAGGACCCTCGCCCGGGGTGGGTTTGCTGGATCCGAGCTCCGCCTGACTCGCCCGAGCGTCATCTTCTCGGACCTGGCACCATATTTAACGTCGTCACCGGTGACCTAATTCTTCCATCTTTGATCTTCCCCTCGGTGCATGTGAGCTCCTCCAGCGTCCCTGAGTGACAGCCGTGGCCCCTTGGAGTTGCAGCGAGGCCCGGGCAGCCGGGAGTCACTGATCCGGTGGTTCTTGCCGCCGTGCGCCGCCGCGAGCGCGCTGAGCCTCGGGGAACTCGACGGCCCCTTGAGGCAACGACCGGGAGCTTCATCGGCTCCAGCCCAGTCGAATGCATCCATCAGGTAGTTCCTTTAGCCCGTAGATTAGCGTAGCTTTAGGTTTTTCCGATTTCAATAGAATAGCTCCGCCGCCTCCATCTTCCGTCTCCGTCCATCCACTGAGCCATCCGACTACGCCACCACCTTCGCCTGACATCTCTCCACCTTCTCCACCCAGCCATCCCTCCTGTCTCGCCCCGGAGCAGGACATTGGGTCTTCACCTCCGCCACTCGCCGGAGATCCTCCATATCGACGCACCGTCCACCTTCCGCCCGCTCTGACGGGTCGAGACACTTTGCCCTCGACCCAGCTTCTTTCCTGTGCAGGTTTCAGGGCTAATCGACCTCATCTGGAGGTCGGAACTTCTAGGCACAACAGCTCCAGTGCTTTCACGTCACCGGAGCTCTCTGGAGCTCCTCGCCTCCATCGGAGCAGAGCATCGGGTGCGGGGCTTCACGGCGAAGATTTCCCGCACCTCAGGAGCATCAGACGAGGACCACCGCGCGCACAGAGGGCCGACGAAAGTCGCCGGCGACCAGTTCTTCCAGGATCCTCGCCGGCCGTCGGATCGCCCTCATCGCCCCAGTTATCATCTGAGCCATCCATCCTAGGCGAGGCGTCACCGTCCGATCATCTCGAGGGTCGATCTTGACCGTCCGCACGGAGAGAGCGAGGCGCCAGCTACCCGCATCCGTCAGATTCGCCACATGCCTTCCTCCCCTCCGTCGGATACACGAGGGTTTAGCCTCCAACGCACCAGAGCCGTCCGATCGCCACGTGGAGCGCCCTCAGACGTCGATCAGCCCAACGTTCGCAAGGTCAAAGGCGCCGTCGATCTCCATCATCAGATCTGCCACGCGTCATTCATCCGGCCGTCGACATTAATAAAAGGGGTAATTTGTTCTTAGGCCCCTTTACTTTCTGCATTTAGTTTTTAATCCTGTAAATACGTAGTGTAGCGCTTTTATTTTTGTAAATTTTGCACTGAGGACCTTAACTTTTATGTGATTTGCATTTATACCCCTGCTTATTGTGGACACGTGCATCGTCACGTGGTATTTTGGTACATTTGCGTTTTTGACCCTGTGGTTCTGGTTGGTTACGTTTTGCATTTATAGAAATAGGAATTGCAATTAGGTCCCCCCAGGCCTGAGTCACGTGTATCGTGCGTGGCCCGGGGATAATTTGCATTTCTAGCCCTAAGCTTTCCAAGCTTGTTCCTCCAAGGACCCAGAACTTTGTTTTAATTGCAGAAAGGTCCCTGTGCACTGTTGCTTTTCTTTATTTTTGAACAAAATATCAAATCACCTCCAAATTCAACGAAAATTTGACACATGGCTCCTGCCATGGTGTAGGATTTTTGTGAATTTTTGAGGACATTTTTTATTTCGTTTGTTATTTTTAAAAATTCAAAAACCATCATTTTTGTTACTGTCTAGATTTAAAAACCCCAAAAAAATATAAAAACCCCCCTTAAAATTCTATAAAAATTAGGTACTGTTTATTTTGTGTTTCTTGATTTTCTAGCCAATTTTGGCTATTTTTCACTGCTTAAAAACCATAAAAACTTAAAAATACCTAAAAACCCATAAAAATTCTATTAAATCACCTAAAAACCTAAAAACAATAATTTTGGTACTCAAATTTTCCTTGTCTTACCTAGTTTACAGGAAAAATACCTCCAGGCCCTTTTGAGGTCTTAGATATTTTCTCTAGGGATTTTGGGCCTGGCTGGACAGTACCTTGCATTTTTGCTACTGTTTGATTTTTAGAAAATAAGATATACATCATAAAAATTCCAAAAATTCACCAAAAACACTAAAAACCTAAAAAACATAAAAACATTTTTGTTTGAATTTTTACTTGATCTTTGATGCATTAAATAATTAGCTAAAGTGTGATTGATTTTGTGTTTCTTTTATTTTCTTCACTTATTAAAAATCCAAACAAATATAAAAATCATTAAAAATCACTAAAAATAGTTTGTCTTTTATTTTATTTCATTTTTACTACTTCGTAGGCCTTTGGCCAACCCGTGCTCCTCGAGTTCGACCCTGGGTGCTATACCAGGTTAAACATTTAGCAGGACCGCTTCCTTGCTTTGTTCTGATTGATTCTATTCGTATAGTGGTCTGATATTTTTCTTGATATACGTGGTCTGATTGCTCGGGTCACAACGACCCTATTTCTGTACCTCATACCCTAGCCTTCGGACGCGTTATCAGCCCCCACCTCATTTGAAAGGTCCCATATATATATATATATATATATATATATATATATATATATATATATATATATATATATATATATATATATGGTAAAATGGGGCTGCCCCCATGGGGGGAGCTAACTTATCTCCCCCCGCACCATTTTATCCCCTTTTTTTATTTTTTTTCGAAATTTCTTCCATGGATTTTCATCAATATATCCCTATATTATGTCATTCAAATTTCACGCGAAACAGAGATTCCTACGGCCTCCATCCAGAAGGGTCGTTTTAGCAATTCTGTTACTATTAAAAATGACTGTCTGGATGGAGGCCGTACGAGTCTCTGTTTCAAACGAAATTTTAATAGCATAATATAGGGATATAGTGATGAATATTCACAGACAAAATTTTCAAAAAAAATAAAAAAAACCGGACGAAATAGCGCAGGGGGAGCCAAGTTAACTCCCCCAAGGGGGCAGCCCCATTTAACCCATATATATATATATATATATATATGAGAAAAGGGAGCCTACACCCAGGGGTGTAGGTAACTACCTACACCCGACTCATTTTTTCATAGATTTTATTTTTTTGAAATGAAATCTTGGAGGATTTAGATCACAATATATATCACCATGGTGTCATTCAAAATTCAACTTAATTCGAGACACCTATCATCTTCATCAAGACTATCAAATTTTAACGGTCTCAGAATTGCTGAAATTGACCCCTTTTAGATGAACGTGTTAGGAATGTTTGTTTTGATTGAAACTCGAAACACATACCCCTCTTAATATATTAAGAAAATCCCCCCTATGTTTTCGTTAAAAAAACTCAAAAATCATGAAGAAAAAGGTCGGGTGTAGGTAGTTACCTACACCCCTGGGTGTAGGCTCCCAGCTCCCTATACATATATATAAATATAGGGAGCTGGGAGCCTACACCCGGGGATGTAGGTAACTACCTATACCTGGCCTTTTTTCTCATCATTTTTGGATTTTTTTTGAAAGAAATTTTGTGGGTATTTTCTTAATATATTGAGGGGAATATGTGTTTCAAGTTTCATGCAAAACAAACATTCCAACACATTCATCTAGAATGGGTCAATTTCAGCAATTCTGAGACCGTTAAAATTTTATAGTCTTGATGGAGATGATAGATTTCTTGAATTAAGTTGATTTTATAATGACACCATGGTGATATATAGTGATCTAATTCCCCAAAAGTTTCATTTCAAATAAATGAAAAAATATTGAAGAAAGAGCCGGATCCCTTTTCACAAAGAGATCCTACTCCATGGAGTAGGTAACTTACCTACTCCACTTTCTTTTTTTTCAAAATTTTTTATTTTTTTGGAAAATGCTTCCATGGATTTGCATAATTATACCTCTAATATGTTATTTAAATTTCGTCAGAAATAGAGACTCCTACGGCCTCCACCAGAACATGAAAAATACAACAAATCTGTGACCGTTAAAAAATGTCTGTCTGGATGGAGGCCGTAGGAGTATCTGTTTCTAACGAAATTTGAATGACATATTAGAGGGATATAGTTATGAAAATCAATGGAAGCATTTTTCAAAAAAATTGAAAAAGAAGAAAATGGAGTAGGTAAGTTACCTACTCCATGGAGTAAGATCCATTCTCTCTCTCTCTCTCTCTCTCTATATATATATATATATATATAGGGTAAAATGGGGCTGCCCCCATGGGGGGAGCTAACTTGGCTCCCCCCGCGGTATTTCGTCTGATTTTTTTTATTTTTTTTCGAAAATTTCTTCCATGGATTTTCATCAACATATCAATATATTATGTAATTGAAATTTCACGTGAAACAAAGACTCCTACGGCCTCCATCCAGAAGGGTCGTTTTTTAGTAATTCTGTTACCGTTAAAAAATGACCGTCTGGATGGAGGCCGTACGGGCCGTACGAGTCTCTGTTTCGCACAAAATTTTAATGGCATAATGTAGGGATATAGTGATGAATATTCACGGAAGAAATTTTCAAAAAAAATAAAAAATTCGAGCAAAATAGCACGGGAGGAGCCAAGTTAGCTCCCCCTAGGGGGCAGCCCCATTTAACCCATATATATATATATATATATATATATATATATATATATATATATATATATATATATATATGCGCATATCTATTTTAAAATAGATATAGAAATGACATTACTTTGATATCAGTAGAATTCGATATTCATGTTTATATATCTATTTTAACAATAGTTATAGATTTATTTCTAATCATGTTTAAAATAAATTTTATGAAATGCGTAAATTTAGGCCCTGTTCGTTTGGGGTATAAGGAGGAATGGAATAAGGGGAATAAGCCCCCAACACGCTTACCTGTGGTACGACTATTCCCCATTATTTCATCTTATTTCACTCGTATTCCTATCTTTATCCCACATTACCTACCTTTATTTCACCTTATTCTCCTTATTCTTATCCTCCAGCCGAACGGAGAATAGACCCTTATTCCTCTTATCCCCCATCCTTATTCCTGCTTATTCTCCTACCGAACGGGCCCTTAGTGTTTTCCTTTCGTTTCAATATCAATTGTACCGACTTTAATATGCGACTAGATATGAATACATCTATATTTTGATCAATTTATTATATCTATTTTATACGAATTTTGACATTTATTTATTTATTTATTTTAAAATTTAAAAAAAGTTCTAAACCTTCTCCCACTATGAGTAGGGTCGGCTACATGGATTCTTGCTCAAATCCATGTTGAAAGATTCGACTATTTTTTACGCTGGATGTCGATTGCCTAATGCAACCCCTGTAAGAGAGGAATTTGAACTCTAGTCATTTGGGTGGTAGACACACTATACTACCACCAAACCATTTAACAAAATCACTTTGATATCTATAAATATATCTATCTCACTACAACAAATTTGGTTTGAAGAAACAAATAATTTAGCAGTCATTATCATATCTTCTGTAACTAAATATATAATCAAGAATATCATTCCTTATTTGGTTCTTTAATATAGCATTCCTAGCAACGAATCATATAATAAAAGTTATCCATTAATTTTTTATTCTAATCATTGTTAATACATATCTTAACGAAAAAGTCAATAAAAAATCAACATTAAATGAACCTTTAGGGTCCTTTTGGTTATCTCCATGCATTCTTTAGTTGGAATTCTATTACAAATCAATGTGATATCACATTATATTCCTTATTCCAACCCTCTCTCAACCTTCATAACTATCCAAACAGATACTATTCACAGGAGGTCAATGCAAACAAATTGTGAAGATGAATATGTCTCGCCATGGTTGCAAAGAATGGATACAAAGATACTCCGAGGGTACCAAGAAATGATAATTTTCATGTAGAGGTGGAACTAAGTTTCTCTTTTAATCGTTATTCTTACATTATTGTGCTCTAACAAACATGAGGATGGAATGGCTTGAATTCCAGAAAGTGCCCCTTGATTTGGTCTTGCTCGGCATGGGAATCCTGGCTGGATGGGGCCCTTCGCTAACTTGTCATGTTATGGGCCTTTTTGTCCCTTCGATTTTGGACTCTCATTTATCCACAGTCCCCTCTGATTATTCCCTCAAAAGGACACCCTTAATTTTGGATTCCTACGTCTCCAGTTAACTAGCTTAACATTAATTACTTTGTTTTGTAGTTTTACGTATCTCTTTCAAAGCTATTGCAAGGCCTTGTCAGCTACCTTGAACACTTGAATAATCTCAGAATTTTCATTAATATCGGTTATATCTCTTCATTTTTATCACTTGTATGCAGGGGCGGACCCACATACATGTTATGGGGGTACGTGCCCCTCCTAAATTTTGGAAATTTCTTATAATTTCATTATTGTTTCATTCTTTAAAATCAAAAAAATGTCATCTTGCCTCCTATCCACCCCCATTGCCTCCTCTCGCATTCTTTATGGGCACCCGACTGGAAACTCCCTTGCACAATAACAGTACGTGCCCACCCTCCATCTTTGAGTGACAACACCTCCTCTCTTGCATTCCCTATGTATGTCTAATTCGAGTTGTTGTGCCTTCCTTCCCCCATGGTGCCGGCTTCCCTGCTCGGTGGCATCCCAGGCATCCCTGTATAGTGGCAGCATGTATATATACATAGGTGCGCCATGTGTCCTTGTCGGCTCTCCCCACCTTCTCAACGGGCCACTTTTCTTCCCCTTGTATGTGTCGGGCTATAGAGATGCGGCTTCTTATTTATTTATTATTATAATTGTTTATAAGTGTGCCCCCCTTAGTCCGTAATCCTAGATCCGCCACTGCTTGTATGTCCTTACTTTACCTTAACGGAAGAGTAGAGTTGTGATTTTTTTGTAAGAAATCAAGAACACAACTAATATTATAAAAAAAAAGGAAAAGGTATACCGTATATTGTAGAAGTTAAGAAGGGCACAAATAATAAAAATCCAAAATATTTTATTTACTTATTTATTTATAATGTGTACTTTCTTGCACATTCAAGTTTGAATAGTTAATTACTCTTTCTAGATGTCTCCTATTATAATAGGCTATTAATGCAAACCTTGAAGCCTAACGGGTCATCCCGACTTGGCCCGTACGTCAACTGAGCGGGCCAATATGTGCCACGAAATCTGGCTCGACCCGGTCCATCCTGCACATATAAAAATATGAGTTTAAAAATTACATTTTAGAAAATATTTAATATAATATACTTCAAGTTTTTGTTTTATATTATCAATATTACATCGTACTGTGTAGTTTACATGACAAGTAACACCTATTATGGCTACGTAGATTTAGAAAGATTAGACGATGCTAAAAAAATTAATTATCTATGTAAATTAGATTAAAAAATAAAAAAAACTACTTTACATTCGATCTATGGACCGGCTCGGCTCGGACCTTGAACATGGGATTTTAGAATCCCGACCCATTCGACCCGATCCATAGCTCAGTCCGACCCGCACTTTAGTCAGATCTATTGTTGACAAGGGCCACACTAGTCAAATAGTGTGACTCTTGGGAATTTCGAAAATTTTCAACTTTCAATTAAATGCCATGTTTACATCAAACTCCGATGTTGAATAATCTCATAATTGTTGTGAGAGAGAAAGAGGGAGATGGAAAGAGGTGGCAAATGGGTAGTGGGAGTTTATGCATACTTATTAAGTAGAAATAATCACGTATTTGAAGAGAAAAAAATCCAAGATTTGACACATGCAGATATACAATCGAAATAATTTTCTTCTTCACTAAACATAATGCATTTAAGGAATTGTGTTCTACATGAACTTAGTTATGCCATTCAGAAGCACTTTTTTTGATTGCAAATATGTGAAATCAATATATTTTGAGTAATGAAAATATCACTTTTTCTATAAAAGGATGAAGATGATATAAAAAAATCGTAACAATGGTGTTATAAGATTTTTATTGCATCTTAGTCAACGCGATAAATAACATTTTTCATGTATCTATAAAACTAAAAATAGTAAGGAAGATGGATAACAATAATATTATCCATCTCCCCCTAACTTGCCTAACCAAATATGTCCTAAAAAAATCAAACCAAAGATACACATATAGTTAAAACAAATTATGCGTCATTTGTTGCTCCTTCGGAAATTAATTTAATTTGAGTGTGGGAAAGGAAAGGGGTCATGGAGATAGAACAGGTTCCTGATACTACCAAAATCTTGAACTCAAACTGTCATCTCAATGGTCACCCCATCGAGTCTTTTTGAAAGATGTAAGGATTTCTATATGCAACTTATACAACTATGTACGACCAATTTACAATTACATAGGTTTTGAAGGATCAAAATATTATTTCATGCTATGAATCCCAAAGGCTCCATGGAATGCAAATATCAAGAAATAAATTTTTTATGTTTAATTGTGTACATTTAGATATTTTTTTGTAAAATAGTCAAAACCAATTTAATCAATTTTCCATTAACATATAAGAAGTCTCCTCAACAATTGACTAGAATTACTATCCTTGATGCATCTCATAATTCATAACTACCTAATAGCTACTTTTGTTAGCCATTCATTCCATGAAAGATTTTGAGGGTCGACTCAGCTAGACTCGCAACTGACAAAGTATTCTTTCAAAGGAAACAAATTTTTTATGTTTAATTATGTACATTTAGATTTTTTTGTAAAATAGTCAAAACCAATTTAATCAATTTTCCATTAACATATAAGAAGTCTCCTCAACAATTTACTAGAATTACTATCCTTGATGCATCACATAGTTCATAACTACCTTATAGCTACTTTTGTTAACCATTTATTCCATGAAAGATTTTGAGGGTCGACTCAGCTAGATTCGCAACTGACAAAGTAGACTTTCAAAGGACTAAGGAAAGTTATTAGCTAACTAACCCTAATCGACTTACATTCTTATTCATTTGGTATTTCCAACCTTTGTGACAAATGTCCAAGTTAGTCGACTAAAGTGACATTTTTGAAACTTCCTAATTTACTATATTTAATCAACTCTAGTTTTTTGTTCAACGAGCTAATTTTCCTTTCAGTGAACTAATTATCCCTTGACTCGACTATTCTATTTATAAGAAACTTTTAGAAATTAACCTATTGTTTACTTAACTGAATGAACAACTGACTCATCACTACAACTAGTTGGCTATTTAATGTATCAATCAATTAATCAAAGATATATGCTAATATTTAGTAATTTGAATTTTTGTTTTGTTAAGAGACACGTGCTTTAGTATAATCTACCATTTCTCTTTGGAAGCTAACATATATTTTGGCACATATACATAGGACCATTCCATGCTGAATAAATTCACCTAATATACATTTAGAAGCTCATATTTTCTTGTGATATAAAACATTTAAATGCTCAAGTGTTTTTCATCTCCTATCTACATTCCTTGCTTCAAAAACTCCATCCTTACTCCAATTCAAGGAAGCATTCTTGGAGGTGGCGGGAAGGTAGTCAGAGGGGTAGGGGACTAATAGAGGTGGAGGGTCTTATAGTGGAGGGAACCTGACTTGGAAAGGGTGCCACAAAGAGGAAGGGGGGAGTAGGGATGTCAGTGGGTCAAATATTCATATCCTAAAACTTATACCTATTTATAAAATCACTATTTATATTCGCCCTTTTATTAAATGTGTAATTTCTAGTGGTACATATATATCTGATGGACTAGCCATGCACCAAATGAGTACCCATATATTTGACGTACGAAAATCTTAACTACTCATAAATGTAGATAAGATTTTCACACAGTTTAACACAGAGTGAGATCATGTAATATGGTTGTACGCAAAGATGTGCAATGTATATGGAATATTAAATGTTTATATATTAGGTATTTAACTCTTTTAGATTGAAAGTTTTATTTATTGAATATACAAAACATAGTTAAATATGATTAAATGGATGGAGAGGAAAAAATTGAGTTGATCTTTTATGTAAGTAGATCAATACTTATTTAGATATGAAATGTATTTGATGAGTTAGACTAAAATACAACATACATATACATATATATATTTATATTTATTTATGGGGACCCTTTCAGATGAGGTGGGGGCTCACCAATATTGTGGTGAGCCATCGCTCAGATTTGTCAGATCTCAATCTGACAGTTGCATCAAAAAGCTCATCCAAAAGGGCATTTTCGTCATCTCAATTTCATTAAACTCGAGTTTCATTTATTGGTTTCAAATTGCCATTCTAAGCTTTTTCTCGATTTGGTATTTTCACTAATGCATTTATTGATTAATTTTCAATTTTTTTTCCAAACGTTCTAGAATCATCCACATCTTTGTAAAGTACACTGAGTTTTTGTAAAATATATTTTCCTCTTTGTAGTTTCATCAATAATTTTATTTTTTATTGTATTTCATTTTATAAATAATTATTTCTGTTTTGTAAATGGGTACATTCATTTTGTAACTCCAGGGAGTTTTGTAAGAGTAATTTTCTTCTCTGTAAAATTCAACCTTTTTGTACATGCGCATTTTCATTTTGTAAAAATTCCACGAATCTTTGTAACTGTACACTCCTTTGTAAAATTCACGTGGAGCTCTGCAAAATAAGAAAATTAAAATCAAGATTTGTAAAAAAAAGTGAATCAAATTGTAAATATTAAAGTCATATATGTAAAATAATTGAAGCATAATGTAAATCGGTGCCTCGTCTCCCACGCGCAGTCCTCCGCTTTGGTCATATGATCTGCTATCCTCCTTCACCTCCAAATGCAACCAACGTCATCTTTCATTTGCACGCACCGGCACAACCACGTTCCGCTGTCGTCACCATGGGTTGTGACCTCCATGCTCGACCACACCTGCATGCACGAGCTTTCTCCTCTACACGGCACTCTCGTCCTCTGCATCAACAAGCATGGATCTGGATGATGTCGTCGTGCCGTGAGGTGCTAGATGACACAACCGCAATAAGAAAAGGGATAGAAAACAAGAGAAGGAGAAATCACCTCCACCCCCATCACGTCCCTTTCCTCCACCTTCGTCGGGCGTCGCGTCGATCTCCGGCCTCCTCTGTCATGTGCCATCATGAAGTGCTTCACCCACACATCATCTCGATTTCCAGATTTTAGCCCTCCTCCATCGCGTGCGGCTGTGATCTCTATGTTGCATCCGTCCTCCACCTCCACTGTGCACCGTCATGACGTGCTTTTGCCAATTCCATTATTGCCGTCACGAGAGAATGAGAGAGAGAGAGAGGGAAGATTAGGTTTTTGAGTTACCACATTCTATATTTAGAATTTGCCAAATGATCAAAATAGGTTTCTTACCATTTAAATAATATAATTAATGTGTCATTAATCATAACCACATGATTTGAATCAAACAGATGAGGTGGACGGCTCACGGAAAAAAATATAAGACCCTACCTCATTTGAAGTTTCCCTATATTTATGTTTTATTTGGGTTTGGAGTGGGATCGGGTTCGGGCACCGGCAATCCCAAACCCATACACCTACCTGCATGGGCAGTAAATTAAAAATCCAAATCTGTCCAAAAGTAAATGGGATGTGTTTCATGTCCTTAAATAAGACGGGTTTGGATTAGGAACCCAATAGGTAGGGATGAAAGCAGATACGGATTTATCTGGATATCCGCTTATCGTATTTGAAAACTTACCGGATACAGATATCCGTATCCGAATATTAATCGAATACAGATCGAGTATATATATGGGTTTTAAAAAATTTCGGATACGGATATGGTAATGGCTTGAATATCCGGATCCGGATCCGGATATCCAAATATAATTTTAAAATTAATTTATATTATAGTTAATATAATATAAGCCACAATCCTATGCTATTATGTTTGTATTATACATTATAAAATACAATATACTAATTATATTAATAAACTTCCGTTTGTATGATGATGGACACAAACAAAAATTACGAAACCATATCCCCTTTTTGGTTCCGGTCAATAACTCATGTCACCTTGACGTTCCCTTTTGTCATGATGCAACTTATTTTTCATTATCATTTCTCTAAATTATTATGAACTTTGAAAAAAAAATCAATTCGTATTCGTATGTAGTCTTTATTCGACATGTATTCAAATTCCATGTTTATTGGATCCATATTTGGATTTCACTCTTTATTTGATTCATATTTGAATTAGCTATTTATCCAATATGTGTTTGGGTCCACTCTTTATTCGATACGTATTCGGATTCGATAAATATCCGATTTAGATTCGTATTTGTATTTTTAAGGATATGATTTCCTTAATGCATATCCGAATCATATCCGTATCCGTATCCGTATTCGATAGAGATGAAATGAATATGGAAATGGAAATAGACATATCCGATCCGTATTCGTTCCATTTTCAACCCTACCAATAGGCATATCCATATTGACATCCTTAAGGGTTCGTTTGGTTGCAAAGTTGGGCAGGGTTGGGTTGGGTTGGGTACTATTCACAGGGGTACCCCCTCCTCACAGTTTACTATTCACCCAGCCCTGTGAATAGTACCCAACCCTGCCCAACCCTGCAACCAAACGAACCCTAAGGAGGAGGATGATAGGGAGAGGAGCTTGGGACTATCACTTGTTCTAAAATAAATATAACTTATCCACGCTTCCGATAAACAACAATAAAATTAAAAAAAATTAATATGTACCTTAATCACAGCAAAATAAAGTTTCTTAATATTCACAATAAACCTCTTATTTCTTATCCAAAACACCTGCTTATTTTACCATCCTTCCCAGAATTTTCTCTCCCGTCCCCTATTCCTCTCCTCACACGTATGACATATCCATCCACCCGTTCCATGATTCGCTGGATCCCCCTCTAGATCCCGTCCCACAATCACGCGCTTTTGATTCTCCCCCAAACCACCACCACCGTCCTTCCTCTCCAATCCCCCTCTCATCAACTCGATCTCAACTGCCCCTTCCTGGCCAAAAAAGATCTCTTCTTATTACTTTCTGCAATTAGAAGGGGCCAGTGGAGACAGCCCATCAAATTCTTTGTGAGTTCACATCTTCTCATTCATCCGTTACCCATCAAATTCGTCTCTTTTTACTTGTTTGAGCTGTGCATGAATGTGGGTGGGATGTTTTGGTGGAGAGTTGACTTGGGGGAGGAGAAAGGTGGGTTTTTGCCTTCGGCAGCTTCCATTCTCGTCAGTTCATGTATGGCTTTTGCTTGAAACGTCCACAGGGGATTGTCCTTTTGGAGATTAGGGGAAGACCTACTTTGGCTTTGTGGTTGATGGAATGGAAAGACCTGCCCTTTTCCTGAAATATTGGTTGTAGCTTTCAAAGGTTCGTATTTTACAATCTGTTTTGGTTTGCAGAGAAGAGGGCTGGAGGGAGGAAGGAGCGGTCTTGGATCTTTTATTTGAGGAGTTAGCTGGTGAAGCCTGATCTCTGAAGAACAGGTAGAGCTTGCGTGGGAGATGAGGGATGATAAAGGCCTTGATGAGCTTCCTGAAGGCATGTTTGAGGCCGTCGTCTGATCAATATCTGTCTACCGGCCCGGATGCTGTTGGGCGACAAGATGGCCTCCTGTGGTACAAGGATTATGGGCAGCACATTCACGGGGAGTTCTCGATGGCAGTTGTGCAGGCAAACAGCTTGATAGAGGACCATAGTCAGATAGAATCTGGACCTCTCAGTACCCTTGAGTCTGGTCCGTGCGGGACTTTCGTTGGGATATATGATGGCCATGGCGGTCCCGAGACATCTCGCTTCGTCAATGATCATCTCTTCCACCATCTCAGAAGTAAGCCCTTCTTTCTCAATATTGGGATCCTTTCCTGTATGGATATGAATCCTCTAGCTTAGTAGATGAATGTAATCTTTCACTGGCATGTAATGTCTTCGATTCAGAGCACAGTTTCAATGCTACTGCATCCTTTTGTTTTGGAGTAAATTTCCACTCATGTCATGCAGCTCTTTTAAATTAAGGAGGGTATCCTGATTTGCTTCTTACGAGCTTCTTGAAAACTTGTCCCTTTTTCGTGCTACTCTGTAATTTAGATGGGCTTTAAATTAATGGTTTAGGCTCAATGAGTTTTTAATTTGATTTTTTCCTACTTCCAGCTCTCAGCAATTTCACATTTTTACTTTTTGACATATGAAGGTTAATGCTTTCTGCCACTGCACACACAATTCCTAAGCTAATCCTTAAATTTGAAGTGCTGTGAATGTCTCTTATATTTACCTCTCATTTTTCCACCTTACCTGAACATATTTTCATGATGCAGCTCTAATTATGGTAGTTTGATCTGCTATTTATATTAAGAGTTATCAAATTACTTACATCGGGAATTCGGTCTCTACATAACCCTCTAAAGCAAACACATTCAAAACTAACTATTTGATTTATCTTGCATCTATAAATATTAATTTGCATCCATCTTGAAGGCTAGCCTCTCTCTGCACTTCTGCTATTCCCATGACAGAAACGAGCTTATTGCTTGCTAAATTTACCACTAAACGTTATATTTTTCAGGGTTTACATCAGAGCAAAAGTCTTTTTCAGCTGATGTCATACGAAAAGCATTTCAATCAACCGAGGAAGGCTTTCAATCTATCGTCACTAAGCAATGGCCTATGAAGCCCCAAATTGCAGCAGTTGGTTCATGTTGTCTGGTCGGCGTTATTTGTGGAGATATTCTATATGTTGCAAACCTCGGAGACTCACGTGTCGTTCTTGCACGGGCTTCCAAGGCCACAGGTCGTGCTATTGCTATACAATTATCTGAGGAGCATAATGCGAGTATAGAGTCTGTAAGAAAGGAGCTACAGTCCCTGCATCCAGATGATCCCCAGATTGTTGTATTGAAGCATAATGTTTGGCGAGTAAAGGGCATCATTCAGGTACATTATCCTTTCTCTACTTTTCAAATATTGTCAACTTGCTTTTGTATAAAATTGTCCACCAACCTGTGATATACGATACGACAATAACCATCAAGTCCTTTTCATTTTAAGCATGGTTGGGTACGATGATTCTTTGCTCCCAAACAGATTGAATTGGTGATTACTTGCTTAAATCCAACAATGCCATATCCTTCTTGACCGTCGCCTTCCAGCATTTCTTAGGTCTCCCTTAATCCTCTTACAAGTGTCTTCTTCTGAGTACACATACCTTTAAACTGGAGAACTAGATGGTCTTTTTCGCACATGTTCAAACCACCTTAGCTGTGTTTCTCATATTATCTTCAATTGACATCACATCAACGCTTTGTCTGATACTCTTAATGTGAATCCGTTCCTGTTTTTGTGTTCCCATACATCTGAAGCATCTTTATCTCAACTATAAACATTCTATACATATGTCTATAGTTAACTATCCAATACTCACTACTGGTGAGGGGTAAAATCCTCGGATCATGGTCCTCCACAGAAACATGCCATAATTATAGCTGATCGACTAAATGGGCCTCCAGGCTTACTAATCCGGTCAATCGTCCCGACTCTAGAGGGAGTGAAGTCCAATCAACGCATCATTAGAAACCATCAAAAAAATCACGCTCCACATTGATATCCTTAGTGCCTCCGAAATTTGCAACAGTCTTTCTAACGAAACATCCACATTGCTAATTTCGGAAGATTACGACACCACCAATTAATAATGGAGGGATGCGTCTCGGCCATGTCACAAATACTTGAATCTTCACAACTGCTGGATCAAGGTTCGAGGATTGCAACATTGTCGATCATGATATTAAAGATGAAGGAGAAGGCTGAACAACATCGTGAATCTCAGGGTCTTTATCGCCGAGTTTGATGACTCATAAGATCGTGGCATCACTAGACTGAGTTATGGAAGTAGGCCATCCAAGAAAATGTATGAAAAACCATATATGAGGGAGGTCCCCCTCCATGAAAGAGAATAAACTATTCTATTCCATCATTTCCCGCCAAATAGTAAGTTCTTGGTTCTTGATGGATATATTATGTCAAGATTATTCACGAAATACATATATAGAATTGGAGAACTCTATCCCAGGACACACTGCTGCGATGGAACCTGGTAAATGTCTCATCTTGGTGAATGCTTGCACTTTTGCTTTGGCCTCTTCTTATATCTACTAATCAACAACATTGTCTCTGATAAACCGAAGATTCTCATCATATCAACAACCATAAAGCATTTATGTCTCACTATAGCTGTATAGTATTTTCCTATGAGCTTCAACGGTATCTTCTTATCACGAAGAAACCTTGAAGCCCCTCCGGTTGGGTGATATATGTCTAAAGGTGACCATCCTCTCATTTAAAACATCTCCATCAATTTCTCCATCCCATCTCCATCAATTTCTCCATCCCTTTGTAAGATTGAATCTAAATATTTAAAATCTTCCTTTCTTGGAATAAAATGTGTTCCAACCTTTATATCTATCATATCTCCAACTTCCTTGTCATTAAACTTATATTTTATATACTGAGTCTTGGTTTTACTTAGTCAGAAATCTTTATACTTCAGAGCCTTTATGCAATTATCAAGCTTAAGTTTTTCGGCCCTAGACTAAAACAAAGATTGAAGGGGATGGTTGTATGAGTCTACACGTACTACCGTTCCTTCATATGACTGTGTAGACTTGCTCAAAGAGGTCTATTCCCCAGCTTATTTTTGACAATTTTTCCATCATGTTAGAGAACAAGGGTGACGTTTTTTCGTCGTCCGATACCTTCAATGTACCGGCTCCTATCATGAAGATGGATGGGACCAACTACGAGTTGTGGTCCATGCAGTTTCACACCCTTATGCAGTGCCATAACAAGGAGCACATTTTGACTGATTCAGAGCTGACAGACAAAATTAGGGCTAAGCTTCATGGAAGCAAGATGATGCCTAAGCACGTATTTGGCTCTCCAGGACACTCACCACGGAGATTGCCAATGACATCGTCAATCAACCCACAACCAAGGCTATGTGGGATATCCTAGCTGACACATATGGGCAAGCGAAGAATGAGAGCAAAATCCTCCAGTTGCAGTATGACATTTTCCCGACCAAGCAGAATGGTCGGCCTACTTCTCGCATTTCCGAGGCATGTTTAAGCGTCTTCATAACTTTATGCCCATTACTACCAACACTGAATAACAACGGGCATACATGAATGCCGCTATGACATGAATCTTTCTGTCTCTCTTGACTCAGAATACGTTGCATCATGTACTCAACTACTTATTGGAGAGACGATACCTCCGATGGAGGAGGTCTATAAGAGGCTGACCAGGATCACTACTTTGTCTACTACTGTGGTCCAAACTCTCTCTCTGCGATGACGACTTCTCGTGGCAAAGGGGGCACTTCACAGTTTCATGTGTATGGATCCCATGGTCGAGGAGGAAGATGTCACCATGGCCCATGCTCACATTGCCACCGTCCAAGACATTCGGAGGAGACATGCTATCTGAAGCTTGGGTATCCAGCATTTGTCCGTGTAGCTGAGTAGACAGAGACTACTTGATGCAAAATCGGATTCGGTGTCGGCGAAAATAATAATAGTATATTTTTTGGTGGATTTTTGGTAGAAGAAGAGAATGGTTGAGAAGAGAAATTGAGGGGATGAGGGGAAGAGCGCGCCGGAATGCGCGGGGTTGAGGGGAAGACCGCGGAGATCGCGTGGAGGGAGAGAGAGAAGGAGAGGGGATAAAATGAGATCAACTCAAATTTTTACTTCATAATTGACTGACTAAAAACAATGGCCTACCCTCTCTTTATATAGGAGAGAGGGTTTACAAAAATAGTAAACTCAATTAAATTGACAACCGACTTTCCTAATTGGACTCTAACAACTTTAATTGACCTCTAATGACTTTAATTAGACTCTAACTAATTAATTGACCAACAATTATAATTAAAATCTACGAAATCAACGTTGAGATCACAGGCGATCTCAATTATTAAATTAGACCACTACGACCGCTAAAAACGTAAATAAAATGATAATTGTTTAATTGAATAAACGTGGCCCCATAATTTGGGGTCACGCTGCATCAACTCTCCGCCGCTTTGAAAAATTCGTCTCCCGACGAATTGCTCGAAGTAGGTGTGTCGTCGGAGAATTCATCTTTGAGCCGTGGTTCCACTTTTCTCCAATTGGATCCCTTTCAACGTTACGTTTATAGTTTCTCAATGTTACAGCCTTCTTCTTTAAATAATTCCGCAGCTGAGGGCAGGGGCGCAATTTTCGCACCTCTTTCTTTTTCTCTCTTTTCATATTGCTCTGGACCTGCCTGTCAATAAAGAACTTTGGAAATTTATTTTCGCAATTTTCCCAGTTTAATATCCGATCCCTCAATTCCAAGGATGCTGTTTCCCCAATTTGCGGTAGGGCTTCGTTCGTCCTCAAAAGGCGGCGGGGCGCGGGTCGAGGGAGGCAGCGAGGAAGGCGCGCGGCTGGCACGGGGGAGATGCTGAACCTGCAGGCGGCGTTGGAGGGTTTGCGGGATGGTGGTGAAGCGAGGGCTGCGTCGCGGGGAGGGTGCTGAGGTGCGGGGACTCGCGCCGGTGAGGGGGGAAGCAACAGGGCGGCGTGGCGGCTATTGCGGTGTGGTTGGGGGGCGAGGGCGATGACCCGTGCGAGGGGGGAGGATTGGGTGGCTGGCGGAGGGGTGGGGCTATGGGTACTGGCGGGCCGAGCTGGGGCGCCGCCGTGTTGGGGGAAGGCGCGGGGACCGTTGCGGGTGGAGAGGACTGGCGCGACGGCCTGGCGATTAGAGGGGCGTGAGGGAAAGGGAGGCTCCTGGGATCCGGGGGGAAGCAGGAGGAGGCGGGGTGTCCTGGGGAGATGGCGGCTGTGCGGGGATATGGGACTGGCGAGGGGGGGCGTGGGGCTGATTGGGACTTGGTTCAGGTCGGTTAGGGGCAAGTCGACGGTTGCGAGGGCTGGGGAGGGTGGAGGCGTTACCTGGGGGGTTTGGAATGGCGCCGGGGTGGTTGGAGAAGGCTGCGGGGCCGCTTCCGGCGACGGGTTTGGTGCTGGGACGTGCTGGACAGCGGCATCTATGGCACAGATTTCGAGGTTTTCGTATTCCTTGTCCGCGGGATCTTCGTCGAAGATGGGTCCTTGGTCCCCCTTTTCTTCTTGCACAATAGTTGTATCAAATAGATCTTCCTTTGGAATGAAAATACCTTCGTTCTCTACTTCAAAGTCGGGTTGAACAGCGATTGCATCGATCTGATTGTGGTCGTTGGCGGTTGAATCGTCGTCGACTAGGGCGTCCAACCATGCGTGCACCTTGATGCATGCTATAAGTCGTTTATGGAACTTTTTTGAGCGACGCGAACCACGAGATGGACGGCGGAGACCGAACTTCGCACACCAATAGTCGATCGGATCGTCGAATCGTAGGAACGATTCGAAATCCATGCTCTGATACCAATTGATGCAAAATCGGATTCGGTGTCGGCGAAAATAATAATAGTATATTTTTTGGTGGATTTTTGGTAGAAGAAGAGAATGGTTGAGAAGAGAAATTGAGGGGATGAGGGGAAGAGCGCGCCGGAATGCGCGGGGTTGAGGGGAAGACCGCGGAGATCGCGTGGAGGGAGAGAGAGAAGGAGAGGGGATAAAATGAGATCAACCCAAATTTTTACTTCATAATCGACTGACTAAAAACAATGGCCTACCCTCTCTTTATATAGGAGAGAGGGTTTACAAAAATAGTAAACTCAATTAAATTGACAACCGACTTTCCTAATTGGACTCTAACAACTTTAATTGACATCTAATGACTTTAATTAGACTCTAACTAATTAATTGACCAACAATTATAATTAAAATCTACGAAATCAACGTTGAGATCACATGCGATCTCAATTATTAAATTAGACCACTACGACCGCTAAAAACGTAAATAAAATGATAATTATTTAATTAAATAAATGTGGCCCCATAATTTGGGGTCACGCTGCATCACTGCTCTATCTCCTTCTCATGATGCGAGGCTTGATGATATTGTCTCTAGATTGAGAGAGATGATGACTGCACCGCTCGCCCCAGCAACAAGATTTTCAGATGTTGCAGCTGTTGTTAGAGCTTTTACGAGTTCGTCAGGTATTACTTACGTACTTACTAGTTGTAGTAGTTCATGTTTGATTGATTGGATCATGGACTCAGTAGCTTCTCATCATATGTGTGGAGAACGTGATCAATTTACTTCTTACATATCTATCCCTCCTGCTAGATCAGTGGTGATTGCTAACATGGCCTCAAATTTCAGCGAAATTTGGTCGAATTTCTGTTGAATATCGATATCCAGTCGAAATCGAAATTCGACCGAAATGACCAAAATGACCGAAATATGGGGGTCCTAGTACAAAAAATGACCGAAATGACCGAAATTTCAGTCGAAATTCCATTGAAATTCCATCGAAATTCTATTTTGGTCGATACCGAAATGGTGTCCGAAATCGACATTTAAGATCTTGATTGCTAATGGGGTTCATCTACCCATTGTTGGTCAGGGGAGATTGTTCTAGCCCCATCGATGCGCTTGCAGAATGTCTTACATGCTCCAGCATTTTAGATGAATCTTTTGTCTATTGGTCAGATTACAAAAAATTTACATTGTCGTGCCATATTTGTTCCTTTTTCTCTTGTGTTTCAGGACATACTCTCGGGTGGGGTGATTGCATGTGTCCGTGAAAGAGAGGGCTTTACAGACTGATCCAACCTTCTTGTGCTTACACTTCGCAGTGGAATGGTATTGCTGAACGCAAACACTATTATCTTTTGGATGTCATGAGGACTCTTTTGATTCAAAGTCGAGCTCCTCATTTGTTCTGAGGTGATGCGATCCTCGCTGAATGTTACTTAGTGAACCGCATGCCTTCTACTATCATTGGAGAAAAGGTTCCTTTCTTGATTGCGTTTTCCGAGAAGAACCTATTCTCCCTTACTCCCATGATCTTTGGGTCTGTGGCATTTGTCCACAATTTTACTGATGGTCGTGACAAGCTCTCTTCTAGAGCTGTCAAATGTGTGTTCGTTCATTATTCTCGTACTAAAAAAGGTATAGATTTTTTGATCTTCTAGGGAGAAAATATTATGTGAGTGCCAATGTTACATTTTTTGAGTCTATTATGTAATTTTCTCCTACAAGTGACATGTTGTCTAATGCTGGCTATGGTGAGGATGTCTTTGTTCCACCATTTCCATTATCTCCATCAATTGCACCCCATGTTGAGTCTCAGTTATCACCCCCACCTCCTCCACCACCTCCACCTCCGTTTACCTGACACAATTCCTACCACGATTTTACATTCACGGGTTCTCTACTCGTCCCTCTACTCATGCACCTTCCCCGTCATCCAGCACGCCTCAAGTATGTAATGAACACATTGTTTCTACTGACGACACTAGTGATATGCTTGTTCCACAAGATAATGTACAAGAGGAGTTAGTAGTTGGTGACTTGCTGCAGTTTCGTGGTATCTGGAGTGTTGTTTCTGCTCGTTTAGGTCCCTGTGTTGTGGGGTGCAAATGGATCTTTACGATGAAGCAACAAGCAGATGGCAGTGTGGATCGCTACAAGGCAATGCTTGTAGCACGTGGGTTCACATAGATTTATGGGGTGGACTATCAGGATACCTTCTCTCTAGTGGCCAGACATTTGACATTGATGTTTCACGTGACATGTATCTTTACCAACTTGATGTGAATAATGCATTTCTTTATGGAGATCTACAGGAGATATATATGCAACAACCATCAGGGTTTGCTGATGAGGGGGAGTCTCAGAAGGTGTGTAGGCTCCACAAGGCGATTTACAGCCTAAAGCAGAGTCCGAGAACTTGGCACCAGAAGCTTTCAGAGTTTTAGAGCACCAAGGGTTTGCGCAATCGTTTGCGCAATCCACGATGGTCACTCGTTTTTATTCAGAGGACACAGAGAGGTACTGTTGCTATTCTAGTCTATGTTGATGATATTATTATCATGGGTGGTGACGAACATGACATTCAAGCTGCCAAGGAGTTCCTAGGTCAGCAGTTTGTGATCAAGGACCTTGGCAATCTTCGATACTTCCTTGGATTAGAGTTTGCCAGGAACCATCGTGGTCTTGTGACGACCCAGCGGAAGTTTGTGACTAATCTTCTACTAGAGACGGGTATGACAGGGTGCAAGCCTGCTACTACCCCTATGCCTAGTATGAGATTATATGATGATGATACTGAGGAGGTAGATAAGAGGATATACAGAGAGCTTCTTGGTAAGCTCCTATATGGGTGATCTAGTTCTTGGAGCAACCCGGGAAGGTTCATATAGATGCGGTCTATATGATTTTGAGGTATTTGAAGACTTCACCTGATATTGGTCTTATATTCAACAGAGGTACATCTCTTGAGATGACAGCTTGTGCATATGCAGATTATGCATGATGCCCTAGAGATAGGAAGTCTAGTTCTGGTTTTGCTATTTTTGTTGGGAGCTCTCTCATGTCATGGAAAAGTAAGAAGTAGACATTGGTTGCTAGATCCAGTGCAGAATCTGAGTATAGGGTAATGGCACAGGGAAGCAAAGATGATGTGGGTTGGATCGGTTTTGACTGATCTTGTTGTTGAGGTTCCTCTTCCCATGCAACTTTTAGTGACAATCAAGCAGCTCTATTTGTTGCAAATAATCCTATATTTCATGAATGAACCAAGCATATAGAGGTGGATTGCCATTATACCAGAGACATGATCCAGAAGGTTCTCATATCCACATCCCATGTTTCTCTTGGAGATCAGACAACTGATATTTTCTCCAAGGCCCTTGCGAGAGGTCCTTTTCAGAGATGCTGTTCCAAGGTGAGCTTGATAGATATATATGCTCCAGCTTGAGGAGGAGTATTAAGACATTTATATCTCTTTGTATTTGATAGAATAATATAAATTTGATAGAACAGACTGCATGGACTCTGACATTAGCAAAAATATAATTATTTCCAAAAAATGCTATAAAAAATGTAACTCAACCCAAAATCCAGAACTGCGAATATGGTGTGCCACTACTATACGAAGGTGTTTTTTTCCTAAAAAAATGAAGGTGAAATTTTCTCTAGCTTATCCCCAGTTACTATCTACACATTGTTAGATTAGAATTGACATCGCAGAAAGGAAAAGAAAAGAATTGTTTATTGTTTGTTTTTGAGGAAAAAGAGTTATTTATTGTGTGCTGTAGGATTCTCTTTTTATAAAGACAAAACCTTAGGGCCTGTTTGGTTGCAGGGTTGGGCAGGGTTGGGTTGGGCAGAGTTGGGCTGGGTGAATAGTAATCTGTGAGGAGGAAGTACCCTTGTGAATAGTAACCAGGGTTGGGCCAACCCTGCCCAACCCTGCAACCAAACAGGCCCTAGAAATAAAAGAAGGTTGCCCTGTAACCCTGTTGGACTACACATAGAAAAGGAAACAGATGGTTTGCACTTTGCATATGACAAATTACTATAAAAGTTCAACTACTATAAATCCCCCCCTCAAGCTAGAGTATAAATGTTTATCATACTCAATTTGGATGAACACATATAGAATGGTTCTCTGGCATGTGCTTTATTGATTACATCAGCAGTCTGTTTTGCTGAATTGGCGTGGGAGGCGGAAATGAAACAATTCTTATCATGTCGCTGGTGTAGTAGCAATCTACCTCAATGTGCTTGGTTTGTTTATAGGAGTCATGATTGTTGACAACGAATAATGCTGCCTGATTGTCACATAAAGGCTGCATAGGGAGAGGCACGTTAATTGTTAGGTAATTAGAACTGACCTAACCCACATCATCTCAGTGGTAATTTGAGCCATGACCATGTACTCGAATTCAACGTTCAATATGGATGTTGCGAATCGCGGAAGCGAACACGCACAAACACGATCAAACAAGCAAGAACGCAAACACACGGATTTACAAGGTTCACCCGTAACTGGGCTACGTCCTTGGGCGGCGGCGATCGGTTTCACTATGTGGAGAAAAGAATGAATACAGAGGATACTTTAAAACCCTAACCCTAAGGAGTTTATATAGCACTCCCATACAGACGGATCCCTAAAAATAGAAGGATCCAAATACCCGAATACAAATAGAACCGCTCCATAAAATTTTCGCCGGGGGCGCTGCCCCCACACCCCCGCAGGGGGGGCGCACCTGCTCCCCCCCTAGACCCCCCCATAGGCTCGCTGACCGGGCAGCAAGACCCCCGTCTTGTTGGGGTATGGTACGGTAAGGGGATGCATATGCACTTCTTCAACCTGGGTCAGATGGTTAGGATTCAAGGCATATCAACAATGGACACCACAATCTGCTTTTGCTTTTCTACGAGACGAGGGAGCTACCTATGAACACATCAAAACCAATGGTTGATTTTATGTCTTTAGGATATCCAGAACTGCGAATATGGTGAGTCCTCTGTGATTTCTGGTAAATTTTAGGCAAAAGAAGTACCTTCTCAAGATCCTTGGTGATAAACTACTATCCAAGAAGCGATTTTGTCTCATTAAGCTTTGCATGCCATCTCATGTAATAATGATGTCATCTACATATATGAAAATAAGGACAATACATTTTGGTGTCATGTGTACAAATACTGAGTAATTTTTTTTGAAAGTAGTACGTGGGTGGATTCCCAGTATGGGAACCACCATGAAAATTACTATTTATATATAATACTTAAAAATTAAGGATACAACTTGTTACAAGGATCAGGTTCTACACAATGCCCTACAATGCTCAATTACATTTGCAGAATAAAATCCATCCCTTCTAAAGATAACAACATTCCTAGCTAACCAGATCACCCAAAGCACTGCAAATGTAAACGCGCAATTCTCGTGACCATAACCGCAGATCGATATATCTCTCCATAAACACGCACAGTCATCAGAAACGAGCCAAGCGATGCCCGCTCTGCCCCACACATCAACAGAGGACGAACACGAGAAAAACATGTGGTCAACATCCTCCTCCCCAACTCCACATCTGCTGCCTCCACCCCCAGCAGCCTACCCCGATGCGCCTTCGTGAGAGTACTCCCAAGTCTGAATAGCCACAAGAAGATTTTAATGTGAGTAGGCACCTTGCACCTCCATATCAATTTTAGGTCCGCGCCAACCTCTTCTGTGATATCTACCCCCCTTCCTTAGCAAAGAAATCATATGCTTTCTTAACCGAGAATCTTCCATCGCCCCATTCATAATGATCCCTACCCTCCGAAGGTACCTCGACTTGCACTAACCGCACCTGCATCTCCAAGAACTCCTCGCATATCTGGTCCGAAAGGTCAGAAACAAAAGTCAGTGAGGAAACCCCCCCCCCCCCCCCCCACCCATACCTCCTGCACCACCACCCTCTTGTCCACCGCCAACCGCATCAGTCTTGGGAAGCTCTTCCCCAATATTGAATGATTTGCAGTCGATCTGGTGAAGACTGGCTGATCTATTAGGTCTGAGAGCTTCTGCAACCATGCTCTTGGATTTTTCTTTAGGCCATATGTAGCCTACATAGCATGCATATCTTACAACACTCCTCAGTAGCAAACTCAGGTGGCGGTTGCATATATATTTCTCCTGCAAGTCTCCATATAGAAAAGTCTTTTTTACATCTAGTTGAAACAATGACTAATGTCTGATAACTGCAACAAAGAGGATAATTAGAAGAGTAAAATGGCATGCCACTGGAGAAAAGGTATCCTGATAGTCCGCCGTATTTGTCTGGGTGAAATATTTTGCCACCAGTTGGGATTTGTAGTGATCTGGGATACCATCTGCCTGATTATTCACCGTAAAGATCCACTTGCATCCAACCATATATGCACTAGCAGAGATAGTGACTACGGTCCAGGTGCCTCTAAACTGCAACGTTTTCATCTCTTCTTCCGTAGCTAAATGCCACTAGCTATCTTGTAGTGCCTCTTGATTTGTGCGTGGGAGAGTAATGACCGACAATCTCATCACAAACTTTTCATAGTTTTCCGAGAGATGATCAAGAGAGAGATGACAAGAAAGAGGGTATGTGGCATATGTGCACTGGCACTTCCGAAGTGTAGTGGGTCAAGTAAGATTCTCATAGGTATTGTAAGATTCATCCGCTGAATTGTAATCTCTGGCTCAGCTGCTTCATCTGTTGGATAGTCTCACCATGCTGAATAAAAGCATGAATTGTGCCATCAGTAGAAATCAAATATCCAATGTTTATTTGGGATGTGCTAGATGACAAGGAATGCACAAGAGTAGGAGGGTTCTATAACTTTGGGTCTTCGTGAGCACATACGGAGTAAGGTAGGGAATCTGAGTTCTAACGTGATAATATAGTGCATACAGTTTTTTTCTTCATTGTTGTTCAAATGCTCTATCCTGATCTCATTTAACACTCCATCTCCATTCTCTGCTACCGGGGAACAGTTGTATATCCTTATTCACAATTATGTTCTGTTCCTTAAAAAAACAATTATGTTCTGTTAAAAGAACTCTCAATCTGTTAATTTTTACGTTGGTGATGAGACGATCCCAAAATCAATTAAGATTCACATTTCAAGGTATTTGAGCTAATCCTATGAAACAACATGATTGAAACTTATATCCAGTGACTGGGGTGGGGGGGGGGGAGTAGTGGCTTGACCCCCCACCCGCTCTCGATCAAAACCCATTTATATTTCCAAATAAGTTAATATATATAATATACATGTACATTACATACAACAACAAAGCCTTTTCCCACATTAAGTAGAGTCGGCTATATGGATTCTTTGTCTCCATTCAGATCTATCTTGGGTCAATCTTAGACTTAGATCCAAAAAACTAAGATCCTACGTATAGTCTCATTCCAACACTTCTTGGGCCTTCCTCGCCCTCTCTTCTCCGGCTCATCTCCTAAGTCCTAACTGGTGCATCATCCGACCTCCTTTGCAAATGGTCAAACCACCTTAAGCGGTTTTCTCGCATCTTATCCTTGATCGGAACTACACCTTTATGCTAGTCATATCCTTGTGTCCAAGCTTATTTAAAGTCTACAAGTGGGAAAGGCAACTTACAGTTGAGATACATGCCAGTCATATCCTTGTCTCCAAGGTTATTTGAAGTCTACAAGTGGACAAGGTTAACTTGTAATTGCGATAACTCTGAGCGGTAACATTATCCCTGGCTATCCGAACTCATTTGAGTGCCTAGAGATAGCCTGCAATTTATTTAGATGAGTAATGCAATTTATTTAGATGACTAAAACTAAGGGGAATTCATACCTACTACGTTGACTTTGATTAGATCATATGGAACTGCAATCAATATTGAATCCGTTGTTTGTTTCGTGGATCAGATTTAACAACCTGCGGATGGAAGATAGCATAAATAGACTAAGTCATCTAATTAACCAACTTTGAATTGTGTTCTATGTTATCTGACCTTGTTGAGATGGCTTCCCTCATTCAAAGACACTTTCTGATCCATTTCCTCTATTAATCTTTTCACAATTTTATTGATGTTAGAAGTTCCTTTCCTTTAAAAGCTTGATGTTGATGTTTGAAGTTTGTATTGCACTGGAGATTTTTCGTTCTGGATTTTGTTTTGGTTTTGCTTTGTAACGAGTTTAAAAAAATCAGGAATTAGGTTAAACATATCCATCAAGTTCTCACATCTGGATGTAGGTGGATGAAGAGCAATACTTGTGGATGCTTTGATTCTATTGTCATTTGTCTCACATAATGATTCTTCCCTTCAACAATCCTACATTTGAAATTCACAGACAAGTATACATTTTTTAAAATCAGATCTCGTTTATCATGTTTCCCTCCTTTGATGATATGTAGGTTTCTAGGTCATTGGGAGATTTTTATTTAAAGAAGGCTGAATTTAACAGAGAACCATTATACCCAAGATTTCGCCTCCGTGAACCATTTAGAAGACCGATTTTGAGTGCAGAACCGTCAATGCTCATCCATAATTTGCTGCCACAAGATGAATTCCTTATATTTGCCTCAGATGGGCTCTGGGAACATCTTAGCAACCAGGAAGCTGTTGATATTGTTCAAAATCATCCACGGAGCGTAAGCTATCTATTCAAACACCCATTTTTAAGTGCTATGTGTTTTGTACTTGATGCCTCATGATAATTTTTGATGATGCTTTCTGAAGGTAATATGTGAAATATGAAATGAGCCCAAAAGGGAAAATAATCTGTCTATTTATTAAAAATGGTCACAAATCATGATGACTTGACGTTGTTTTCTAGTATGCCAGAAAAGCAAAGCTTTCTGCAATAGCAACTCCTTGGTGGCTAAAAAAAAAAATCAACTTTTGGTTTTTTTGGTGGGTGGGAGTTGGGTATTTAGATTATTTTTTGAGGGGTGGGAGTTAGTCTGGGATGCAGTGCACTCGGGAAAAAAAACTGCAGATGTCTGTATCCCGATTAAATTTAGTAAGGATTGTTCCAGTAAGAACATTTGAAGTGTCCATCGCTAAGTTTGACCTTATAGAACAATTTGACATGTAGAAAATTTTCAACATGGATTTAAGCAAATATTTAGATTCCGTTGGGGGCGTTCCCTACTTGCGACACGTTGCATCGCCCGAATGCAATGAAAAATTAACAAGAACCGCTACATCTCTGCCTGGATGTAGTTCAAAATTTGCAAGGGTTCTTGTATGAGGTATACGAGTAAACAAGCTAGTTCTGCTGCATAGTCGCCCAGACGCAGTCTAAAATTTACAAGGGTTCTCGCATGATGGACGCATGCGAGTAAAGAAGTTAGTCCAAAAGAGGTTGCAAAGGAAGTTGCGGATAGATAGTTGGAATATTGGCACTTTGACCGTCAAATTTATGGAGATCGTAGATACGATGGAAAGAAGGAAGATTCAAATACTATGTCTCAAAGAGACAAAAAGGGTTGGAGAGAAAGCAAGGGAGATCGAGAAGACAAGCTTTAAACTTTGGTATTCAGGTAAACATAAGGGTAGAAACGGTGTTGGAGTGGTTATTCATAAGGATCAAGGTTGCATAAAGCGGTAGTCGGTACTCGATCGGCGGGGTCACTGACTAGGGATTAATCGACAGTCGGGAGATTAATCGGACTTAGTCGGCCATTAGTCGGTTTTGAATTTTTTAATTATTTTAAATATATAAATCATTGTGTATACATATATTCTTATATATTTACATTGATTTGTACATTTTCTATACTATCATAATGAAATAAAATAAGTAATTGACTTTAGATATAATATTAAGCATATTAGAATAAGTTTGCTTTTTAAAAAATCAAAAAACTAAAAAATAAAAATTCTCTATGTAAAAGTCGGCCGACTAGGCGGACTAGTCGGCCCGATTAGTCGGCTTGAACGACTAGGCCTAGTCGAGTCGGCTACCCCCCCTACTCGACTAGTCAGGCCGACTAATCAGCCTAATCGGCCGATTTTTACAACATCGATAAGGATTTGAAGGATTGTATGGTTAAGTTGAAAAGATTTGGGGATCGGATAATTTTGTTAAAATTGGTGCTTGAAGAAGAAATTCTGAATATCATCTCAGTTTATGCACCACAAATTTGTTTAGATGGAAGGACTAAACAAGTTTTTTGAGAGGATCTGGATAAGATTTTGCAAGAAGTCCCACAAAGAGAGATGATTTGTTTCGGTGGAGATTTTAATGGACATGTGGGAAAGGATGCTTCGGGGTATGCTAGTGTTCATGGAGGCCATGACTTCAAGGATAGAAATGAAGATGGAAAAGTCATTCTGGATTTTGTAACTACTTATGATCTTTTCATAGCAAACACTCTCTTCAAGAAGATGTAGGAGCATTTAATTACTTATAAGAGTGGCCCGACCAGAACACAGATAGATTACTTTGCTTTGAGGAGAAGAGGTCGATTGTGTTGCAAAGACTGCAAAGTAATCTTAGGAGAGAGTTTGACAACCCAACATCGTTTGTTAGTTATGGATATGCAAATAAAAGGGCTGGTAAAGAAAAGGAGGGTTTTCGAGATCACTAGGACTAGATGGTGGAATCTTCAACTGAAGCAATCAAGCTTTAAGGCGAAGGTTTTAGAAGACTTATCTTGGGACTGTAGCGGAAGTGCAAACGAGATGTGAGAGGCAGTAGCATCTTGTATCCGAAGGATAGCCAAAGAGATGCTAGACGAGTCAAAGGGAGGAGCTCTAGACCAAAAGGAAGCTTGGTGGTGGAGTGGAGGGGTGCAAGAGAAATTTAAAATTAAAAGAGCATGCTTTAAAGCTATATCTAAGGATAGAACAGAGGAAACTGTCACAAACTACAAACTAGCGAAGAAGGAAACAAAGAAGGTTGTAAGCGAATCTAAGTTAAAAGCTTATGAAGTTTTGTACAAAAATCTTGACTCTAAGGAGGGCAAGAAGGATATGTTCAGGTTGACCAAAGCAAGAGAAAGAAAGATGAAAGACCTTTCTTAAGTGAGATGCATTAAGGACGAGGAAGGTCACGTGCTTGTTACTCATAAGGATATAGAGACTAGATGGAAGCGATATTTCCATAAGCTTTTCATTGGGAAAGGAAATAGAGAGATCACTTTGGGTGATCTAGCTAGTAGTGAAAGTTACTTGAATCGTGTAAGCTATATGCGAAATACAAAGAAAAGAAGTAGAGGAAACTTTGAAGGTTATGAGACCTGGGAAAGGTGTAGGACCGGATGACATTCCTATAGAAGTAGGAAGAGTTTTAGGTGAGCACGAGTTGACTAGGCTTACAAATTTATTCAATGTTATTTGGCGAAGCAAGAAAATGCCTGAAGATTGGAGAGGTATCGTGGTGCCTCTGTATAAGAACAAAAGGGACATTCAAAATTGTTTAAATTACATAGGTATTAAGCTGATGAGTCACAGTACGAAAATTTGGGAACATGTGATCGAAAGAAGGTTGAGGCAAGTTTCCAAAGTAAAAGGAAACCAATTCGGATTCATGTCAGGTCGCTCACTATTGAAGCCGTCCATTTGCTGAGGAGAACAATGGAGATTTACACAGCTAAAAAGAAGAACCTCCATAAGATTTTTATCGATTTGGAGAAGGTTTATAATTTTGTCCCGTGTCAGATATTGTGGAGAGTTTTGGAGAAGAGACAAGTACTTGTCCTATACAGTAACCTCATAGAGGATATGTATGATAGGGCTTTATTTTGTGTAAGGATCCAATCTGGGAGGACTGATTATTTTGACATCAATATTGGTTTACATCAAGATTCAGCTTTGAGTCCATTTCTTTTTACTTTGATTATGGACAAGTTGACAAGTCACATTCAGGATGAGATACCTTGGCATATGTTATTTGCTGATGATATTGTGTTGATTGATGAACTAGAAATGGAGTAAATGAGAAGCTTGAGGTCTGGAGACATGCATTGGAGACTAAAGGATTTTGTATAAGCAGGGCTAAGATTGAATATATGGAGTGCACTTGTAATGGAAGCAATGATGAATGAATCGAGGTGAAGATTGGTGATGATAACATTCATAAGAGTGATTCTTTTAGATACCTGAGATCTATTTTGAAATATTATGGGGAAATTGATGGAGATGTTACTAATAGAATAAATGCATGCTGGTTGAAGTGGAGAGGAGCCTCTACTGTTCTCTGTGATAAGAAAATTCCTTTACAATTCAAAGAAAAGTTCTATAAAGCAACCGTAAGACCTGTTATGCTCTATGGATCTGAATGTTGGCCTGTGAACCATAGACATGTGCAGAGGATAACATTAACATCATGGCCTTAAATTTCGGCGAATTTCGACCGAAATTCGGTCGAAATTCGGTCGAAATTCGGTTTCGTGGCGATACCGACATCGAAACCATGTATAATATCTGTTTTCAGGATTTCGGCCGAAATTTCGGCCGAATTTCGGTCATTTCGGTCCATTTCGGTCCATTTCGGTGGAAATTGTTCACAGATTTCTCGGATTTCGGTGGAATTTCGGTGGAATTTCGGTCCATTTCGGTCCATTTCGACTGAAATTGTTCTAAGTCACCATATGTCATGCCTAGGCCACTTATTGATATTCATAGGTACTATTTGGTCACTAAATGGAATTTATAGGTCACTATTTCAACCACCATTGCAATATAAGCCACTATTCCAACCACCATTGTAATAAATAAGGCCATTAAGGGTCCTATTTAAACCCAATAAATATAATGTATATGTTCTCATTCCATCTTACAACTTCACAAGTCACAATTCACAACCTAACTTAAGTCTTGGAGAGCCAAGTTTCCAAATTCCAAGTCTCGTATAACATACATTTTACGATCACAAACTCTACTATGCATTTATTTTGGCATACATGTTAAAATATTCGTGTTTGTGTGTGTGTCTTGTTTTATTTTTAAATAAAAGTATTATTATTCTTTCGAGAATTGATAGAAAAATTGAATGCCAAAATTTAACCGTGTACTGAAATATGAAATTTCACTCTGGACGGTCATTGATATGATGACCGAAATCATTATTTTAAGGTACTGAACATTATAACATCTTATTATAAGCAAAAAAACTTGTATTTATGCCTCTTTTATTGATTAAACAACATTACAAATCTTAAATTTTGAAAAAATTAGGTTTCAAGTCGTTTTCCCAATTTCCGGCCATTTCACCGAAATTCCACCGAAATTCCACCGAAATTCCTTTTCTGGGCTTACCGAAACGAAACCGAAATCCGACATTTGAGGCCTTGATTAACATAAATAAAAATGCTAAGGTGGATGTGTGGACACATACGTAAAGATCGAATTCGGAATGATGCAATCAGAAATAAAGTTGGTGTAGCTCCGATCGATGATAAGATGCGAGAAAATCGCTTAAGGTGGTTTGGTCATTTGCAAAGTAGGTCAGCTGATGCACCGATTAGGAGATGCGAGTTTTGGGGTGTTGAGCCGGTTAAGAGAGGGTGAGGACAATCCAAGAAGTGTTGCAATGAGACTATACATATGGATCTTAGTTTTTTAGATATAAGCCCGAGATTGGCCTAAGATAGATCTGAATGGAGGCAAAGAATCCATATAGCCGACCCTACTTAAGTGTGAGAAAATCTTTTGTTGTTGTAGAGATACAATTATAAGTGTTAATTATCTAGTACTTTTGGGTTCAACTATGACTATGTAGTCATCAATCGAGAGAGGGCACATGGGGATGGTTTTTGGAACCACACGAGGGACCGAAGAAGGTAAGAGAAAGGGAAAGGCCTTGAGGAGGTAGGTAGTCTTGAGCTTTTCGTGGACAACCTTGATGAGGGAGGGTGGCTTTGGCCCAAGTAGTGACAACAAAGATCTTCTGGCAGGGATCACTGTAGGATGATCATCATTTCCGGTGCTTCCGTTGAGGGATGGAGGGTCATCTCACCTGTCAATGCGACAAGGAGGCTATATGCTTCAATTATCACTTTCTTAAACACCAGAGGAAGGATTGATGGTCGATGGTATTTCAGGAGCCGAAACCCATTAGTGACCCCTTGAAGGGTGTCCTCTTGGCGTAAGGGTCGAAGGAGGATTTGAAGGCGATGGTGTCCCTCCCTAAGGATGGCAAGAGTGAGTAATTGCGTGGAGGATGACATCTGGCTAGAGCATTCGTTGTGCATCTGGGGGTACTGTAGAAGAGGGAATTTCCTCATTCCTCGATGCAATAGAGACATCTTTTACACGACGGTGAGGTGGCGAAAGCCTTTCTCCTAAGACGCAGCTAGGGATTTGGAGCCTAGATGGCTTATTTTGATCAGAGGACTACAACTGCGATGTTTGGGCTTGGAGTCGGTTCCAGAGGCATTAGCTTCCATCGACATGTTTGAGGATACATTGTGATGTGGTTTGAAGCTGGGGAGGTGCTAGAGGTACAGTTGGCAATGAAGGGGAACCTCAATCGGTTCCACTATCAGTAGCTTATCACTGCTAGGACTCGAATCGGTTGCCGATGATGGAGAAGTGGTTCGATAACCGGCGATGACGGTGGAGTTGCGGTGTAGAGGCAATGATCCTAGACTCGCGCGATTGATGGGAGGGATCACGCAAATCTTGGGGGCACATGGTTATGATGGAGGAGGATTCCATAGGGGATGTTGAGCGCCATCCACCCTTAAAATCTGGGGTTTTATTCAAAGATATTTGGATGAATTACAAAAGAGGGCCCCAACTATGCATTGATTCCCAATTAGGGGCCTCATTTTCAAATGTGACAAAAAAGATACTAAACTTTCAACTTTAGAGTTTAATGTCGACATAGAAGGGTCATGGAAGCTTACTAGGGCATGTATTTAAGATAAAAACTAGGATCATGATCCTCTTTATTACATTGAAAAATGAGGTCCCTAATTGAGAATACACGTATGGTTGGGGTCTTTTTTGTAATTTACCCAATTGATTTGACATTCAAGACCCACAATAGATAAGGGAGGTGTTGGTCGTGTTATGACCTTAGTATTCGAGGACCCGATTACACCCTTGGATCAAGTGCTTTCTCGAATCCATTATACCCTTGGATCAAGCGCTTTCTCGAATTGTCAAGTCGAACAGAGGCCCTAGTTGATGGCTCTTCTAGGCAAAGATGATACTCGCCTTGCTGTAATGTCAACAACATGTCTTTAAATATATCCAAGTGTGGTGGCCCATTCACTTTGTGCTTTGGAGCGCATCAACTTTCTGGAGGCACTTCTGTTGAAGTGTCAACGACAACAAGAAATATAGAGCCCTTTAGCGACAATGTTGGTAGGACATCTTGGGGTAAACAACGATATGTGAAGGCTACGTCTAAGGCATTGGCAACATCATGCTCTAGCATGCTTTAGGGGGGTATCATGGTTGTAAGCCTCATTCGTAATTCCTTCTCATCTACTATTGCAAAAGGAAAAGGTCGGATGCTAGGGGATGGCTGGAGTATGAGTTGGAGGACAATCTCAGAGCGTCCATGCCAATAAGCGCTTTGGAGGCAGTAGACATGAATGTTGGCCTGATAACATTTAGATCACGAATGTTTCAATGGAAGGTGTAAACATGGACGAGGAAAACATTCATGAAGGCATTGTTGAGTGTTTGCAGGTTCAAATTTCTCGGTATGAGCCCATCGGTTGGTTAATGAAGATAGTTACTTGGAACTTTCGGGGCATGAGCGGTCACGAGAAGAGAAACACGATTAAGGTACTTCTTTGGACGTGACGGGTAGATATTGCATGCATACTTGAGATGGTGATTGAGAGATGGGACTGACACTATGGAGGTTGATATCTGGTCCCCATTTGTCAGAGTTTATAGCATTAGGCGTAATGGGGAGCATGGGGGCGATAGTGTTGTATCAGTGACAAGTTTTAATTGGTGGAGGAGATTGTGGGATCTAGATTGTAGAGGTATAATTTATGTTATGTGTACAGTTTCATATTTTTTATATTCTTATGGACTTTTGATGTAATTTACCCATAGGCTACTCTCCTATATAAGAGAGCCCAGGGTTTATGGAATAAATCTTATTTTTCCCAACATGGTATCAGAGCGACGGTCCTAAACCGGAGTTCTCGAACCAAACCCTAACCCCAGCCCCCACCTCCAAGCCCTCCGCACGCCTTCCCTCGGCCCTCGGCCCCGCGCGCCCCTCCGTGCGTCGTGCGCCCCTCGGCCCTCCGTGCGCCCCTCCGCGTGCCCCTTGGCCCCGTGCGCCTCTCCGTGCGCCCCTCGGCCCTCCGTGCACCGTAACTCGGCCCTGTGCGCTGCCCCTTCGCCCCGTGCCCCGCGTGCTGTGCGTGCCTCGCCCAGTGCACACCGCCTCTCTCTCTCCCTTTGGGCCTCTTAGGTCTCGTACACAGCTCCACGTCCTAGGGTCCGGCCAACCCTAGGGTATTTTCATCATCGAGGAGACTTTCGCCTGCGTCTGCACGTTAATGGGTTTGGTTGCTTGAGTCTACACATGCAACCGAACCCGTGAATGTCAGTGTAGACAATCATATCTTCAGTCTACAACCCGTCTTCTATTATCATCATGTCAGAAAGCAAGGCAGATATTGCATCTACAGACGCCTTCAGAGGTCCTGTGCCTATTGTGAAGATGGACGGGTCAAATTACGAACTGTGGGCAATGCAGTTCATGAGTATGATGAAGTCGAATGGTAAGAAGCACATTCTTACTGAGGAAGAGCCTGTTAAGAAGACTAGGGTCAACGCCTCATGGGAGGCAGATGATGCATACGCCAAGGTTTGGCTATCAGGAACATTAGCAATTGAGATTGCAAATGATATTCTCCATCAGCCCACTGCAAAAGCAATGTGGGATATTCTGGCTGCTACCTATTTACAGGCAAAGAATGAGACGAAGATTCTGCAACTCCAGCATGACATCTTTACAATCAAGCAGAATGGACGGCCTCTACACTCATTATACACGTCTTTACATGGAATGTTTGAGAAGCTCTACAACTTCATGCCTCTCACAGCCACTCCTGAGCAACAGAAGACCTACCGGAATGCCACTATGGTTGGTGTATTCCTGGCAGCCCTTGATCCAGAGTACGAGGCAACACGTTCCCAGATCTTGGCAGATTCCACTATTCCTCCGATGGAGGAAGCCTTTCACAGACTGAGTCGTATTACTGTTCCTTCATCTACTGCCAATCAGATCGCCTCAGCTATGGCAGCATCTCGAGGTCGTGGGGGTCATCCTCAGTTTCGTGGTCGTGGACCTCGAGGTAAAGGGAGTCGTGTTCGGCCATCATGCACTTTCTGCCATCGTTCTGGACATACTGAGGACATATGCTATTCCAAACATGGATTTCCTGCTTCTGCACGAGTAGCTGAACAGATTGAACCTCCATCTGCTTCTTCTTTGGATCAACGATTTGATGATCTTGTAGCTCGTCTGAGGGGTATTATACCTCCATCCAGTCCTGTTACATCAGCGCATGCCTCTGAGAGTCATTCTGATGTTGCTGCTTCTGCATCCACCAGTACCTCAGGTAGTACTTATGCATTAACTATCAATAGTGGATCTGATACTTTAGAGTGGATTATGGACTCTGGTGCTACACATCATTTGTGTGCTGATCGAGGTCTACTTACAGCCTACCGACATGTTTCTCCAGGACGCACTGTGATTATTGCTAATGGGATGCACTCCCCGATTACTGGTCAGGGAGAGATTAGCCTGACATCATGTATGCACCTCAAGAATGTGCTGCATGCACCTGATTTCTCTATGAATTTGCTATCCATTAGCCAACTTACAAAGGATTTACATTGTCGAGCAATTTTTGATCCATCTTCTCTCATTTTTCAAGACATCCTTACGAGCAACGTGATTGGGCATGGCTATGAGCAGGGTGGACTATATCGCCTCAGTCGGACTCCATATGCCAGAATCTCCTCTCTTCCTGCTGGACATGTCTCTCCATTCATGTGGTACTTGCGCTTTGGCCATCTACTGCTTCAGAAATTGTATCGTGTTTTACCCCAGGTTTCGCCTCACACATCCATCCAATGTGAGGCTTGTCAGTTGTAAAAGCATCACCGGTCTACCTTTCCCAGTCGTCAGAGTCGGAACAGTAGTTCTATGTTTGAGTTGTTTCATGTTGACATTTGGGGTCCCAGTCGTGTTCCTGATCATCAGGGACACAGGTTTTATATTGTCATTGTGGATGATTTTTCTCGTCTATCTTGGGTCTTTTATTAATGAATAAATATGAAGCTGGGAATATTATCATAAATTTCATAAATGAAGTTTGTAATGTCATCTCTGCGTCTGTCAAAATTGTGAGAAGTGATAATGCCTTGGAATTTTGTACTCATACTCTCTCAAATTATTTTTTAACACAAGGAATTATCCACCAAACATCCTGTGCATATACTTCTCAACAGAATGGAGTTGCAGAAAGGAAACATCGTCATTTGCTTGATGTCACCAGGACGCTTTTCATACAGAGTCGTGCTCCTCATTCTTTCTGGGGCGATGATGTCCTAACGACATGCTATCTCATTAATCGCATGCCTTCGTCTGTCTTAGGTGAGAAGATTCCTTTCTCCTTGGTTTTTCCTGAAAAAGAATTGTTCTCACTTACCCCACGTGTGTTTGGCTTGGTTGCCTTTGTCCGCCAATTGTCTCCATGTATTGACAAGCTCTCTCTTAGGGTTGTCAAGTGTGTTTTCGTCGGGTATTTCAGGACACAAAAAGGCTACAGGTGTTATGATCCGTTGCGCAGGAAATACCTTGTTAGTGTCGATATCACCTTTTTGAATATGTTGTGTACTTCTCTCCTACAGGTGATCGGTTGGTATCCTCAGACACTGATGAAGCCATATACATGCCACCACTACCACCACATCCACCTACACCTGCACCTCCATCACTACCTCCATCACCTGCACCTCCTGTTACAGTTCATGTACCCCCATTGCCACTCCACTATACCCGTCAGCCTGCTTCTGCTCATGGTCACCGCTCATCATCTAGCTCGTTTGAGGTATGTTCTTAGAATATAACTTCTAATGATGGATCTAATGATTTACCTGAGCAGGCTGTGTTACAGAGGACATATGAGGATGCAAGAGATTTGGATCTACCTATTACACTTCGGAAACAGAAGCGTAGTTGTGTGTCATATCCTATAGCATCCACGGTTTCTTTTGATCGTCTATCTGGTGAATTCAGGTGTTTTGCTATTGCACTATTTGCCGTGGATATTCCACGGAATTACCAAGATGCATTGAAGGACAGTCGATGGCGCTTAACTATGGAAGAAGAGATGGCTGTTCTTCAGTCAAGAGGTACCTGGAGCCTTGTCTCTGCACCTACCTGTGTGTCTACAGTGAGCTGTAAGTGGGTCTTCACAGTTATGCAGAATGCAGATGACATCATTGACAGATACAAGGTACGCCTGGTTGCCCGTGGTTTTACACAGACATATGGGGTGGATTATCTTGTTACATTCTCGCCGGTTGCTCGCCATTCTACCTTACGGATCCTTCTTTCTGTTGTGGTTATTCGTGATTGGCCATTATTTCAGTTAGATGTTAAGAATGCATTTTTATATGGTGATTTGTAGGAGGAAGTCTACATGCAACAACCACCTGGTTTTGCTATTGAGGGGGAGTGTTCTAAGGTGCGTAGACTTCATAAGGCCATCTATGGTCTTAAGCAGAGCCCTAGAGCTTGGTTCCAGAAGCTCTCAGACTTGTTTGAAAAACAGGGGTATAAACGTTCCAATGCAGACCATTCTCTGTTTATACAGAAAACATCCAGAGGTATTATTGCAATTATGGTGTATGTAGATGATATCCTGATTACAGGTGACGATGTACAAGGAATTCAGAGGGCGAAAGAAATGCTGGGTCGTGCATTCGTCACCAAGGATCTTGGAGTCCTTAGATATTTTCTGGGATTGGAGTTCGCCAGAAATCCACATGGACTTGTGATGACCCAGAGGAAATATGTCACTGACTTGCTGAGCGAAACAGGAATGCTTGGATGTCGACCGGCCACTACACCTATGGATCCGAGCATGAAATTATATAATGATGACACTAATGAGGTGGATAGGAGAAGATACAGAGAATTGGTGGGAAAACTTCTTTATGTTACTACTACCAGACCCGATATTTTGTTTGCTGTTAGTCGGTTGAGCCCGTTCATGGAACAACCACGTCAGGTACATATGGATGCTATACATATGATACTCATGTACCTTAAATCATCTCCATGTGCAGGTCTATTGTTCAAGAAAGACAAAGAGATTACTATCTCAGCGTGCGTAGATGCAAACTACGCAGGATGTCCCAAGGATAGGAAGTCCACCACTAGATTTGCTGTATATGTTGGAAATTCTCTTGTCTCATGGAGAAGCAAAAAGCACATTGTTGTAGCCAGATCCAGTGCTGAGTCTGAATATAAGGCTATGGCCCAGGTTAGTACAAAGATGATGTAGGTGAAAGTTGTTCTTACAGATCTATATGTAGAAGTCCCACTTCCTATGACTCTGGAATGTGACAATCAAGCTGCTATATTTATTGCCAATAATCCAACATTTCATGAACGAACCAAGCACATTGAGGTTGATTGTCACTATATACGAGATATGATTCAGAAGGGTTGTATTTCTACATCTCATGTTAGCTCAGGGGACCAAATTACAAATATCTTTACCAAGACGTTACTTAGAGGTCCATTCTAGAAGTGCTCGTCCAAGCTGAGCATGATCGATATCTATGCTCCATCTTGAGGGGGAGTGTAGAGATATAATTTATGTTATATGTACTGTTTCATATTTTCTATATTCTTATGGACTCATGATGTAATTTACACATAGGCTACTCTCTTATATAAGAGAGCCTTGGGTTTATGGAATAAACAACTCTCTTATTTTTCCCAACATAGATCAATGGCAATGATTTTGGACCATAAAACGGATGAGGCTAGGTTGATGTTCTCGTCGGTATACGACCCAACTAGGGAGCCTTGGTGTGAGCAGTTGTGGGATGATCTATGCAGAACTCGGGCTTCTTTTCCAACCCTATTATGGCTTATATGAGGTGACTTCAGTGTCATGACTTTTGTCTCAGATCGTCCATGGAGAGACGATACAAGACTTTGTTTGGAAACTTTCTTCTCTCTGGTGGTGGAGTTATCATTGGATGGGCTGGATACCTAGGTATATGTGATAGTGCATCTAGATCCCGCCTTGATTGATTCCTTGTACCTGTTGACTTCATCAAACTCTTTCCTTTGACATCATGTTTGATCTGTCTATCGAGGTTGTGTTTGGATCAAACACCCATATGCTAGGACTATGGAGAGGAGGCATGCTCTAGTACTCTCCAGTTCTATCTTTAGGTTTTAGAAATCCCAACTAATGGAGGATGATGTTATTGGAGATGGTGGATAGTTCTTGGTCATCATTCTAAGTGAAGGAGTCAGCTACAAAGAGGGTGGCTGCAAAGCTTGATGAGCTATAGAAGATACTTTATGGCGTATAAGGGCATGATCAGTCAAAAGCGAGAGGAACAATGTACCATGGCACGAGATGAGGTCACCTAGGCTTCTTGTGCTAGATTGATTTGGCGGGTGCATTGTTGTAAAAATAGACTGTCTAGGCTGCCTAGTCAGCACGATTAGTCGAGTCATTGGGGTAGCCGACTCGACTTGGCCTAATCGGCCACTAGTCGCCCCCCCGACTAATCGGGCTGACTAGTGGGCTGATTTTTACATGAGTTTTTTTTTTAAATTTATGCTATTCCTATGACTCATATTTCTCTTAGTTTGTGTTTTTCCTAGTTTGTATGCTTTTTCAAGGCTGCAGAAGTCATCCATGCATGGTTTAAACCGTTTATAACCGGTCATTGTTTGAAGAACCTTGCTATCATGTTGTATATATAGTCTATGTTGTAAATGGAACCACATACCAAATTGGTGGCACACGAGGGACATTAAATGGTTAGGATTCAAGGCATATCAATAGTTTATACTATTCAGTTTTGTATTATTGTTAATGTTATTGCTTACTATAAACATCTACATATGGCTGGTTTATTTTTGTATGCTATACATTCACCGCTAATGTTGTTGGTTACTTATTTATGCTCATTTTTATGAATGTTAAATTTTTTAATAGATGTAGTGTTCTTGTTATGTTTTTATGAATGCATTATAGTATTGAAAATGTTTAAATCTATGCAAATATATAAGATTGTATATATAAAAATTGATTTATATATTTAAAATAATTTAAAAAAATTCAAAACCGACTAAAGGATGATTAAATCTGATCAATCACCCGAATGCCGTTTAGTTCTTAGCCAGTGACCCCGCTGACCGAGTAGCGGCTATTGACTTTTGCAACCTTTGTTGGGTGTAGCGTTGTGAAGTAAAATAAGTCATTTCTTGTTTTTCATGTTTTTTAATGGTACCCTCTTGGTTTCTGGACAATGTCGGGGAAAATGTCCACAGTCCTATCTTTTGGGGTGTACCTCTTATTCAGGCTTGGCCTGGTACTCTTTTTTGGAGCTCCTCGTCGGATGCTCCTATGCTTTTATTTTAATGAATGAAATGGTGATATCAATTCTAAAAAAAGATGACATCTCCCATCTCAATGACATTGAGAATGAGCGAGATTTAAAGAGGTGCTGCATTCCAGAAGTGCACCCTAGAATATTGTCCTCAAAGAGGATAAGAAAAGAGATGTGGGATGGATGCATTGATATATAGGAAACCCCACCTTTTCAACAAAATTATTTCATTCTATCACATATATTATTTTTCACAAATATTATGATAGAAATGATTAGCTGAGAAACATATAAAAAATTAACTAAAATAACAATGATGATGTGTAGAAGGTGGGTTGTGGGGATGGATGAGTAAGATGAGGCTGAGTTATCAGGAGTAGAAGATAGAAAACTATAGTTCTTGGTTGTAGATGTAGGATTCTATTCTTTAGCCGAACTTGCAAACTATCATGGATGTACTAATATGGCGATGGCATGATTGAAATGGAATGCATGTTAAGTTTTGAGCTCTATAAGTATTCTTCCTATTTTACAATTGGATTGTATTATAATTGCATGAGCTTTTGCACATGAGACATTGTAAATGCATGATATGAATACATACTTTAATATTATATTATAACTTGTATAAATATTATATACATTGTTAGAGTAACTTTATTATGTAGTTTTTGTTTGTCCTCTTTATGTAAATTACCCATAGAGCTTTTCTCCTATATAAGAGAGCTCTAGGGTTAATGGTAATGCATCTCATTCGTTCCCTTCAACATGGTATCAGAGCCACGGTCCTAGACCGGAGTTCTTGAAACCCTAGCCCTAACCCCACCCGCCGGCCTCTCTCTCTTCGTTTCTCTTGATCGCGCCGCCTCTCTTGATCCCCGCCGCCGTACGCGCCTGGGCCTGTAGCCCCCTACGCGCCTGGGCCTGCAGCCCCTGCGTGTCGCGCGTCGCGCATCTGCGCCAAACCCCTGCAGGCCCTGCGCGAGCGTAAAGCTCCTGCAGCCCCTGCGCGAGCGTGAAGCCCTCGCCTTCTGCGGGTCGCTCGCCAAGCCCATGCGAGCGAGAGGCACCTGCTCATCTCGCTTGCGCCCTCCCGCCTGGCGCTCCTGCGCGCGCAATAGCACTCCAGCGCTTCCTTGGCGCGCGTGATAACACTTCTGCAATAACACTTCTGCGCGTGCGATAACGCTTCCGTGGCAACCCTCCTGCACGCGAGGGACCTGTGCGATCATCCATTGCCTGAGCACCATCCTTCATCAACGCCATCATCTGCAGTAGCCATCGCAGGTCCTGTGCGCCATCGTGCGTCGCAACATCTGCAGTCGCCCAAGTCGCCTGGAGCCCTACTAGCCTGGAGTCTGTAGTGCTGATGATACTGGTGCCCTCACGCAGTCCTGTGGCGCGTAGTGCTACTTCTTAGCGTGCTTGGAGCAGTGTGTCGAAGACTCCTGTAGCGTGCTTTCCTGTGCACGCAAGGTATGTGCGTATGCACTATATGCCCTAGCTATGCTTCCTTGAATGAACATGTTCTGTACGCGTGACCGCTGGTTTGAGTCTATGTACAAATAGACATTGTCTTCCGATTTTGTAACCCCAGTTACAGGTTACTGTTGTCGTCATGTCAGACAACAAGGTAGATTTTCCATCTGTGGGTGCCTTCATAGGTTCCGCACCCATTGCCTTTACTAAGTGTTACAAGGCGGATCTATCAGAATGGATCATGGATTCAGGTGCATCACACCATCTCTGTGGTGACAGAGGTCAGTTTAGTGTCTTTCATCCTGCTCAATCTGAACGATCGGTAGTGATAGCTGATGGTACATATTCCCCTATTACTGGTCAGGGGGAGGTACAGTTGACTCCTACCTTGAGACTGTCCAATGTTCTCTATGCACCGAAGTTCTCGATGAATTTGCTGTCTATTAGTCAACTCACCAAAGATTTACATTGCCGTGCTATATTTGACCCATCTACTCTTGTGTTTCTGGACATATTAACGGGCAGAGTGATTGGGACTGGCCATGAGCAAGGGGGTCTTTATAGACTGGTGCAATCTCCTTATGCTGATATCTCTTCTATGAGGGCTGGATCGGTGTCACCCTACACTTGGCATCTTCGATTTGGCCATCTTCCGTTGCAAAAGATGGTCTATATTCTTCCACAGATTTCTCCCAAGTCTAATTTTCAGTGTGAGGCATGCCAACTTGGCAAACATCACAGGTCGTCTTTTCCGAGTCGTATAGGTCCAAGTCATCATGGTCTATTTGAGCTGCTACATTTTGATATTTGGGGTCCCAGTCGTGTCCCTGATCTTCAAGGGCACAGGTTTTATCTTGTTGCTGTCGATGATTTCTCTAGACTGTCTTGGGTCTTTCTTCTTAAAAATAAATCTGATGCTGGTCATTTTATTCAGTCTTTTCTTATTGAAATAAAAAATATTTTCTCTGCTAAAGTGAAGTACATACGGTCTGACAATGCTCTAGAGTTGTGCAGTACCCAATTGTCCAAATTTCTTATGTCTCATGGGATTGTGCATCAGACGTCGTGTGCTTATACCTCCCAACAAAATGGGGTGGCTGAACGGAAGCATCGTCATTTGTTGGATATGACCAGAACCCTTTTGATTCAGAGCCGTGCCCCTCACTCCTATTGGGGGGATGCGGTTCTCACTGCCTGTTATCTTCTTAATCGTATGCCTTCGACAGTGTTAGGGGAGAAGATTCCGTTCTTGACTGCGTTTCCCGAGAAGGATCTTTTCTCCCTAACACCGCGTGTTTTTGGGTCTGTTGCATTTGTTCATTGTTTTCTCCTGGTCTTGACAAGCTCTCTCCCAGAGCTGTCAAATGTGTTTTTGTGGGTTATTCCAAAACCCAGAAGGGATATCGGTGTTTTGATCCAGTTAAACGAAGGTACTACGTCAGTGCAGATGTCACCTTTTTTGAGTCCATTATGTATTTTTCTCCTACAGGTGACCGACTCACTCACTCAGAGGAAGGAGATGACATCTATGTGCCGCCTCCACCTCCTTCTGTTCCATGCTCTAATTTACCACCACAGTCTACTCCACCACCACCACAGTTTACACCACCACCACCACCACCGCCACCACCAGCTACTGTTTATTATCCTCAGGTCTATCAGCGACGGCCCTCTGCTCATGTGCCTCCTCCATCATCCAGCACGCCCGAGGTATGTACTGATCATTTGAGTTCTACTGATGGCACAGGTGATTTGAATGCGCAGATGGATGTACAGGGTACTGATGTACATGGTACTGATGGTACTGTCACTCCTCCAGTCGATGACCTACATATACCTATTGCTCATAGACGGCAGAAGCGTGCTCGGACGATGAATCCCAAATATGGGATGGATTTTTGCTCTCAGGCGTCGTTGGAGCGTTTGTCCCCGGACTTTCGCAAGTTTGTTGTTGGGTTATCGGCAGTACACATCCCACGGTCTTATCAGGAGGCCCTACAGAGCAGCCCGTGGCGTTTAGCTATGGAAGAGGAAATGGTGGCGTTGCAGTCACGTGGTACGTGGAGTGTTGTGCATCCTCCACCAGGTGCGTCCATTGTCGGAAGCAAATGGGTTTTTACTATTAAGCATCGGGCAGATGGTACGGTTGATAGATACAAAGCCAGGTTGGTTGCTCGTGGGTTCACCCAAACATATGGGGTGGACTATCAGGAGACGTTTTCTCCAGTAGCCCGTCATTCTACCTTACGGATTCTCATTGCAGTTGCTGTTGTCCGCGACTGGCCCCTATTTCAGCTTGATGTCACGAACGCCTTCTTGTATGGTGACTTGCAGGAAGAGGTCTATATGCAGCAGCCGCCAGGGTTTGCTGCTGAGGGGGAGTCCAGTATGGTGTGCCGTCTTAATAAGGCCATATATGGCCTGAAGCAGAGTCCACGGGCTTGGTTTCAGAAGCTCTCCGAGTTGATTGAACAGAAGGGCTTCGTCAGATCTACAGCAGATCATACTCTCTTTGTAAAGAGAGACCATCGAGGTACTGTGATCATCTTAGTGTATGTTGATGATATTGTTATTACTGGCAACAATGAGCAGGGCATTCAAGCAGCCAAGGAGTTTCTTGGCGAGCAGTTCGTTATGAAGGATTTGGGTACACTTCGCTACTTTTTGGGGCTGGAGTTTGCACGAAACAGGCAAGGTATGGTAATGACACAAAAGAAGTATGTTACGGATCTCTTATCTGAGACAGGTATGGCAGGATGTAGACCAGCTGCTACTCCTATGGATTCTAATGTCAAACTTTATGATGATGACTCTGAGGAAGTAGACAAGAGACGATATAGAGAGCTAGTGGGAAAGCTCTTGTATGTCACTATTACCCGACCGGATATAGCCTTTGCGGTTAATAGGGTAAGCCAATTCATGGAGCAACCCAGGTAGGCTCACATGAATGCTGTTTTTATGATCTTGAGATATCTGAAGTCGTCTCCAGGCACTGGTCTTCTGTTTAGAAGAGATACCTCGATATCCGTCACAGGTTATGCTGATGCAGACTATGCTGGGTGTCCTAATGATAGAAAGTCAACTTCAGGCTTTATTGTATTTGTTGGCAGCTCACCAGTAGCTTGGAAGAGTAAGAAGCAAACTGTAGTTGCTCGATCTAGTGTAGAGTCAGAATATAGGGCAATGGCCCAAGGTAGTGCTGAGATGATGTGGGTTAAATCAGTTTTAACTGATTTAACTATTGATGTTCCACTTCCCATGCATCTGAAATGTGATAACCAAGCAGCTTTGTTCATAGCCAATAATCCAGCCTTCCATGAGAGGACGAAGCACATTGAAGTAGATTGCAATTATACACGGGACTTAATTCAAAAAGGGCTTGTTTCAACTTCTCATGTATCATCAGGAGAGCAGGTTGCAGACATGTTTACCAAGGCCCTTGCTAGGGGTCCATTTCATCTTTGTTGTTCCAAGCTGAGCATGTTGGATATATATGCTCCAGCTTGAGGGGGAGTGTTAGAGTAACTTTATTATGTAGTTTTTGTTTGTCCTCTTTATGTAAATTACCCATAGAGCTTTTCTCCTATATAAGAGAGCTCTAGGGTTAATGGTAATGCATCTCATTCGTTCCCTTCAACATACATCATGCATTATAAGTATATACATGAACTTTTACCCTGGTGTTGCCATTGGGGGTGGAAGAATTTGGTTCTTAGGGAGGATGGTGGGCTGGGGATCTGAAGTTTGGAGGTGATGAATGATGGCCTTTTGGCGAAGTGGGTGATACTGTTATTCCTATGCCAACTTTTGGAAGGAAATTTGACCGGTGCTTCCTCGGATGGTTCCATTCTTGCAACCAGTTCTGGGCAATGGTCGTGGTTTTCGATTCTAGACTGATGATTCGATAGGTTAGGGGCCATTATGCATTTGTTTCCCATGTTTGTTCACTTGAGCATCTTTTGCAGGAGCCTCCGTGAGGGATTGTTGGGAGGCCAGGAGTTGGCTCCCTTTGTCTCACTCTGAGCTTTCTGACCAATGCTTTGTAGAGTTTTTATATCTTTTGGAGATATTGCCAACGTGCGAGAGTTTCCATGACATTAAGGACCGATGGTCCTAGGCTGATGGACATTTTACTGTTAGGATGGCCTATATGGCCTTCTATTTGATGATGGTTTTTGATCCAGCAGTCGCGTCGACAAGTTTACTGAAATATGGAGGTGGAAGGTCCATTTATGGGGGAGGATCTTTATTTGGTTGCTAAGAAGGGATCAACTTTTGATTGCTGAGTGGAGAGCCAGGTTCTTCTCGGAGCTGGCAGCATGTGCCAACAGTGTCTTGCAACTAATGAGGATGTCGATCACTTTTTCTTTGGTTGCTCGGTTGTAAGTTGTGGGCGGCATCACTTGTCGAGTTAGAATTAACTGCTAATTGGATTGGTTTTGGGGACTCAATGGATGAGCTGGGGAATGGGGGTGTCATAACAATGTTTTGGTGGTGGCAGTTTTTTGGTCCATGTGGCGCGTGGAATGGTAACATCTTCCAGGAAGAAAGAATGTACATGGAAAATGTTATAGAGCATGCAAAAAGTCTAAAGACCTTGTATTTGTAACTATCTTTTGATATATAATGTGAACATACATAAACTTGCGGGTGGGCATCTCCTCGATGTGTACCCTTTTTTTCCTAGAAAAAAAATATAAACACCATATATCTGCATAGTCAGATATTCTAACAAATATCCATACAAGTTTCAATATCCATATTCATATACACCAAAACTTATAAAACATCATTCATATCCGTATCCATATTCATATGTTGAAACTTTCAAAAGCATAGTCTTTATTTATATCGATAGCCATTAAAATCTAAAATTGCTCATCCATATCTAAAATTTACAAATTTTCTTAATAAAAAGAATATCAGAAAGATTTCTGACTATATGCAATGTCAATGCCTTGAGTTCTTGTATGTTATTGGCCGTGCTATGCACATCTTATTTATAAGGTGGAGGAGAGGGTAGTCAATTCTATTCACCATCTATTAAAGTGGATTATCATAAGAGTTTGACAATTTCTAAACACCCCGTTGGTCTTGTGATGACACGTATATGAGAGTAAAAGGTCTCATCAAATGCCTATGAAAATGCAGGAAACTAAACTTGTTTGGGTCAAGAAGAATAGGTGCTTTTAGATCACGAATGAGGGGTGTTGGCTCAATAATCTGTCTTGTTACAAGAAATAATCAAAGGAAACATTGGGAAATGACCACTATATTAGAACTCAGATTTTTTGGTGGACAGTTGGTAGCTTTCTTTCACTTGTTTAAATTAGAAGATGCATTATTTTTGGCATTTAGTATAGGACTCACCTTTGATTCTGTCTTAATCTTAGTGTGCTATCCTGAAGATTTTAAACGTCCAAGACCCCCGCTCTTGATTTCTTTGTGATCTCGAATCTTAGTTGCAAATTTTAGTGTGCAGAAATGTCTACACCCAATGTATACGATACCATTTCGATTGAATATGATCTTTGACAAGAAAAATGTATCTTGATTTGTGAAATCCTCTCTTCCAGTTGTGCAGTGTTAATGTTAGGATCAACAACTGGTTTCTGTAAACGAGCTATTCTAGCCTGTTCAAATCACATCCTGCTAGTGTTAGTTGGATCCAGAGGCTCCGGTTCTTGTTGCTTTTCGTTACGAAGAACATCCTTTTTTAGAGGACGGAATTAACTCCCCGATAAATCTGTTTCTTGTCGGCTCTTCGATATTGATCGTTTAATTCTTATTGCAGGGATGTGCCAAGAGACTTGTCAAGGCTGCACTTCAGTCCGCAGCTAAGAAGAGAGAAATGAGGTACTCGGATCTGAAGAAGATCGACCGTGGGGTTCGTCGCCATTTCCACGATGATATCACTGTCATCGTTGTTTTCCTAGATTGGGACCTCGTCAGCGGGAATATTCCGACCAAGGTTCCAACCCTGTCACTGAGAGGGGGTGGAATTAATATACCCTCGAACTCTCTCGCCCCTTGCTCTACCCCGCTTGAGCTCAGCCGCTGAAGATTCGATATGAAGACTAATAAAGCCAATTGGCCTCAACCAGTCCATTTCTGCCTCGGTTTGATACCGAGAGGTGACTGAGATTTTCTGCATCATGCTTGTGACGTGCTGAAAAAAATAGGTAAAAAAGGGGTGAGGGTACTAGGTTGCATTTTTTGTTGCTTTCTTGTAGGCGACACTTATTTCTCGATATGCTTATTTATCTTTCATCGCTTGCCTTAGGCTCTGTAAATTTATGAAATGTTGTCTGTATATTTTTCTTCGCTTCGCGCATTCCTATCAGAGGATACCATCATTATGCATTTTTTCATTAGCGTAAATATATGGTAGTTGTTTATGAAACAAAATGTTTACCTTTTAGACATGACCATTAGGATGAACCTTAGAAACATAGTCGTATTACTGTATCATGAAGAATTAATACTAGAAACTTATGTCCATAATATTTTGATATGATGTATGGCCTAATCAAGCATGTTTTCCTCGCATACCTAGATAATTAATGATTATGCATAATTGGGCTGAATGGGATGCATATGAGCAAATGCATGCACCATAGAATGGCTTGTTGTGGCAAGGATAATTTGATATCATCCAAGTATTAAATGTGATGGCCATGGATATTTAATAATTCCAAAGTTTGCGAGACTGGTTTAAATGTTGGAGAAAAGGACAGTGCAACCACCTGACCACATACTTGATACTTGTACATATACATGTCTCAGGAAAAGAAGATGATGATGATGATGATGATGATGATGGGTAATAAAGCAAAAGATAAATTATCTACATACCAAAAATGGTACTAAAAAACTAACCCAAAACCTGGCATATTACATAATGGAAGAATATTTTAGCAAGGAGTTATAAATTTATATTAGGGTGGGAAAAGCTTTTAACATGAATTTGAAATCTATAGCAAGGTTTTTATCATAATTCATAGCGGGATTTTGAACCTGCACTGAATTTATGGCATGATGCGAGAATTTATACCAATGTTCGAGATCTTCTAACATTATGTTTAGATCTTGCAAAATTTATGACTGAATTTTGGATTTGCTTTTAAAATTATGTCGAGATTCAAAAAATATTGATGGTTCAAGTCATGTTTATAAATTTGAGATTTTTACACTTGTGTCCTTGTGAGTTTCGTAGCTGTACTTTTTTTCTTACTAGTTAAGGAGGGAGGGTGGGGTTGGAACTCTGGTAATTGGAGTGGGAGCCCACTGCCTCTGCCACTAAATCATTTATGTGGGTTCATTCGTAGCTATACTTATGCCCTGCCACTAAATCATTTAAGTGGGTTCATTTGTAGCTATACTTATGCCCTGCCTTTTGCAATAACACTTATGCACCTTCCGTCTTGCACCATTAATAGTTGTGTTCCTTAGTTTAGAGACTATCCCTTCCTCTCCCAAAAATGTTAAAGATGTGGGAATATGTACACTTGGTGAAAAAGGAGGGATGAATTTGAAATTATGTCATCTTTTCTTCCTCCATCATCCCCTCACCCCCCAACCTACCATGTTGAACTTCCATTATTTGTGATCCCCTATGATCCAAACTACACTATGCTCCCCAAACTCAACCTCTTCCCATCGCCTCCACCCCTCTAGCACTTCTACCCTCCCCCCCAACATCATCCCCACATCATTGATCTCCTCTCCCCAACACCCTTTGCCCTTTACCTCCATCCAACGCCCACCACCTCCATCTCCAGTCTCAATCTCCTCTACTCTCTGCTCCTCTCTGCGTCTTTTTCTCATCACCCTTCGCCCACCACCCCCGTTTTTCCAACTCGGACCCCTCTTCTTCCCACCCCCTTATGTGTCCTTAGCCCAGTGCCCTCCACCCACCACAACTATCACTCCCAATCCTGGCCTCCTCTTCTCCCCGAACCCCTCTCTAACACCCTCCACCTTCCACCTCTCCCCTGACCTCCTCTGCTCCACAGTTGTGACCTCTTCCACCTAACAACCTTTGCCTTCTCTGCCCAATGCTCTATACCTTCTCCGCCCCAAACCTTGTCCAGTGGTGAAGAGTGAGGAACTGCCGAGTGTGCAGCTAATGACGAGCTGACGACAGTGGAGATCTTCTTGGAGCATGCTAATGTTCTCTCTTCAAGGTCATTTTCTTTTCCTGCGTAGATAATGCCTCACCCAACTCTTTTCTTGGTTAACTTAAGCTTTCTAGTCTCATTCCTCTTCGACACCCAAGCCCGGTTAATAGGTTGGTGGACTCTGATGGAATCCCTATGCCTCCTATCTGCTTCTCGAACTCACTATTTGCCCTATAGTGACACACCTCTCATGTACTTAAAATAGAGCTGAGGACTTCATTTCTTCTTAATCCATTGAGATGACCCAATATCTTGGCTATTCGATTCTACTAGTCCTTGGAAACAATGGGGAGACGGAGGAGTCCTACATGGGACAAAGAAATATGAAATGTGGTGGAGGAGAAGTGTGAGGTTTGCTAGGGGTCATGGGGGGGGGGGGGGGGGATGTGTTGAAAGTCGATCCAGAGATAAGGAATCATCGTGTAGATCGTGAGACAAGCTATATACACATCACACTTGTTGAGGGGATCCTGGAAAATGACAAAGCAACGATCAGGACCCGGTAAAGGGACTGACCCGAAGTCCAAATGGATGGATTCTTGATACCATGTCCCATTGCGAAGTTGGCTGAATTTTCCTCAACCAGACCTTGATCTGAACACATCACAATCCGATTTACCTCACATACAACTAAACTGAAGAAAGGGCACAATGGTTAACGATGCAAGAAGGAACGACCGCAAGTGTTATTAAAAAGAGATGCATGGGTATAATTGTAACTGGGAAAACTCAGGAGAGTGCAAGAGCAAAAATTCATGTATGTCTACAAAATCTTTCATGAATCTAAGGGATGACTCAAGTCATGTCCTAAACATTGGAATATTTAATTCTATGACAAGTTTAAGAATTTACCAGACCGTGGTTCCCAACTATTCTTATTATCAATTTCGCAAAAAAAAAATCCCACATATGATATGATGTCAGTCATAAACCATCAATAGCCCCAATCCAAATACAAAGCACCCACAACCACAAAATCATGGACATCGAATCTGCTGAATCGATTCCTAAATTCAACAAAATCCTTTTTCCATTAAAAAAGTTGTGATTAGCGAGTATCAGATTTACTTTATCATAGTAAGCTATGAGAACTCTTGTGATTAGACGTCTTTTAATTGATAAACTAAGGTTTGCTTTATTTAGTTATAAAGTCCAAATCAAGTTTGACAAAATGGACATCGACAGCTACATTAAATATCCACATTATCTAAATTATCCCTATGGGGCGGAGAGAGAGAGATCTCATGTGTGACTCCAATTATCATTTTTTTATTTAGCGGTTTTAGATCATGAGGACTGATCATGTGAGAACAAAAAATTGTGTGAGGATCAGAGTAATGATTATGGATCATTAAATTATGTCATCTTTCTCCTGGTTGATTGCAGGGGGAAAGAGAAAAGCATAATCTAGTGATTCAGATTCACTGCTCGTGTGCTCTCACAGTTTCTGACTTTCACGTGATCAACCATCTTTTGATCATTTGTATTAAGTGGTTTGCCTTTGTTTAATTATTTAAATAAACATTGTCCTGCCACAATATATCTTTCTATAAACCTCTATTTAATATATAAATAAAGTGCAGCGCACGAACTCTTTGGTAAAGATATTTATTATATAATAAAAATCATGACCAACGTCCATTTCATTTCTACGTGCACGTGGCTACTTATAATCGTTATCATTAACTACTAGGGTACTTTCTGTGGTTAATTTTTCATTTTTTGGACTTTTACACTTGTACCCTCTCGAGTTTTTAAATAACATTTATCCCTTAAGTTCTTTGCAAATATATTTTGCTCTTATATTCTTACAAAATTCACAATATTTTCCTTTTATTATTACTCCTTTACCACTATATTACATTAATTAAAAAGCAATGATGTTAATATTATAAGAATATGGGGGATATAAGTGCAATTAAAAATTTCAACCAAGGGCAAAGTGAGACCAAAGACCACTAGTCATCAGTGCGATCACCCTCTTTAAGAGATTTGTTATAGAAATCTTGTGTATTGTAATTTGTATAGTATGAGCCTTGAACTTCTTTAAATTTGGATTCAATTGAACTTGTTGATAACTAATTAAAAATTTTAAATTCAAATTGTAATATGAATATCGTCATTATATTTGAATAAGAGACGAAAATGTAATTTGACATTTTGGGAAGTTATCAACATGGATCAGCATCCTTGTATATAAGGCGCTTATAGTTCTTATTATTCATGTGTTATGTTATGTATGAATATACCATACCAATTCGTCATGCACAGATAATGAGATACCATTGATACAGAACAAATTTCAATATACTTATTGAACGCTCTCATTGGCATGAATCCAACAGGAATTGAACTTACAAATTTGTCAACTATGAGTTAGACGCTTTAACAATTCAGCTATCGACGCTTACCAAGGATCATCATAAATCGTGAATAACCAAATTCCAATTGAATGGAATCAACGAAAGATGAATAAAAAATGGATATCACATCCAATCAAATATATTAATATGCAAGAAAATTCAATATAAAATATAAATTAAAATGGTTGCCTTCTTGGGGCATCCTTGTCAAAAGCTCATATAAAAAGGCAACAACGGGATATGAGATGTATTAAATGGATGTTTGAATGACGGATTTGCTTAAGAAAGGAAGATGTAGATGTCATCAACATTAATTAACTTTTCAAAGTCGCGAGCGAAACGTGTGATGGCTTACGTAAGCTATTAGATATTACATATCTTGTTGTCCTAAGAAAAGAATCATAACAACAACAACATAAAACATAAAATATAGTAAAAAAATTATGCGAAATAAATATATTCACGAACGACACTCTTTCAAATCAACAAGTGCCATGAACTTCCTCCTAAGACAATAGACAGATTTGATTTTAGAAATTTAGAGTATGATATGTTACATGTTTTATTCTCTATGATCATCCACCAAATTTCGCGACAGATTAAAAAAAATGTTGATGGAGTTGATAAAATCTGAACTTACAACAACAAAATATGTCTATAATGGCATATATTTCGAAATTCGTTGCTACATATCGTATGTTATTAAATATGGGAATGGATATATGTTATTCCTTGTAAAATTATAATTTATATTTTAAATTCATAATGAATGGCATTATTATTATTATATTACTAGCAATGATTTAACAATGGTTATTTGTTACATTTAAAGTCAAAATTTTATAATAATCAATGTTATGCTTTATGACGAAGGAAACATATAATAGTTGCTATATAAGCCATCTCTAGTAGCAACGTAACAATTGATACAATATTCACCGGTAATTTCAAATATAAATAATGCGCAACAAATAATAATAATCATTATTATATATTTAAGAAAGACAATACAAGAACGGATTTTGAAATACATATCATTATAAACTCATTTTGTTGTCGATCAAAGAAGGGAGATAATTAGGGGAAAAGGAACGAAATCGTGATAAAAAATACATGATTAAAAGATGCATACAATAAAAAATATCAACTCATTTAAATGACGTAGTGATGGAGTAAACGAGTTTTTCATCGAAAAAATGAAGTGCAAAACTGTATTCTACATAAAAGACAAAAAGTTTAGATTATGTTATAAACGACAAGCTTTGATGAAAGAGCTCAAATATATAAGTTAAATTTATATACTAATTATCAAAGAGCTTTCATGTTTGATTTTAATCCCATAGAGGTGGTGCTCACAAAGATAACATGTAGTTGTCAAAGTGGTACGATCAAGAGGTCCTAGATAGATATTCAAAGAAGTTACCATCAATATTAAATGCAAACTTATAAAATGTCTTTGAAGTCCGTGGGATTTCGAAAAGGTTGTTTGTGGGGTTGGTAGCACCAAATCTGGATTTAGCTATAGTTTTTTGTAAGTATCCACATATGTATGGTTTTAATTTCTAGAAGAGACTAATAATTAAAGAAGACTAGATGTCTATCAGGCTATTGCCTTAGGATAACGACAACAAGTCTAGAGAGTGGGATCAATCTCTTAATCACTTAGAAAGGGGATTTTTATGCTTCTACCCTTTTAAGATTCTACGATTACAGTTACACCCCTACCTTTTTTGCAATATCACTTATGCCTCTACTTTCTTGTACAGTTAATAGTTGTGTCCCTATGTTAGTTTGACTATCTATTAATTGAGCGAAACTATGGTTTACACAAACCAAAGTTAGGGCAAGAAAAGTCTTATTACAATTGTACTCCAACAATTTTGATTACATGCCCTCTCCTCAATATCATCCCTCATTGTAGCAGCCATTTTATGTTTTATCTTCATCATTGAGTCATAGGCGTGCACTTCACCTATCGACGGATCTCACGTAGGGATGGAGGGGTGCGTAGCTGGGTGGGCAGGGGGAGTGTTCATTGTTGGGTGCAAGGGGTTTCAACACCAGATGCGAGGGTGGGGGGTTCATAATGGAGTCTCGCATGGGTTGTCGAGGAGGGAGGGAGGTCATCGTTGTTAGATACCACGATGAGAGTGTAAAACTCCATCGACGAATTGGTGCAAGAAAATATGGAAGCATTTTCCTACATGCTGCTTATGAGGCTTTGGTGTGGGGGCTTCTATGCGCAGGAGAATACGGTGGGGTAGTGGGGGATTTTCAACGTAAGGGCTTCGAGTTTGAGATGCAGATCCCTTCCCCGAGCAGGTATAGGCATGCCCTAGCTGCTCCTCCACGTTGTCGGTGCTCTACATCCAATGTCGTCTCCTTGGCCATGTTGTTTGCAAGTTTCCCAGTTCTCTTCATTCCTTGTCACTACTCCTCACACATTGATGCTTGTTCATACTGCTTCAATGCGGCGTTGCTGTCATATAGAAGATGTGATCACCTGTGCCGCTCCCTTTCTATGCAATTACTCTTGTACCCGTAATTTAAGGTAAGGAAAAGAATGCACAACAATTACCTGAGGAGCATATCTGTTAATGGCCCAAGGAGGCATACGAGTGATACTGCAAAAAAAAAGATAGCGGCGTAATTGTAATTGCAAAAACTCAAAGGGGTAAAGTAGTAAAAATCCCTTTAGAAATTAAGGCAAGAATGGTATTAGCTTCAACATATTAGCTAGCTTTGATTGGTTGATCAAAGAACTAACTATAAGTAAAATGAGCATTAATCCACATAAAACATATTTATTGTATTTAGGAATTTTAACTACTGATTGAGATGTTCAACTAGAGATTGAAAATCAAGATATCTTACTAGAGAACCATTCTTATCACCTTTATTATTGTATTTAGGAATTTTGACTACTGATTGAGATGTTCAACTAGAGAACCATTTTTAGCACTTTTACTTGATATATATACAGAATATCTAATCCTTAGAAGCCCAAGTGCATTTAAACTTCAAGTAATTCAAGAGCATATGCTATGAATCGGTTCATGCCTTATGGCATGAATTTAACTATGCATATGTGGAGAATCCTACCTCCATGAGTGCGACCGCCGACTGTCGGTCGTAGTTAAAGGAGTAAGATTTTTCATGAATATATGCGGATGAAATAACACATGGCGCATGGCCTTTTAGAACATCGATCTTAATATTGTTACCAAGAAAATACTTTGTTGCTACTATTGCATACTTCCAGCATACTTCCATATTAAGGTCGTGAATTCAAGATATAGTTCACTTCGATCCTGTGGGTTGGAAATAGTTAGATCAGATAAATTTAAAATCGGAAGGTACCTTTACTGAAAGTAAAGTACGACAACTGCAAGATATTTCTTTTTTTGTGTTGACTTTTTTTAATAATGAATTATGATTGTTGATTTAGAAGCTTTAATTACCAATTTGAGGTGCTCAATTAGATGTCGTAATTTAAGAATAAGAGCATTGTTAAGTTTGGGAGAAGATCTTTAGTTTCATATTGCTTGGTTCTAAACTTTTCGGTAAGCCCATATACGGGTTCATCAAGAAGTTGTTACAGTAAAAAGTAAAAAGGAGATGAATTGATTATACATGCGAGCGTGTGTGCACTCGTTCTTGCTCGACCTCAGGCTAGGGCATGAATAAGTCAATTCAAATCTTAGATCTTGAATATCTTACTACAAATTGCTTTGAATTTTTTTGAAAGAAATTATAGCATCCAAGCATTTGAATTTCAATGAACAATTTTGGAATCTCAACCATTTTGTGAGGCCAATGGGCTTCACTTAATAGGCCGACTACAAATTTATTCACCACAAAGTTATTTATCCTCCCAATATGGGTCCTTGAGCACCATGCGTTCTTCCTATATATGTTCTTTCCATCAACAAACTTTTCTCTTGACTATGTTCTCTGAGATGATTTCAAGGAGGATCTTCATTAGAATACATTGACCTAGATCACGAGGCATTGTATCTTGGGAGAAGATTGTTGAACCCTTCACATTAGTAAAGTGGGAGGTGGGATCTTCTCTAAAGAAAGTCCCTTAATCGTTGCTTTCATTAAACTATAATATTAAAATTTTCTCCTTGTTGGATGACTATGCTCGTGCATTTAATTTATAGATTTGTTGGATCTTGCCGTATATGTATCCTAGATTGAAATTGTGGTTCTTCAATTTTTTGATGTATTAATATTTGATTTAGTTCACCATATATGTTGACCATTTATTTAATCATAAATAACATGCATAATTGTGGTCATAATAACCAAACTAAAATGCATTAATATAATTGGTGGTAAATTAGTTTACAATATATGTGAATCAAATTGAAATTTTGAATTTAGTCATTAAAATCCAGTCACAATTATGAAAATGCACATCGACACATGTATAGATGCACAGACACATAAACAAATATATAGTGATATGTATAGATGCACACGGACACGTAAACAAATATATAGTGAAGCATGTTAGGTACTTCTTATGAATTTGTGCCTTAGGTCATTATGTTTGGGAGGATCCCACTGTCAACTCTTAAACAAGTATATAACGGTTTACAAACAACTTAACTCCAAAGTATTAACGATGTTTCAATATTTAAAAATCTAAACCTAAGGAGTTTTGATATGTACTTTCTACGTATACATATTTGAGTGTAAATCCAATATGAACAAATGATCCGATTTTTGATAGATGATGTTTCCATTGTTTATGAGTCTTTTGATGTTTCCCCGATGCTACTTGGGCTTCCACCTGAGCAATAGATCTTTTAGAGATAATGATACTCAGTTAATATCGATTTTTCTACTACCGTTGAGTGCTTAATTGAAAATCCTAACCTTAGGGGCATTATGGTCAACTCACTATATAAGGGTCAGCTCCTCTTTGTAGCACTAATTATAGGACTCCACTTATATAAGGAGTCCTAGGGTTCTCACTCTATTCAACCGATTAATCACCTTCGGACATTTGCCAAGACTGATTATGGAGAGATGTGCGCTATGTCTTCCTATAAACCTTTTGAGCGTCTTGATCATCTTTTTTATTTCAACTTGGTATCCGAGCGGTTCGATGCTTTCCTCGATCCTACTCGGCCCATCTCATGGCTTAACACTATCGTTGACCTCCTTCCATGCCTTCGTAGCCCAACCTACCTAGTTGCCACCAAGTGTACTTTACCTACCCTCCCCCTACTGAAAAACGATAAATGCGAGAGCCACTAAATAGTGGTATGACAAATCAGACTCACTGTCGCTGAGGCGACTACTCAAGCCTTCACGTTCATCAACAATTAACCCACACAATTAATTTAAACAATCAAGAGTAAGGATCAAAATTTATTATACCCTACTAAAAATGTACAGTGGCAAGCAAGTAGGGGTCGAACACATGAAACAAGGGTGCAGAGTGTAGACAAAATGTCAAAGCCTATGTCTAGTGGACTACTTAGCCAATATGGATTTTTTATGGGTTTTTAATTTTATATTTTTTTATTTAATTTTTGATTTTATATTTTTATATTTTGATTTTTAATTTACTGATTTTATATTTTCTTTTTATATTTTATATTTTTATATTTTCTTTTTCTTTTTATAAATATGATATATACACAATATAGGAAAAGAGAGGATAAGGTATTTAAAAAATAAGTAAAAATAGGCAAAATTAGGGAATAAAATGTTTTTAGATGTTTTTATATTTTTCTAATGTTTTTGTGATTTTTTCTAGATTTTTTCTAATTTTTTGGTATTTTTAAAGTCAAAAATACTGAAAACAGGGAAGAAAATTAAAGGTTGAAACTAAAATGGGAATGAAAAATAGTAAACAGTAACAAAAATTTCCCAAATTAATTTTAAAAGAAAGATAATAAAATAAGAAAAAATTAGAAACAAAGAATATATTTTTAGGATTTTCTATGGATTTTTAATATTTTTTGGAAGGTTTTTGGAGTTTTAATTTTTTAGGAGTTTTCTTTTATATTTGTTTTATGATTTTTGGATTGAAGTTAAAACACACTAAAGTATGCATAATTTATTTTTTGGGAATTTTCTGAGATGTTTTTATATTTTTTTATGGATTTATAAGGTAAACAGTGCATAAAATAGGTCTTTTTGATTTTTTATAAATAATAAAATGCAAAAAAATGAAAAAATATGGCGTGCAACTACGATGAAACAGGAACCTAACGTGATTTTTGTGGATTTTTAGAAATTTAGAGATGCATGCAAAAAATAAAGGAAGCATAAAGAAAATACATTGCTGGCAGGGGCATAAATGTGAATATTAAAAGTCACAGGGCAAGCATTGTAATTTCACCAAAAAGTCACGCGCAAAGCACGTGTTCTGTTGTTCACAGGGGGATATTTGCAAATAACAAAAACCGACAGGGCAGAAGTGCAAATAACCCACAATTATATTTAAATCACTACGCACAGGGCTATAAATGCAAATGCATAAAAGTTCGAGGTTCTTAGTGCAAAATAGCCAAAATCACGTGTCCCTGTCACGTAAGGAGACGTGGTCGAGGACTAAAGTGCAAATCTAAAAAGTTAAGGGGTCTAGTTGCAATTATTACAAATATTTTTGAGCTGGAAATTAAAGTTTCTGGACTAAAGCGTAAATACAAAAAGTCTTGAGTTGAAAGTGCAAAATACCCAAGCCTTGCGAGGGAGCGGACGACGGAGATGACTTCACTTGACGCGTGGCGCTCCCTGGTGGCGCGATGACGGTTCGCCTTCTAACGGTCGGGATTAGATGCTCGAAGAGAGATCGACGGTGGGGAGGCGATGAAATCCAACGGTGGCTGTAACACATGGGAAGTACCCTCGATCGGACGGTCCTCGAGGATGGTGGAAGAACACCGCTTGGAGGTTGCTTCGATCAACGATGGCGGCTGGCTCTGGTGTCCTCTGGCCCTATGATCTGGGGCAAAATGATCTTGGGGCCCTTCCGCGTCGAGTGGAGGTCTCAGGCGAGCCTGAGGCGACTTGGAGCGGTCGGACGGCGGAGATGACCTGGGCGGTTGTTCCCTGGAGTGTCGAGGCTCGATAGAGCCTTCTCCTTGGCTCTGACCTGCAGAGTTAGTCGCACAAAAACAAGGCGGAGCTACCGGGGGTGTTTTGGGGTTAAATGGAGGTGATGCGTGGCTCGGGCGTGGAGCTCCGGCGAAGGACGGAGAAGGAGATGGGGTGATCGATCTAAGCGAGATCGAGGTGGATGGAGGGGTGGAGCAGAGCGACAGAGCGATGAGGAAGGAAGTGGAGGTGATCTTGGAGGTTTTTGGGTCAGTGATGTGGTCGGAACGCGAAGGCGGAGCTGAGCTCCGTCGTGGAATGATTTGCGGATTCACGGCGAGATGATGATCGTAAGTTCGTAACGATAAACTGTTATAGTCCTAACCTAATCTAACCCTAAGCTACAAGAAAATGGAAGAAGAAGAGAGGAAGGCTCACCAGAGACGACAGAGTGAGCTCGCGGTGGAGCTCCGGCAAGGGACTGGATCTACCTCTATTCAACTCCAAACTCCACGAGAACGGGTTCCTTGAGTCACTGCTATCACCAGGAACTCGAAAGATTTCCTAAAGGTCGATGAATGATGGAGGAAGAGAGATCAAGAGAGAAGGGAAGTCGGGGGCTTCGTTTTGTAGGGTTTGACCGCAGAGTGGAGAGGTCCCAAAGATCGAGGATTATCTTGCGAATCGATGACCCACTCCCCTAGGAAACGTTAGGGTGTGAATCACCAATCCTCGAGGACAAAAAGTCACGAAGACCCTATCGCCAAAGGATGAAAGATTGGGTCTCGAAAAATCCTCGAAGATCGATAAAAAAACAAAAATCTGACGGAACAGGAAGGGTCAAACAGTTGACCGGAGGTCAACTGTCAAACCTCTCTGGTTGGTCCACGTGGGCCAACCAGAAAACTCCCGCAAAAAATGTTTTATAAATTTAATTTAAAATAGTAAATGAATTTATTAATTTTTAATTATAAAATAAAAAATGTTTATTTTTATGAAGTATTTTATCATGATTTTTAATTATTTTTATGAGGTATAAAAATACAAGTTACTATTTATAGGCTATATATGTATATATATTTATATATTTTAATATTTTATTTTTATTTTATGTATTTCATTTATTTATTTTTGTTTATTATTTTATATATTTATAAAATATTTTTATACACTTATTTTTATGAAGTATTTGTACACTTAATAAAATAAAAGTATGAATTATACAGGTATAAGTATAGGTATTATACCTATGTATATTATTTACAAGTATTTTTATTTTGAGTTTTCTTTGAGTTTTTATTCTGATTTTAATACACATATTTATTATAAATAATATTTGCAAAATAAAAATATAAAATTATAAAAATAATGAATAAATAATAATATGAATATTTTAATCTGTACAAGTATACAATAGGCGAAACCACCACCATTAAATAGCTTATTTTAAATTATATACAATTAAAGGTGAGTTTGATGCATTTGGAGTTTTCATTTGTGAGATACGGGTCTGGGAAGTTGGGATTCTGGAATTTTATTCAGACCATAACTTTTTATCTGTACATTATTTTTGAGTGAAATTAATTTTGTATTTTTCTTTATTTAATTATATACAACTTTCATATTCAAAGTTTCTTTATTTGAAGTATAAAAAGTGGAACCAAAAATAGGTCCCAAAATGAATAAAGAATGGATTAAAATAAAAGGTATCTTTATTGTATTTTGGCCCTTATCTCCCTCTACTTTATTCCTTGTCGACCTAGCCATCGAGATGCCTAGGTCTCGAGGTTTCGGGTAATAAAAAAATTACAATATTTTATTCTTTTTCTTTTCTTTTCTTTATTCTATAATTTTGGCTTTAAAAAACCGCATTTTATACAAATTTTACACAATGATGCATGAATGCTAAAATGCCTAATTTGAGCTTATTTACACGCATTTACTAGGGATTTTAAGGCCAAAATGATAGAATAAAGATGATGAAATGTGGATTCATCACCTACACACACATACACACACTAGGAACCTGAAGTCCCGCCAAGCAGTTGTTAGCCCCTCCTCCGAGGCACCGCCACCTCCTTTAGGGCACCATGTGCTAATGCTCCACCATCCATGCCCTAGTGTGCCTCACAATCCAACATTCTATGCACCTCATATACCATCGGTTCCTTCTCCACCAAATAATTATCATGCCACCAGCATCCATCCTCTCTTCGATTTCATAACCCCCATCGATTCTAGTATGATCTACTAAGTATCTGAATCTTTATATTACTCTACAAGTAGGCCTAGCACCTTTGTCAAAGATGTCAGAATCAAAGGTGAAATATTAGGGATATGAGGGAGGGAGTATTTGACTATCCTCATTTAGCTCAATCCCAAGTTGGAGGAGACCAATTACCCCAAGTGGTCCCGCACGTTCGTAATGATCCTAAGAGGATATAACAAGGAGCATATTTTATTGTAGTCAGAGCATGCTGACGAAATTGGAAGCTATGCCTCATGGGATAAAGAAAACGTGATGGTCAATTCGTAGATCATGGTTAGTGTCATTGATAGGATTGGAGATGAGTTGGTCTACTACACCACCGCTCATGACATGTGGATTTCTATAAAAGCCGCATATGGTCATGAGAAGAACTCCAATAGGATGTAGCGGACGTATTTTGGCATGATGAATATGAAGTAAGCATGTTGTTCCCTAAATGAGTACTTCTCTCTCTCTTAAAATCCTTATTTGAGCGAAACAATCCTACACAGAAGCAACATGGCCAACACATGGCTATTTTGGTTTTTCTGGCAGGGCCCAAATCAAGATGTGTGGAAACCCTAGACCAGATGATTACTATGGTTGTTATCCTCACTATTAAGGAGGCATGTATTGCCTTGAGATGCATAGATGTCCCTATCACCATCACTACTATTGACATTCAGGGATAGATTACTATGCTTGCTACCACAACATGACGAGGAGGTTGTGGATTATATAGGAGGAGTGGTCGGAATCGCATTAGATGGATGTCAAGGCCAAAACACAATCTAGTGCACTTACTGCCACAAGTTCTGGCACACCGAAGCCATCTGCTACAACAAACATGACCATTCTATTCCTAGTGCTTGAATTTCAACTACTGATGGTGATGCCCCTTCGATCGTTGTCCATAAAGGGGATTTTCATATTTGATGCAGAGCTTGAATAAACTCTAGACAGCAGATACTACACCCTTCCTCCATATTGATCCTCTCGATCATGTTGATGTCACTCTTACAGGTATATATGTTGGCTCGGATAAAAAATTTGTGAAAATAAAATGATTGATTGATATAGGTGTCTCAACTCACCTATATGGGGAACATACCTATTACATCAAATGCTCCAAGTCCCTCTCGGATTAAATGTACAGGTTGCAGATGGTAGATTTTCCCCTGTTAGGGGAAAATGGGATGTTCATCTCACCCCAAACATCATACTTAATAATGTTTTGTTTTGTTTCTGAGTTTCCCAATAATATTTTATTTATCAATTAGATTTGTAAAGAGCTCAACTGTTGAGCTATATTTGTCGTTGTTTCTTATGTTTTTTAGAGCATACTAATTGAGAGGATGATTGGTGTGGGTTGTTTCAGATTTCTGGCATTGAATAGAGAAAGATATCATTTAAGATTTATAGATGTCAAATGGTTTATTATACAAGCCAAGTGATCTGTATACTACACACTCCTAGTTTGAATAGAGGCATTCTATGCAAGGCACACTCCACAAGTCTATCGCTCTATCTTGGAATTATAAGATGTATAAAGCTCTTAATTTATACTTTTGATAAATAAAATAATTAAAAACTTTATCGAGTTTGTTAATTCTTTATTTACCTACCAACATGAAAATACGTCCCACTAACAGTCACCCTGCCTATTGCAACCTCTTTATATTACCAATTGACACTACTGGAATAAGCACTTTAGTCGACTATCGGATATCGTCGATAAAGAGCTTTGCCTCTACTTATAGACCGTCAAAAAAGCATGCGCTGCAAAAGACATTTGTGACGGTCGACTACCAACCACCAAAAGTGTTGATCGTCGTAAAGGACTAACTGCTGAGAAAATAAGTGTCTTCTGAGCACATGAACCACCACTGAGGAAAAAATAGTGACGGCAACACGAACCATCGATAATGACTAATACTATATCTTATCGGTGGTTACGTGACCACCAATAATAACTACTGTAAAAATTTACAGCACCAACAACTATTGTTCAGCTGCAACTGCTGCTGTTCAAATCATACCTACAAATCTGGATAAAACCACATACAAGCAAGACTATCATCACCATTCTCATATGCACGATAGAGTAAGGCTATCACAAGCAAATCAAAATATCTACAAATCAAAATAAAATCTGTATACACATAAAAGAGCATGCATGGATAAAGTATAATTAAATAGTGCATATCATATATTCAAACACCTCCCAGATTCAAACATAGTAGATTCAAACACATCCCAAAATTTTAAATACATTATAGATTCAATGCATATCATAGACTCATAGTTAAAAGGATCCAAATACATCATAGTTTCAAACGAATGAAAACTTGACATCATAGATTATATTACGTATTAGCTTGATGTGTTACATGAAAAACATCCAAAAACTGCATATGAGGAGCATCATCAATTGCAGGTGGATCGGTTCCATCGCATTCATGGTACGGAGGAATGGGACCCCGTCTAGACAATTCTTCGATCAACCAATGAAGTCGATCCATCATCTGCGTGCTTTGGAGGATAGTATCTTGCAATCGATCCTCCATCTCATGCGACCTTTCTACCTCGTGGGGTAGGACCTCGAACTTATCTTTCAACTATTGAAACTCTGCAAAGGATGGACCATCGTCGCTTGTCCCATAGAAACTCGTCTTGGTGGAAGAGGCACCACCAAGCAGAACCTGACCAAAGTGTTGTGTAGCAGGCGGATAGACATGTCGAAACACCTCCTCATTCAACTCTTTCGAAGTTCCCTAAGTTGGACCTAATTGAGTTTGTAAGAAATCGATCATGCGACCCTATATTTTGAGACGTTAATTAGATAAAACACAAGCTTCATTATGTCAAAATAAAGTTATTATGTACTTACATGTGCCTATCCATATCTCTCATAAATGTGTCTGATTACCCTCTTTGTCAGTCATTTATCAGGTAATCTCGAACAGTCTCACCCGATCCCCACTCTCTCTAGTCTCAGACTAAAAAAAATACAACATATCAACATATGCAGAAGATATATATTTTACAATATGGATGAACTTGCATACGTGTGTTTCAATTGATCCAAACTTGTCCCACCCGATGTATGGGTAGGATACAGAGCTTTAATCCTGTTGGTATTGTTCTTCTCAGATATATTCTGCATTCACGTGTTAAATTTAAAATAAATTAGGTGACTAACTAAGATAATGATATTTGCAAACTATCGTTACCTTGAACTCGTCACTGTCCCAATATATATAATCTGCTTCCCATTCAACAAGATTCCAATCTTCGGGATGATTGGCTCTCGCTTTAGTCGCAGTTAGGAACCGATCAAAATGCTTCAATAGGTTCATAAACTAATGACAATATATTGAGTATCTAACCATCACATTTATAAAAGATTGATGTCTAACATTCTTTGTATCAGCACGTACATCACGATGGATTTTGGTTGCTCGCTACAAAATCCCCTCATCTATCGCATGGTCCCCACCCCAATCAAATACATTCTGCTCATCATGAGTAAACATGATTACTTAAACAAATCATAATTTCATTCGTCTTTGTATTTATATACATACCTTCATGTCAGAGATGATGGCGACCTTAAGTAACTTCGAGACGTTCCTAAAGTCGATCGTTGTCATGGGAATATGCATCCTCGCAGTGAGTCCTAATCTGCTCGAGAAAGGACCATTGTATTCCCCCAATGCCTATCCTCCTAGAGTCACAACAACCCTGATTCTTTCTCCCGACTTTAGCTTGCTTAATTTATGGCATTTGACACAACCTCTGACTTTCCTCTCATGACCTAATATATGAGAAAATTTATAGCTTCATGCAATTTCTTTGAGGAAATACAAGCTTTTACTTTTTTTCACAGATGATGATTGGGCATCCGTATCAGGACATGGCTGAGTGCCATCTATCTCAGATGGAGGCTCAGAGGTCCCCCAATCCCTATCTACCTCATCAGGGATATTAGGAGCAAGCTGGGAGTAGTGACTACCTAAAGGGGTTATGTCCTCATGCACATCCTCAGGCTCATTCCGCTTGAAAAAATGAGTCCGGGCCATATGCATTTATGTAGGAAAACATTTAAAAGCAATGTATTTCAAAGTAAGTAACATGATCATATAGCAATTTAAAGAAAACAATAACATCAATTTAATTCTATCTATGAATTTGGAGCTTTCCATGGAAGCAACTAATTTATATTTGATGCTTTACTTTCACATAATCAAATTATATTACAATAACTTTCTTCCTTGAAAATAGAAGAAGGAAATAATGCATGGGAAAATAAGATAACCAAAGGCTAGATCTCCACATGTTCTTGGTACGCCTCCTCCTCCTCATCATCACCATCTTCTTCTTCATTGACTCTGCGATATCCTCGTAGGGTTATCTTTATTGGAATTATCCAACCACTATTTGTATTGTCTGGTACATAAAAAACATGATCCACAGGGCATGCTAACACAAATGGTTCCACTTTTCGAGGAGCAGTTTTTCTCTTATTAAGGCTTCTGTATCCGCTCTTCATATATTACTTACAACCGTATCTTTAAATACATCGTACCGATGGCACTTAAATAAAACCACACACTGATCAAATTGAAATCTCATCTCAACTATCTCATTGATTTGCCCATAATATATGTCACGGCCTGATAGTATGTTACATTTTACAAATACCCCGAATAGAGTGTTTGTCTTTTTGGTGTTATTATTTGAGTAACACTTAAATCTATATCCATTTATAATGTAGTTGTGCTGCATGTGAGAGTAGTTGAACGCCTCCTCACCAATATATCACAATCTGATATCCAAAGAGTATCACTTTCAGCCTTCATCTGTTCCACTCTCTTGACAAACCATCCGATGAAATCAGTCTCATTGTTCCTTCTAAATCATGTGTTAATTGATTTCCATTCACTGTAAAATGGATCTACTTCAGGAATTTGTTTAAGCACATACAACTGTGTCAACTGTCTATCCAAGTCAGGTGTGGGTAAGAGAGTTGCCTTATTAAATACTCTACCTTGTATTTCAAAGATAGAGAGCCAGTCATCGTCAAATTCATTGTAGGGAGCATCATTTCTCTCTGTTTAGATCTTCGTTCTTCACTATTGGCATACATCAAACAAAATGACATAATTCTCAAGCAAATAATCCTCAACAATGGAACCCTCCGGCTTTGTCCGGTTTAGAACATAATCCTTATGTACAATATTTCACCATCGATGTGATATAAGGAGAAAGTGACGATGGCCTAAATAACATATCTTCTTACTCTTGTTTAGATGAACATGATGCGTGTGCTCCATACAAATGGGAAAAGCAAGTTTTCCTTTCGTGCTCCAACAAGAGAGGTTGTCATATGCAGGTGATAAATCCATGATTTTATCATCTTATTTCTTATTCATTAACCCTCTGACTTAAATAATTCAATAAAATGTAAAATTGACACTATGTACATAACTAACCCTAATTAATATATAAATAATTATCTTAAAGTGCTTTATTTCATGTGTTTTATTAATTATCAAAAATCCCATAAAAATTAGATTAACATTGTAAATATTTGTTTTAACATCAAATATAAATTAAAAATATAAAAAAAACTCAAAAGAAATTAAAACAAGTGTTTTTTATCCTTAAAAATACTTACAGAAATATTAGCATGTATATATAACCTGTTTTGACTTCGTGTTCAACATAAAACTTGTAAATCTTGAAAAGATCTACAACTTTCATGTTCAATACTTTTTTATTTGATGCTTCTAACTTTTCTACTAACATTTTTTCTTTATTTTAATTCTGATTGGGCCACCTGGCACCATCTCCTTCTGCCACGTGACCCGGCCTTTCATACGCCTGCCTTCATTTTCAGCCATTAGACCTCCTTTGATCCGACGACCTTCATTCACCCACGCCCATATCACTTCTCAGCCCTCTGATCTACTTGATCAGATGCGATTACCACCCTTCTTTTGCACCCCTCTTTTGACTGTTGGTTTGCTGGATCCAACAACTGTGGCATTGTCATCCTCCACACCATTCCTCTCCAGCCATGACAACCTGCACCAATTTTACTTCTTCTTCATGATTCCCCAACTGACTCATGTCTACTCTAAGACAACTGACACCCCCACAACTTGGATCCACCCATCCTCTCTCACGTCATATCCTCTCTCCTCCACGATCGATCCTCTAGGGCAACTAACATTGATTGGTCTTTGACAACAAAACCTCCTAGGAGTCGCAGGTGAACTCACTTCGAATAGTCCTTAACCATCGTGATTTGGCTTCATCCACCTTCAGCGGGCTTAGACCCAATGTCTCTCCACCTCTCCGTGACAGGGAGAGGTCAGATCGATGATGTGACGACGATCGAAAGCCTCAGAGAGAAGAGGCTGGTCGTGGCAGGGTTATGGCCTCAACCCCATTATGGAAGGTGGAAGAGGCTAGTCGCAACGGAGGTGTCCGACCACGAGCGAGTTGCAGCCAGTAGAGCCACCAACCCAAGCTCCCAAAGGTCTTGCAGAAGGTTGTCACCCCACTGAAGGTGGCTAGGGAAGAAGGTAGTGGCGAGGCACGAGTTGCGCAGATCGGGAGGTGGAGGAGAGGTTTTATAGGGAATGTATAGGGTCTAGAAAGATCGGAGGCTCGTGCAAAACCCTACGAAGACCGGCTGCGTCTAGGGATCCGCGATAAGATTCGAGGATAGAAAAATTCGAGGATAAAATTGAAAGAATAATAAATATAAAATAATAAATGACTTTAAAATACAAAATGAATAAAAAATGCTTACTATTTTTTCAAACTATTTTTTCAGTGATTTTTAATTATTTTTATGAGAAATATAGATAGGGTATGTACAGTATAATGTAATATGTACAAGTATAGTATGCCTATGTATTATATACAAGTATTTTTATTTTATTATTTTTAAAAAAAATATGTTTTTTTATATTTTATTTATCTACAAAATAATTTCAGGAATATAAAATGATTATTATTTTTTTTAAATTAAATAAAAGTATTAAATAAATATGTAATGTATGCAATGTACACACACGTAGCTTTGTACAATGAATTGTGGATTTTTTTAATTTTATTTTGTGTTTTCTGATTTTTATTTTGTTTTTATTTTATTATTAGTACTATATACCTAGTATTTATTAAATAAATATAAATATTTATTTACACATTTATTATCTACAATGTACCATATCCCCCTACTTATATTCCTTATCGATCAGGCCAAGGTTTGACCTTCTCTCGGGGTTTGGGTCACTCTGTATTTATTCTAAATGCATCGTTCTTTTTCTTTTCTCTTTATTCTTTTATTTTCGGAAAATATGTGTTAATTATGCATTATTAACAAGAACATGTGCAATGTTAATTTATTGTATTTACATATAATTATAGGTGTTTCTGGTAAAAGATAAAGCTAAAATAAAAGAATAAAGAATGAGAGTTGTAGATTCATAAGTAACTCGTACACCCATTCACATTTTGCTCACAAATTAAAGAGTTAACGTAAATCTGCAGATGATATCTTAAGTTACTTCTCCATATATAATATCAAATACAACAAACGATATAAGAAATATTCATGCATAAACCGTACGAAACATTGTTACATTAGATTCCCTTATCCTATGGTAAAGTTGTGATTGATACCTTCACAAAATCAAGTTGTGCTACATGACATCAATGCTTACAACATTTAACCATACATGTTAAACTCACATGTAACTATCATCATAGACTTGAGGGTAACTCATACAACCATTAATAACAACAATTACAAAGATGAATCTAAAACCGACACAGTTCTTATTATGCAATATGTATATACATATTACATTTAAACCAAGTTATCATTGCATCCTCCAAAGCAACTCATAAACAACCAGGCACACTAATTTCAAAACTGAATCCAAAGCAGCGACATGCTTCTAAAAATACAGTATTTTCTAATTATTATTTGTATACCAATATTGAAGTTGGAATTCCCTCAAACCCCTTTGTATGAAAACATAAAAGACACTTGGCATTCTCCATACAATTTTTTTCATATATCACATAATATATGTTTAAATACCACAATACATAATTATTATTAACTATACAAAAACTGGAGTTCCTTCATAGCAAAAATTCTTAAACACAAAAATACAACTATTTAGCAAACATTTATTTCATTAGATATAGAAATTAACACATGCAATAAAAATATTACAAATCATCCTCTTCGATAAACGACAGAAAAAAATTAATAATCAATATTACAAATATTAACTACAAAATCTGAACACGCTAAAATCTATACATACGTTGAACGCCATACTAAAACGGTTTCTTCATTGAAACAAACAAACATAAAGGAAAAGCAGTAAAATAACAAACATAGGTATCACCCTACCCATTAAATACTTCTGCAAATCTTCCCTAATCCACAAATAACATAAGAAAAATAGGTGAACACCTTAACGAATACATATACGCAAGAGAAAATCAAAGGAATAACAGTAATCATGTAACAATCAATAAGACAGATAGGTCACATAAAGAGCACAAATCAGACCTCAACAATGAGAAAAATACAACCATTACTCTTATCTGCTTAGAATTGTAAGAAGTTCTTTAATGATCAAAGTTAGTAACTGCATACATTTCGTTGAGAAACGAAAAAAAGAAATAACAAACAGAAAATTTTAATATATACTTTTGCTAATAGGAAAATGAAAACTATATGGTATTCAATAATATCCTCCTATTACTCTTACTGGTTAAGAACTACAATTAGTTTAATGGCCTAATTAAATAACTGCATTCATTTTGCTGAATGAAAAAAAAATAACAAATTGAAAATTTTAATGAATACTATTGTAAAGAGAAAAAAATGGAAACCTGTGTAAACAACCATGGACACTAATTCTAAATTGAATCCAAAGCAGACACATATGCTTAAAAAATACAATATTTGTTGATTATTATATATATACTTATATTAAAGATGGGATTTTTATCCATCTATTTTTGATCATACATCACACAACATATGTTCTAACACTACAATACATAATTATTATCAACTATATAAAAGCCGGAATTACTTCGTTCATAGCAGAAACATAAATGACAATTTACATTCCCCATGGAAATTATTTTGTCATATCACAGAACATATGTTCCAATACTACAATACATAATGATTATAAACTACACAAAGATGGAGTTCCTTCCTTCACACAAGAAATTCTTAAACTCAAAGCTTCAACTATTTAACAAACAATCATTCCTTCATATATAGAAACTACCATATGCACACATGTTTAAAAAAAATAACATCATATCTACATCCATACACATGTTATAAGAAATCGTATTCTTAGACAAACATCTAAAATTAAATCATCAACATTACAAATATCAATAGCAAAATGTGAATACACCAAAAAATTATACATGTCTTGACCCCCATAAGAAAAGGTTTCTTCTTTGAGACAAATAAACAGTAAGGGGAAAGTAATAAACACCCTACCAACCAAATGCTTCTACAAATCCCCCCACTATCCACAAACAATGTAAGAAAAATAGATGAACATGTTAACAAATACATACATGCAAGAGAAAATCATAGGAATAACAGAATACAAATAACAACTGATACCACAAATCAAATAGACAGATAGATCACATAAAGAGCATAACTTAGGCCTGAGAAATGGGAAAAACACAACCATTAAGCGTACAACATATCGGACCTTGGAAAGGGAAACCAACACTCCAAGTTTCTCACCAAAGCAAGTGATGCCGGATGGAAGCCGCATGAATCCTAAACAAAGAAGATAAGGAGCAAGTTCGAGCAGCTTACCCAGTCGAGAAGTAGAATAAAAAGCTTTCTGTCGTTTCTGTAAGTAAAATAAGAGAAAGAAACGAGCAACTAAGGGAGTATATATACCAAACAAAACATTCAAGCATAACCAAGAGTAAAAAATACAACAGAGGTACAATAATAGCAAGATTTTCCTTACATAACTCGACGATGTCCACTATTTCCCAGATCTAAACGACAACGACATTTGAGAAAGATAGTACCATTAATCATGCAACATACGAGCGTTAACACGAAGATCAAATCTTCGCATATCTCAGATGGACATCAACAGAAAGTTGAATAAAGAAACCATGGAAACAAAAATCAAGAACAAAAGAATCCAGCAAAAACACGTAAAAAAGAATAGCAATATTTTCTTTATATAGCTGGACTTCATCAACCATTTCGGAGATCCAAAAGATGACGACAATTGAGAAAGATAGTACCATTAATCGTGCAACATACCAGATGCCAAGTTGAAGCTCGAACAACAAATTTTTCAACCAAAGATCCACGAATCTGAGATGGAGATCATCAGAACTTAAACAAAGAAGCCAATGTGGAAGATCGATAAGCAAACCCAAACGATCGGTGAAGCTTAGGTTTTGTTGCTGAAAAGGCTTCGCGAATCTGAGGTGGAGATCATCAGAAACTCGAACCAAGAAATCAAGGTGGAAGATCGAGAATCACACCTGAATGATCGACGACGCTTAGGGTTTTGTCGCTGAAATAAACCTAGAAATGCAAAAAGCAGAAGCAATCCCTACACAACTACAGATAGTAAGGTAGGAAAGCACTCCTAACATGTGGGATCTAAACGTGCCACAACAAACCACCTCAAGCCCACTGGATGACCCACGTGTCAAGACCTACGAAAGAATCTAGCTTTAATATAGGTACGTAGATACTTGAGTGGGACTATTTTATTGCATTTTGATCCCTTGCCGAGGACGTGTATAAGAACTTTGAGCATTCCCTTATTCATAATTATACGCCTAAGTTTGATTATATATTTTGGGCACCCAATTCTTCAATTTATTGTTAATGTTTTGAGATTTGTAGATCATATCCAAATAGAACTTCATTGCTATATTTTTCGTTGATTTTTCTCATGTATCTTTGATATTCTATTGATTTTTAATATGGATATGTTGTTTCAATATGCAGTAATTGGTGTTGCTATTATTTTTGTCCCCAAAAGTTAAGTTAAGATCCAAATAGGTCTTTAAAGTAAAAAATATTGAATTATAACTATTGCAAATTTTACATTAATAATAATTTTCTAAATAACCTAAAAAACACAAAATACCTAAAAGAAATAAAACTTTGAAAAACTAAAAATTACCATAAATAGCTAATGTTTTATACTACTACTACTACTAAATTTGGATTGAATTTTACCGTTCTCTTTCTTTGAAATTTAAAAGCCACTAAGAATCTAAAATCAATTTTTAAAATACTTGGATACTTTTTGAAAATTAATAACAATTATAGTAGTTATATCTTATCATATATTAGTGCCACAAAAATTTCCATTCTAAATTTCATATTTTCAATAAATAAAAAACAATAAAAATGAAAAATTGTAAAAAACATAAATATCATAAAACATAAATAAAAATCCTTAGATATTAGGTTTAGTTATTTTATATCTATATAAGACTATCATTTCACCTTTAAAACATAAAGATGTCTAAATTTCCAATTTGTAATAAAATAAAATTCTATAAATTGAAAATAGAAATTAAAAATATAAGAAAAAAAATCTTGATCATATTATCTACACTTTTACCGCATGTACCTGCATACTTCTAGACCCATCTAGTGCATCTTTATCTGAAACTTATAGGCTTATCATTGTATACATTTTTGGAAGTATAAAAGTAAAATTTGATAACCAAGGTGTTTTGCAAGTTAGAACAACATTGATATCAAAATCAAAGAGTTAGAACTCACAAAACATGTATTTTTACCTTCAACCTCCTTCCTACTTTTGCTACAAGAGCTTAGGTGAACTCATTTATATGTCCCCCAAAAAATTAGAACCAAACAATATGGTATTATTTCTAATGTTCATATTAGCAGCACAATGGGATAAGTGAGGTTTGTTCCTTGATAGTGTTTAGTTGTTTGAGTGACAAGGAATGGATAGGTATTGTAGACAAAGGCATAATAGATGATATAATCATGAAGTGACTTCTTATGTTGAGATAACTTATCTTGAGATAAAATCCTTTTATTTCTGGATTGATTGATGCTATCCAACATCCAAACAGAACTTCAACCCCAGGTTTCATGCCATGAATGATGGTAAAATGAGCGGTTGATATTTCCCATCTCATCATCTCATAAAAACCCATCTCACAAGATCGGTATACTAAAAACCTATTTGACTCATTGCTCCTTTTTCTCTTCTACTTGCTGGCGAAGTACCATTAATGAACTCACGTCCATTCTTTTAGAAGTGAAGCATTCTCTTGATGGTACCAGTTTTCTTCTGAAAAGAACCATGGGATAGATTGACATTTTTGTTGGTTAAATTTTTTCTATTGTAAGAAGAATCCCTACTATGTGAATATATCTAGAATTTTGAGATATGTAATTAATTAAGCTATAAATTAACTAATAACAATCTGAAAATTGCATCTCCCATAAAAAGAAAACTGATTTTTTGATGCAAAAACTGCATGAAATGATAATTGACGTCAAAATCGAAGACGTGATGCGATTTCTTCCCTTGTTTTAAATTTGATCTTTTAAGAGGATTTTTTAAATTGCACGTATTCCACAATATTTTAAGCATATATCAAAGTAAATTATAAAACAGTTAGTGACATATTTTAGGGTTTTATTTCTCTTAACAACAACGGAATTAATGTTTAATTGTTCATAAACTAAGTTTGGTCTTTGTAATGAATATCCAATTGTATATATATTATCAAATTACTAATCCATAAAATAATACGTAATATTCTTAACTTTTTATTTCTGTGAAAAAGAGAGTAAATGCTTATATTTTGATGACAAGTTATTTGCAACCCTCTAACTAATTACTTAATAAATAATAATGGTATTAGTATATATGACTTGATTCGATTGCTTATCTTTATTTTGATAAACAATTCTTCCATGACATGCATCCAAATCAGCATAAAAAGAATGCTTAGCTTATTAAACTCCTAGCAAATTTCTACTTTGATTATGAATTATGTAATTACATATTTTGAAGATTGAATCACCTGCTAGAAAATATGCAAATGAGAAGATCATTCTCATATTTCGTTCTTGAGATCACAAGATCCATCTTTCTCTCCCTTTCTCTCTTAAAACTCTACATATTCAATTAAACTATTATGGATGAGATAAGTTGCAGGACATTATATTAGGTAAAGAACTATTCCCATATCTTTTAAATCCTTCACATTTCGAACGATAAACGATTTTCTTGTGATTCTCAATGATAATTAGGACCCCCATTATTTTAAGGTGTTTCTTATGGCCCTTTCTATATCATAAGGCATAAGGCTTGCGAAGATTGTCTCCCACGAACCCCTTTCATTTGAATGAGAAATAGGAAATATTCTTTTTTTTTGTTTGATTGGTTTGAGAAATAAGGAAGAAGTGGAGACAAAGATATGATGAATAATGTATCCATGAAATGACAACTTTCTTCCGAATTTGCTTATTACAGAATAAATTCTATCTTATTTCTAGATTAGAGTACCTTAATTGTCTCTCATCCGAATATATGTTGGTGTCTTCCAACTCAGTTGGTCAATGGTGTAATTGTATGCAAGATTTGGGTGTTTGCACAAGGGGTTGAGTTGGATGGTTATATATGAGAATATAATATTGTTTTTATTACTTGTTGAATGTGTCATGATAAAGATTTGAAATGTATGTTGGCATATTTTTTTCCGTTAGAAAATTATAGAAATGGTATATGAAGAGAATCACATATTTATTTATTAGGAATTCTCGCACTTTATGGGCCTTCGAAGTTTGTCTAACACATGTGCATTTAAAAGTTAGCAAGCATGTATATTTGTATTTTTGCACCGCAATGGCTACTTACAAGATAAACTATATCATGATTTTTTCAAACCAAAGTGAGATCGATCAAAAAAGTGTTAATATGTAGTTATGCCCCCTTGGGTTGGGTTGAAGTTTGCTTTTGTGTCTGTGGGGGTGGAGGCGACCATTAACACCCTCACTGGTCATGCTCGATCATCACCACACCACCTCTCAGTTCATCATCTCAGCCACCCCTCTCAACCACATAAGACAATTCTGTCAGTTATCTTCCTTCGAGCCTCTGTCCACAAGCATCACAGATAATCTTGCCATTGCCTCACAATCACCTCTCACCACATCTTTAGTCACAAGGGACCTCCTTCTCGATCCTTAGCCCACCCAATAGTCAGGGTCCTCTCGTCGTTGTGTGGAGGGGCAATATGGGGGTGGGATTGCTCTTGTGACCTTTTATGGGGGAGGAGGGATGTTGTTGGTCGCCGTCAGGGATAAGGGAGGAGGAAAACAAAGAACAAGAAAAATGGAAAGGGAAGAAGCCGAAGAAGAATAAGAAGAAGAGGATGGGGAGGAATATGGTGTTGAGAACATTATCCGTTCCCAATTTAAAAAAAATGTTGTTGGTTATTATCCAATCCCAAAATTAGGGAAGAGGTTGTTGGATAATGATCTCGTTGGAGTCCTATTCCAAATAGGACTAGGAGGAGAGAGAGGAGGCAAGAGTAGTATAAATAAGGCCCCATGCATGGCATTGGGGATCATCCCAACTCAAGCATCTCTCCCTCTCTTCTCTCTTAGTTCTTTCTCTCCAAGTAAGGAGAGAAGCCACCCACGCAAGGCGTGAGGAGTAGTCCTCGCAAGGCGCGAAGAGCAGCCCGCAGGGGCGTGAAGAGCAGTCCATAGAGGCGTGAGGTGCATCTGCGTGAGGAAGAATCGCGCATAAGGAGAAGCAACGGTATCGTGTTCTCCAAGTGCATGGTGATAGTTATCTGATTTTATTCTTGTAACTGAGCCTCAGTTTTGTTGGGCAACAAAACTGAGAAGATATTGTGCCCTCTTATTTTTTTCGACCTAGTGGATTTGTTGCTGGTCATCGTGCCCCGTGGGTTTTTCCCCTTTCTCACATCGAGGAGGATTTTCCCATGTAAAATTTCTCATCTCTTTGTGGTTGCTTGATTATCGTGCTATGATTATTTTGCTTGGTTCCTGTGTGGGGAATGTTTTACTGCTAGTCATCCTTTACAGGACAGGTTCAGGGAACCCCTCGATTTCACAACAAGTGGTATCGGAGCTCGCATTGTCAAGATGGGGAAGATTGATGAAGGCACGATGACCAAGCTGACGAGCACGGACTGGCAAATATGGAAGGCCAAGATGGAGGACATCTTGTATTGTAAGGACCTTCATGATCCAGTGGAAGGAGAAACAACCAAGCCCACATGTTCGTAGGTGACCGGACGACGTTGAACAGGAAAGCAGTAGGTACCATCCAAAAGTAGTTGGACTTATCAGTATTCCATCATGTCGCAGAAGAGACAGATGCAAAGAAACTGTGGGAGAAACTGGCAGAGATCTATGAGCAAAAGACGGTCACCAATAAGGCATTCTTGATTCGGAAGTTGGTGAATCTGAAATAAGATGGGAGAAGGTTGCTGAGCACTTGAATGAGTTTCAGAGTCTCATCAATCAATTGAGTACCATGAGCATGGCTCTAGATGATGAATTACATGCACTTCTTCTACTGGGTTCCCTACCAGACAGTTGGGAAACTTTGGTGATTACTGTGAGCAACTCCGCTACAGACGGCAAGTTGACCATTCCTATGGTCAAGAATAGTCTTCTGAATGAAGAAATCAGACGCCGATCATCTGGAGAGTCCTCTTCTACACATGTATATACGGTTGAAAAAAGAGGCAGGCCAAGCAGCAAGGGAAAATCACGAGAGAGACCCAGGGAGAAGTCTAAGGATAGAGGAAAGTGCCATCATTGCAACAAGCATGGTCATTGGAAGAGAGATTGTAGAGTCTGGAAAAGAGAGCAAGCGGAAGCCAAAAAGAATCAGAAGAAAGATGAAGATGAGAACATTGGTACAATAGTGGCCCATGACGACAAGGATCAATTGGTTCTCACTATTCAGGAGCAATGTCTACATGCAGGAGATTACTCCGAGTGGGCTGTTGACAAGGCTGCCTCCTATCACGTGACTCCGCACAGGGATTTCTTCACTTCCTATACAGAGGGAGATTTTGGGAGAGTCAAGATGGGTAACAGCAGTTACTCCAAGATCGTTGGCACGGGCACTATCTCAGTTCAGACTGATATTGGATGTGTAATGACTCTGCAGGATGTTAGGCACGTTCCTGACTTGCGGCTTAGCCTCATATCTGGTTCTCAACTGGATAGGGAGGGCTACCATCTGAAGTTTGGCAACAGTAGGTGCAAGATCAGCAAGGGCTCTCTTATCATGGCAAGAGGCAGGTTGTGTTGTATGCTTTATAAAACTCGGGTGAAGGTCGTGGATGGCAGCCTACTACTAATGAGGCTAACACATCGGATCTCGGGCATCGTCGGCTCAGACACATGAGCCAAAAGGGCTACTTTTGAGCAGGAAGGAGTTGATACCTTGTCACACTGACATAACAGTGTTACCTTGTGATTCACGTGAGATTGGAAAGAACAAGAGTGCACCTTTCAAGACCAAATCAAAGGTGAAGGAAGATCTTCTGCATTTGGTTCACTCCGATGTATGCAGTTCCATAGACACATCATCTTTAGGAGGAAACAAGTATTTTTTGACTTTCATTGATGATGCATCAAGAAAGATGTGGGTTTATATGCTGAGGACGAAGGATCAAGTCGTTGATTGCTTCATGAAATTTCATGACATGGTGGAGCGCGAGATAGGCAAAGTGTTGAAGTGTCGATGCACGAACAATGGAGGGGAGTACACCTCTCATGTCTTCTAGAGCTACTATGCAGAGCACGGGATCAGGCATGAAAGGACAGAGCCCGACACTCCCCAACACAATGGTGTCGCTGAACGGATGAATAGGAGCATTGTGGAGAGAGTTCGTTGCATGATGAAGACAGCGAAGCTGCCCAAGACCTTTTAGGCCGAGGCAGTTCGGACCGCATGCTACATGATAAATCGATCCCCATCTGTTCCCTTGAATTTTCAAGTCCCTGAACGTATTTGGTCTGGGAAAGACCCCTCATATGCTCATATGAGGGTGTTTGGATGCAAAGCTTATGCATTTATCCTGAAGGAACAGAGGAAGAAGCTTGATGACAAGGCGGTGCCCTGCATTTTCGTTGGCTATGGAGATCACGAATACGGATACCAACTTTGGGATCCCAAGAAGAAGACCATTACCATGAATAGAAATGTGATTTTCTATGAGAATCAGACTTTGACTGAGGATGACAGTGGTGATGTTGACTCGAATGGGATTGCTATGGATGATGACAATGATGAGGACTCAGATCCTTCTCCAGTACCAGGTACAGATGGAGAAGAAGCACATCCGGAACAACATGAGCCAGATGCAGACCCCGCTGCTGCAAGTTAAGGGGATCTCGAGCAGGGGGAGCAACCTCATCAAGAAGCAGAAGCAACAGAGCCTCGGGTCAGGAAATCTGGGAGAGTACATCAACCACATCCCGCTATCCTACTTCTCAGTATGTGATGATGACTGATCTTGATAATCCATGCAATTTTGAGGAGGCACAAGAGAATAAGAAGAGAGATCATTGACAAAGTGCAATGAATGAAGAGATGCAGTCTCTGAAGAAAAATCATACCTATGATCTTGGTGAGCTTCCTACAGGTAAGAGAGAACTGAAGAACAAATGGGTCTACAAGCTGGAGACAGATGATGGTGGCAAGCTACTAAAGTACAAAGCCAGATTGGTTGTGAAAGGATTCATCCAGAAAGAGGGTGTGGACTATGATGAGATCTTCTCACTGGTTGTGAAGATGAATTTTGTGAGAGTGGTGCTAGGCCTTATTGCAAGCCTAGACCTTGAGCTATAGCAGATGGATGTGAAGACAATCTTTCTTCATGGTGATCTGAAAGAAGAAATCTACATGCAGCAGCCACAAGGATACCAGGAGAAGGGTAAAGAGCACATGATTTGCAGGCTGAGGAAGAGTCTTTATGGCTTGAAGCAAGCCTCTAGACAGTGGTACTTGAAGTTTGATGCTTTTATGACGAAGCAGAATTTCAAGAGGACTACAACAGATCCATGTGTGTATGTTCGACGTCTTTTCAATGGCAGGTTCATTATCCTGTTGATCTACGTGGATGACATGTTGATCCTGCATTGATCGCAAAGCTCAAAAGGGAACTCTCTAGGGAATTTGAGATGAAGGATTTGGGCAGGGCAAGGAACATGCTTGGGATGCAAATCATTCGTGACAGGAAGAAGCACAAGTTGTGGTCGTCACAAGAGAGGTATGTTGAATGCATTTTGGAGCAGTTCAACATGAAGAATGCGAAGCCTGTCAGCATACCCATTGCCTCTCATTTCAAGTTGACAAAAGAGACATGTCCGTCTACTTCTGAGGAGAAAGTTGAGATGATCAAGATTCCTTACCAGTCTGCAGTTGGCAACCTTATGTATGCCATGGTTTGCACCATTGTTCATGTTGTGGGCGTAGTGAGCAGATTCATGTCGAATCCAGGGAAGGATCACTGGGAAGCTGTGAAATGGATTCTGAGATACTTGAGAGGGACCTCAAATATGTGTTTGATTTTTGGGAGGTCAGATCCCAAACTCTATGGATACACAGATGCTGACATGGCGGGAGATGTGGATCAGAGGAAATCAACTTCCGGTTACATTTTCACTTTCGCAGGGGGGAGTGATCTCGTGGCAGTCCAAGTTGCAGAAATGCATTGCGCTCTCAATGACTGAAGTTGAGTACATTGCAGCAGCAAAAGTAGGAAAAGAAGTGTTGTGGTTACAACGAATCCTTGGTGAATTGGATGTAAAGGCAGTGAGCCGATTATTTTCTATGATAGCCAGAGTGCCATTGGTCTGAGCAAGAGCATGATGCACCATGCTCACACAAAGCATATAGACGTACGATATCATTGGCTGAGAGATACTATTGACAAGAAGCATCTCATTCTGAAGAAGGTCAGCACAGATGAAAATCCATCAGATATGTTGACGAAGGCTGTGACTCGTGACAAGCTGCAGCTCTGTAGAGAGCTGAGCGATGTCACCTCTCAGTGATCATATTCTTGGAGACATCTCCCCATTGGGAATGGAGGGGGAGGTTGTTAGGAACATTATCCGTTCCCAATTTGAAAAAAGGTTGTTGGTTATTATTCAATCCCAAAATAGGAGAGAGGTTGTTGGATAATTATCTCTTTGGGGTCCTATTCCAAATAGGACTAGGAGGAGAGAGAGAGAAGGCAAGAGTAGTATAAATAAGGCCACATGCATGGCATTGGGGATCATCCCAAGTCAAGCATCTCTCCCTCTCTTCTCTCTTAGTTCTTTCTCTCCAAGTAAAGAGAGAAGCCACCCACGCAAGGCGTAAGGAGTAGTCCTCGCAAGGCGCGAAGAGCAGCCCGCAGGGGCGTGAAGAGCAGTCCGCAGAGGCGGAAGAGCAGTCCGCAGAGGCGTGAGGTGCATCCGCTTGAGGAAGAATCGCGCATGAGGAGAATCAACGGTATTGTGTTCTCCAAGTGCAAGGTGACAGTTATCTGATTTTATTCTTGTAATTGAGCCTCGATTTTGTTGGGCAACAAAACTGAGAAGATATTGTGTCCTCTTATTTTTTTTTCCGACCTAGTGAATTTGTTGCGGTTCGTCGTGCCCCGTCAGTTTTTCTCCTTTCTCACATCAAGGAGGATTTTCCCACGTAAAATTTTTCGTCTCTTTGTGATTGCTTGATTATCGTGCTACGATTATTTTGCTTGGTTCCTGTGTGGAGAGCATTCCGCTGCTAGTCATCCTTTGCAGGACAGGTTAAGGGAACCCCTCGATTTCACAACATATGAGTGCATTTACTTAATCTTTTAATTATACATGTGCTCGTGCCTTGACATCTATTGCTGGGGAGGCAAATAATCAGATGGGTATAAATGTTCCGAAATTTTGTTATGGGTAAAATGTGCATTTGCAATTAAAAATTCTGGGACACAACTATTACTAACAAATCTCGCAGGGCACAAGCATAAAAATCCCTAGTAGTATTGGGTAAATCTCTTATTCTCTATTTTTGTATTAGGTTATTTCTCCTTTTCATTTAGTCCTAACATATCTTCTTTTAATTTATCCATCTTCGTCACTCATCATCCTTCGCTCCTCATATTAATTCAAAACCTTTTTTAAAAATATCCTCATTTTTTTTGAAATAATGTTAAAGCCATCATAATCTTCATATTACAAATGTACACCCATATTTTTAAGCAATCAAATCACGCATCTAATAAATAAAAAACAACAACCAAGAGTTTCAGTTACAGACAGGTGCCTCGCACGTGCTGCAGCATGCGCACATAGGAGGTGTACTCACCTAAAAATGCATCCACAAAGTTCATGTTAGTATAAAAAATTAAGTTTTCCATTCCAAAAGGATGCCATCGTGAATGTAGATGACCCGTGTTTCAACCTATGTGCACACGAACATTTTGGTGTTGAGTTTGTGAATGTCCATAGTGGAGCATGTTCCTTCTACAAGACATGTAAAAAAAAGGAAGAAAATGTATAAGTGAAGGAATATAAATACTCCAGAGATAAAAGGAAGGAAAGGAGAGTAAGTATGAATCGTGAGTTCAAGTCCCCAATTTTCTAGCCTCCCAAGAGGTGCTTAGTAAAAAAATGTGTTGTGAGAGATTTCAAGTGTCGGGTGAGAGTTCACCTCAAAAGATTTTCAACATCGCTCATTCCAAATCATCCACCAGGTTGATGCCATCTTGGATTTCACTTGCGATTATGAGACGTATTTTGCAATGCCTTTTGTAATATAGATGCAATTTCTGGTATTTTTTTATGAGGTCATGAATCCAATAAGGATAAATTTTGCATAGTAAGTTGGCATTTGGAAAACAGATATTGGTGGCTTTCAGAAAATTCCATGCATAGGTAACATCGATTTGTTGAGCTAGTTTTAAATACATGAAGTTTATCTTGTCTAATGAGCCTCTTATGTATAACCTTCCAAGGTAAGAATGGGATCCTAGGATGAAATTTTTTAAACCAAAAAGCATTGTGCAGTTTTGCATCTAGCCCACCATGCCTCATGGGTGTGTATATCGGCTTGTTTAAAGATCTATCTAGTGCTCTACCTGAGAAATTTACTCAGTAAATTGAATCTTACGAGAGTAGGGTCTCTAAGTAGTTTTTCAATCTTAACACCTCCTCTTACTATAAGAGATGAGCCCTACAACGAAGGGCTTTGACCTAGTTATATCAGACGTTAAGAGTACTACAACCATGAACCAGAGTACAATTTTTATTTCGACATAAGTGCTAAACCACATACCAACCTTTTGAACATAAAATTTATCCTCAATCTAGCTCATTCTATACTTATGCCTAGATGGATCATCCATGAGAACCCAAAATTTGACCCCACATACACCATCCTCAGCTTCATTGATGATGCGTTCGAGCATGCCTATTCTGAGCACATAGCACCCCAAAAACATCCCTCGTCGCCGCCATAGCTCATGACCTAGGCTAATCTTATTGTGGGAGACCTTTAAGAAGAAACATTAGTCTTGAGCAGCACCTAGGATGCTCTCCTCGGTTGTTCATGCAAAGCTTTGGCCATCAATGACCATGTGGGTACTCATCCCCACTGTGGTTGTTATTTGCAATTTTCCGCCCAATCATGATACAAAAAAATCCCTTTGAACTGACTTATCAAGTTGATGAGGTGATAAAATTTTCCTGCCACATCTTGGATCGCCATAGCCATGTTGACCCTCATCCCACATACCAGTATCTCTATGATCGAAGACGCTTTGAAACAAATAGGATGGTATGTATATAATTGACCTTATACTCATAAACTATCGTAAAATCACCAGCGTATATCTCACTTGAATCCATCCCCTTGCTTTAATTGCATTTATATTAGGCATGTGAAGAGACAATGTAACCCCCCCCGCCGTCTGCTTTCGTTGTAAAGCATAATGCCATGTTGCCCATAGTTACGCAACATTATTTTATTTGACTATGAAGTGTCCCTTCCATCACAAACTATGGAGAAGCACTTACTGCAAATAGATAGTAGTCCTCATGCAACCCATCTTGTGATTCACACTAACACAGTCTTGGAATAAGGGGTCAATTCTCTTCCCGACACGGTTTCCAGTGGTACGACTATTCCCCATTATTCCATCGTATTTCACTCTTATTCCTATCTTTATCCCACCTTACCTACCTTTATTTCACCTTATTCTCCTTATTCCTATCCTCCAGCCGAACAAAGAATAGACAATATTCTCCTTAGTCCCCATCCTTATCCATGCTTATTCCCGAACCGAACGCACCCTTAAAGTCTTGCTCATACCTCTGGATCATCATAGCTTCTCTCCTTGATCATACGAGACCTCCATACATGCCAAATGCATTACCTCTCCCTTTTGGCAGGCTGACATTTGCATCGAGGCAGTAGTAGGCAAGCGACATCTAATGCATAGTTCGATCATCAAGTTTTCAAAGCAGTCTCACCATAATATTCTACTTTAAAAGAGTAGCATTTTACGTGTGTGTACACGCACACATGTATTTATGTGTGTATGTATATGTATCAAATGTTCATGAAATGTATGTACATCAAATCTAAATATTTGTGAATCCATATGTAAATGAATTGCCAATAAATATTTAGGTATAACAGCATGTGAAATAAATAAATAAACATTCATAGTAGTTAATATATACGGGGACATGTATTTATGTGTGTATGTATATGTATCAAATGTTCATGAAATGTATGTACATCAAATCTAAATATTTGTGAATCCATATGTAAATGAATTGCCAATAAATATTTAGGTATAACAGCATGTGAAATAAATAAATAAACATTCATAATAGTTAATATATATATGGAGAGAAGAATTTATAATGAGCATAGGTGCATTAAGAAAATGATGAGCGTGCAATTTTATCCATCAGATTTTCATCTAATTATAGATATTAAATTTGTTTCCATATGTTGTTTAGGATCTTGGGCAGTGGGAACTTCTAGATGGTCGTTCCTGGGCACATTTGTGGTGGTGTTCTGCCACATTTCATTAGTAACTTTTTGTTTATGATAAAGAGCGTGCTTGTATATTTATTTTTATACGATTAATATGTCATGTAGATGAAAACATGTGAGGATGAAACTAAAGGCCATTCAAGGAGGTGCTTTACCATTCAAAATAAATGAAGATTCACATCATCTCACATGTTAAAAACTATAAACCCAAGAGATCAAAGACTCCTACAATAGATTTAAAATCTTGCGAGCTCAATACCAAGTTGAGGACAAGTGGGAGAAGTTTAACAAAAAAATGCCAAGTCGAATGATTCATGTAGTTATGTTTTATCAAAAAAAATATTTGTGTTTTTATATACTCTTATGCACGAGAAAAAAAAGTTAAAATCACATTAGTTGATTATTACTTTTTTAGATGACTAATTTAACCTTAAGTCGATTCAATGACTTCTCTAGTAAATTATTCTTGGATCAATAATCACTTGTTGGATGTTGTTTTTCAATGGACTATCCTTCTGCCTCAATCGACTAATTTGTTCATCGGTTGATGACCATAAGCGTCAAGTAATTTCTACTCGAGGAAAAATGTTTATTATCTGTCATTCTTTAGTAGACTACCTCAAAAATCCAATTCGCTTAGTTTTGCTCTTTCATATTGTGGAATGTTGAACACAATTTCCAAGGCCATAAAGTTTTTCAGTTGACTAACCTTTTATACCGGTCTAATAATCTTCACTTCAGTCAACTAATCATTTACTTCAGTCGGCTATTTTATTTTGTGAATGAATATCTTATACTAGCCGTTATTGATTTCTACTTAACTCTGATTACTATCCATAATGATCACTATTCACTAAGTTGTTTATTGCATATACATAGGACTCCTTCAAGTCTATCGATACTTTTATCTCACACATCAAGTCTATCAAATTTTAATGATCTCAGAATTGTTGAAATTGATCCCTTCTAGATAGACATGCTAGGAGTGTCTATTATATGTAAAATTTGAATGAAAACATATTGATATTGAGTAATTTAAATCCACCCTAGTGTTATTAGATAAATTCCATAAAAAATTAGAAAAAATTATGGAGGGAGCCAACTTGGCTACATGTAAAAGATAGGATAAAATGGGGTTGCATACAAGGAGAGTTAAGTTCGCTAAAATGACATCTTTTTTGTGTTATTTTTTAATAATAGTTAGGGGAAGATATGATTCAAATTTTTATGTAATATAAACACTATTAATATTAATCCATCTATGTGGAAGTGTCAATTTCACATATTCCGAGACTGTTAAATTTTGATATGCTTGGTGGATAAGTTAAAAGTCTCGATTTGCAATTAATGAGAACATGTTGATATTAAGTGATCTAAATGCCTTCAATGGTTATTAGAAAAATACAAAATATCAAGAGGAAGAGTGTGGGTAAGTTAACTTGGCTACCATCAAAGGGCATTCCCATTATGTGTGTGTGTGTGTAAATAGAGCTGATCCTGTGAGAGTCAAAAACTGTGAGAGCATGAGAGCAGTGATTTTGGACCACTAGATTCTGGCATCTCTCTCTTCATTGATTGCAGGAGGAGAGAGAAGAGTAGAATCCAGTGGTTCATATCCACTGCTTTCATGCTCTCATAGTTTTTGGCTCTCACATGATCATCCCTCTATAGAGGGTTGATCCTGTGAGAGTAAAAAACGATAGAGCATGAGAGCAGTGATTCTGGACTACTTGATTTTATCATCTCTCTCATCATTGATTGCAGGAGGAGAGAGAAGCCACGTTAGCTTCCATCACCTTTTTGTGGTAGTTTTTAGTAGCAGTTAAGGAGATTAAGTTAGAATCATAAGATGAATATGTATTTCAAATGTAGAGTAAGATAGACATTTCTAAGTTGTCCATTTAGAAGAGGTAAATTTCAACAATTGTTATATGATAAAAATTTGACAGATGTTATAAATATTATATGAATTTCAAATCAAAGTGAACTTTTAATGAGAACATGTTAAATTTTGTGGCAAAAGCTAACTTGGCTACCCGAAAGGATAGCCTCATTTTTGTGTATGCATGCATATGTATATGGGGACACACATATATACATACACAATATATGTGTGCCCACTCACATAAGATGTGTACGTACACGTATACATGCACACCCATGTATACACACATATATCCATGTATTTATGTATGTGTATGTATCTATGTTTGTTTGCTTGTTTATATATGTATATGCTTGTGTCTGCATGATGTATATATGTATGTTATGTTTCTTTGTTTGTTTATGTGCAGATGTGTGTGTGCCCACACACAGAGACATGCGTACAAACACATACATACGTGAGAACATTTATACATATACCTTTTCACATAAACACATATATCAATACACGCAAAAAGAGAGAAATAAAGAGATGGAGTGATACATGGCCATGTCATGCCATGTGAACCTAAGCACTAAACCTAACAACATTGGTTGGATGGAAGTTAAGCATTCGTTAGATAGAAGTTAAGCGAAGGGTACCCAAAAGTGTCTACACAATTCCCACATTATCTTTTTTTAGCTTGGAAGCAACATTATCCCATATTTGGCCAAAAAAGATGTGTTCATTTGGAAGAATGGAGTAGGAATAGATAGAAGAAAAAAATAAGAGTGAGGGTAAGTGTTAGGATGGAAACAATGGAAGGAAGTTAGAGCCATTAAATGGCATTATCAAGATATTTGTTGCCCTCTTAAATTGGACGGAATGCGAGGAGAAAGAAATATGCCCTTCATCTACATTTATATACATTTCTTTTTCTTCTTTTTTATAAAGGAAAAGAGGATTGCACTATAAAGGTAAAAAATATCTGAATAGAGGGGAGGGAGGCTGTTTTGAGTAATAGCCAAGTTGGTTGTTATACAAGGCAGTTTCCCCTCCTTTTTTATTTTTTTTCGAAAATAAAATTATGTATATTCATATATATGTCCCTCCTATATGTCACTCAAATTTCATCAGAAACGGAGACTCCTATGGCCTCCATCTAGAACAGGTAGATTACAGCAAATTTCATACCGTTAAAATTTACTCGGGTTGGATGGAGGGCATAGGAGTCTCCATTTCTCACGAAATTTGAATGACATGTAGGAGGGATATATAGATGAATATACATGGTGGAATTTTTGAAAAAAAATTAAAAAAGGGGGGGATTGCTCCGTGTAACAACCATCTTGGCTGTTACACAGAACAACTTCCTTTTACTCATCTGAATATATCCCTCTGAGATATTGCAATATTAGGTATACCCCTTCCTTTTTGAGAATATCAGTTCTGCACCCGACTTCTTCCACATCAGTTGTGCCCTCGAGTTAGTTGTCGTCAATCTCCAACGTAAACGAACATTAACTTTAAGGTCACGATGTGGATTAAATTTAAAAAAATAAGGGTTGAAATGTCTTCCTTTCACTCCAATCCCTCCACCTCCTCCTTCCAGTCCCTCCTCCTCCTCCTCCGACCCCCTCCCCGAACACCAACTCCTCCTCCGCTGATCGGCCATCCCCATATGTTCCTTCCTCCTCTAATCACCCCTCCCCTTCCAGCCGCTCCTCCTCCCCATGTGCTCCATCTTCATCCTCCCCTAACATCCCCTCCACCCCTATTTTGTCAAAGTCAAACTATGGGTAGGAGCGTTGGCGGTGTTGCTACGCAGATGTTGATAGATGAAGCTTCCCGTCAACAACATGTCATTGCTACTCAGATGCTCCTTTAAGGGTCCCCCCACTATTAATGTTGGCCACATCCCCACCATTGCTTGGAGATGGAAGCATTGTAATCGGCAGCACCCTCAGATCAGGATCCTATGGAGGAAGAGGAGGGGCGATGGATGAGGAGAATGGGGCAGAGTAGGGGTTGGAGGAGGAGGATGGGACGATGATGAAGGAGGTGGACAGAGGAGGAGGAGGATAGGATGGACGATGAAGATGGGGTGGAGGAGGAGGAAGGGATGGAGGAGCGCAGAGGGCTGGAAGAGGAGGGGAACGGAGGAGCAAAGGGCTGAAAGAGGAGATGGGGTGGAAGAGCATATGGCTGGAGGGGGAGGAGGGGCGAAGGAGCATGAGGCTGGAGGAGGAGGAGGAGGGGGTGGTGGTGGAGGATGGGGCGGAGGAATAGGGGGCTAGAGGATGAGGATGGGGCGGTGGCAAAGGATTAGGTGGATTTTTTTATATGTCCCTCTTAACTATACCATGATTTCTATAAAATCATGGTTTAGTTCAACTCATTGACAGTGAAACTAACCGAAGGGCACAAGTGATAACATCACAAAAAGTTAGAGGCACAAATGATATTACAAAAAAAAAAGAAATGCCATAACTGATATTGCAACATCTCAGGAGGACATAACTGATAAAAACTCAAAATATTTTATTAAGTCAATTTTCTTTTCCATCTACTCAAGCATCCAAATAATTTAACATTGCCTCTCTTTTCTTTTCCATTCCCTTTTATTCATGGGATTTTTACACTGTGATCGCTAAAATCATGTCAAATTGCACCACAAGTGTTATATTCTTTACAATTGCACTACAGCCTCTATAATCTTTACTCTATTTAACGCACATGCCCTTGTCTTGTTATTGCATTGTACGAGTTAGTAAGATTACAAGGTTCCAATAGTGTAATTTACAAGGGTTGCGATGTAATTTCAAAGATTAAAGAGAACATAATAGTTTGACAAGAATTTAGGGGTCATAATGTAAAAGTCCCATTATTCAATCATGTCCATATCTATTTTCGTCCACTTACACACCCAACCCTTTTATTCATGATGGTAAAATTTATAATCATTCGTGTCCTTATCTTCGTTTTTAATCATTCGAAGATTGTCGGACAACATTTCACAGCAGACCTTTTTCTTACTGTTTCAAATTCCAATTGTTGTACGGGAATCAATTTCGGTAAAAATATAGAGTATAAATTTGCCCATAAAACCACACTATCTCCCCCCAATCCTCCTCTCTTCCTCCCTTGATATGGATTTCTTTCCCCTCCAAACATCGCCTTCCCCTTCCTCCTCACCACCTTCCTCTACCTTCAGCACCACCGGTTCCAGTGGCTGGGAAAGAGGGAGGGCCGTGGCCTCTGACTTGGTTGGCAAGCTCTGCTCCGGGATTGTTGCATGCGTCTTCGCCCTTGGTTTGTGCCCTTCTTTCCCCCACCCTTTTTCTTCCCTGCTTCCTGAGAGCCTGTGGCCTACAAAGTTGCCACCTTTTTGGTAAATGGCGACGTGGGTCGGTGGCTTTTGGAGCTGATTTTGATCCAAACAGGAGGATAGAGTAGTCCGATTGTTGGGTTCTTGGTTGGTATGGGGGAAATGGAAGGAGTGGTTTCTGCGCATCATCTGTTTGTTGTTGTGTCTCACTGGATATCTATGACCATGCTGATGCTTAACTTCGGCAACCTTCTTAACTAAAGCAACCGGGGGATTTGTGCTGCAGTTGGATCGCTCGTGGGAGCTGTGACCGGGGGCTTAATTGGTCTAGCTACCGAGAGTGGCCTCTTCCGTGGCGCCGGGATCGGTGCGATCTCCGGAGCTGTTTTCTCGATCGAGATTATCGAATCTTCCCTCGAGGTGTGGCGATCCGACGGGCCTGGAATTTGGAGTGTGCTAATCGTGGTATGGTTCTCTTCCTGGATAAATTGTTCTTATACAGTTGTTGGGTTATTATTCTGGAACAATTAAGCCCAGAAAAGTCCCGGTATTGAGTTTTTTTAATTGTGATTGCAGATTGATATCTTCACGAGCCTTTTTAGTGGAAGACTTGTGCGAGAAAAAGTTGGACCTGCGATGCAGAGTGCGGTGCAGAGTCAGGTAAAATTCGTCTCTGGTCATTGGAGATCTAGTTGTTTGTACAGTGTCAATTAGTTGGCTTGCAATTGTTTCCTTAATTGGTTTGTAATGTTGAGCAGATGAATGCCATCGATCGGCCGTTCCAAGAGGTTCTAGATATTTTCGAGACCGGAGGTACCAGTGGCATGTCGAAGGACTCTATTGATATGCTCCCGAAGATTGCAATCAGCACGGAGAACTATATCGATGGCTCTGGAAGTAGAAGATGTTGCTCAGTTTGCTTGCAGGTTGATCACTGTCCTGATTCTTGTTATCTAACTCATGTTCAGTTTGAATGTTCGAGGATATTCTTCTTACATGATGGTATGAGTGTTTTTTTAATGATTCAGGACTTTCAGCTCGGAGAGACAGTGCGAAGCTTGCCTCACTGCCAGCATATCTTCCATCTCCAGTGCATAGACTGCTGGCTTATGAGACATGGTTCTTGCCCTCTTTGTCGGCGGGACTTTTAGAACTTCCACCATGGTGTCATGTAAATCGCAACTTGTGTACATTGTAGACTGTCTTACTCCTTATAGCATAACCTAAAATTTTCCAGAGTTATATAGCTCCTCTATGGAACTGCAGTTTCCATAGTTTGCAGCTCATCTGTGCAATACATCCTACCATGCATGGATCCCAGTGTCATCTGGTGTTTTCGGCTTTTGTATCAACATGGCTCTTTTTGTGGTTGTTACAAATGATCTGGATTCTGGACTCTTCCTGAAATAATATTTTCAGATGAATTGGACTTGAGATGTTTTCTGTTGCTGTGTGTATTTTAAGTGGCTGGATCAAACCATTAAAAAACTCTTAGGGTTCGTTTGGTTGCAGGGTTGAGCAGGGTTGGGTTGGGTTGGGGTACTATTCACATGGCTACCCCCTCCTCACAGTTTACTATTCACCCAGTCCAACCCAACCCAACCCTGTCCAACCTTGTAACCAAGCGAACCCTTATTTGCAGTACCAGGCGCAGTTTCAAGCCTTCAAATTAATTACGAGCATGGCTTGTTCTATCCCATGTGCATATTTTTTAGTAGTCTTGCTTTTGCCTCATTAGCTAACTTAATTAAGAGTGTGGCTTGTTCTATCCCATCACTTAACAACCAAAGCTATAAAACATGGCCTTTTCCACTTTAAGTAGGTAGGATAAATTTTCTTAGAATACTTGGCTGAAGTTGGTTTGGGTCTCATACTTTTTTGTTATGTTACAATTAGACATTTTGCATCAGTTTGCTGAGAAAGGAAGAAATGTTTGGTTCCTATCTCCTCTGGAAACTTGCACTAATTCATGAAAGAACAAGATTATGAAGTGTATATCTCACAACTATCTCAAGTTTCAATTGGTCGATATTCAACCAAGCTCTGTCACAGAAATCTGCCCTGCTTGTTGCTGCATGTATACTTAATTTTCTTCAGATGCACTTAAGTCCTTTGTCAAATGAAGGTTGCGAGTGACGATCAAATATTCGAAGGGAATGGAAACTCATCATGGACATCGATATCCGAAGCGTTCTTTTCTGATGCATGGTCTAGAATTGAATAAGGTGAAGTTGGCTGTTTTTCGTGACCTTTCCTCGGAAAACTTGAATTCGGTCGCATGAGCATCTTTTTCGATGATTGGACACAGGTATGGGTTACAGTTGAGAGTTAAATGTTCGGGATTTGTTGTGCTTAGATACTTGTATGCTGGGTGGACTAGTGTACATGCGTAAAAACAAATATCTGCATTGCAGGTTGCTATCTCTACTTTCTGCATAGATTTATCTCTGTCCGATACATTTCAATTTCAGTTGGTGAGTCTTGCATTTTGGAGCAATTGATGCTTAGACCTCGTGGACAGCTTCATCGAATCAGTGGGTTGGAATTTATGTCTCGGGGATCCTGGAAATGGTGAGGTTCACATGCAACTGCAGCAGTCCTGGGGGCATGATGATTTCCCAACGGCCGAAATATGTTGGGCAGGCGTGTTTAATATGTGCATGCGTCCCGCAGTTTCTTCGGACGGATGCCATTTTTCCTGTCGATGACGTCCTCCCTGCAACTGATGCCTAAGGTCTTACTGTTTAATTCATTTTCAATTAGAGGTAGTGGGTGAGGTTTGAATCACATCTTTCGGCAAAGACATAATAATGTTAAAGATATCATTTGTAACATTCCGAGCTTAGGTCTCAGGGATCGGGGTTTTAAGGTGGAGGTCGACAGGTGGTGGGGAGCCATGGAGATGAATGATCTTGTGTGGAAGCTACCTCTTCTTGGCTGCTCCACCCTCACCCCTAGCATACCCCCCCCTCCCACCACCACCATCACGACACACACACACACACACACAAATCAGTCCCAGGCTTAGGTCTTCAGTCCGTTATTGAGAAAAACCGATACCGGCAACCTGTTGGGTTCATCCTCAGATGGACATGTTGATAACTACCCAAAATGCTTAAGCCCAAGTTGTCAAGTAGTAATCCCTAGCACTTATAACTCACACCCAAAATTCGTGAGTTTTTTATATGTGAATGCTTGAGGGTTGAGGTATTACACAGTCCCTCAATAGGCTCAATTATATTCACAATGTCCTTGCAACATGGTCGGCTCGTCATTTATCACCAGTGGCAGTTGCACGTACTGGTAGTCTTTTCCTCATAATTCTTTGTAGGGTTAGCTCTACCTCTCGGGTAGCACATTTCGCTATCAGAGAAAAATTGGCTCTGGTACCATTTGTAACGTCCTAGACTTAGGTCTATGATTTGTTAACAAAGAAAACTATCTCTTAAAACTTGTTGGGTAGGGCCCAAATAGACTCGTTGACATCCATCCATAATGCTTAAATCTAAGTTGTCAAGTACTAATCCCTCATGTTCGAATCGTGGAAGTAAATACGCACAAACACGATCAAACAAGGAAGACACAAACACACAGATTTACAAAGTTCATTCGTAACTGGGTTACGTCCTTGGGTAAAAACGATCGGTTTTCACATTGTGGAGAAAGAAGTGACATAGAGGATATTGAGAATATACAAATATGAGATGGGGATAAGGATTAGGTGTTCAGTAAATGGTGGCTCCAAGACCCCTTTTATACTGCAACAGAAGAATACCAATTGTATTAAGCAATCCATCCCAACAACTTTTAGTCAATAAGGACTCGGGAGGCGGATCAGACATCTTAACAATCCATCCCAACAGCTCTCAGCCAACCATGATTCAGGAGGCGGATCAGATATCTCAACAATCCAACCCAACATCTCTCAATCAATCAGGATTCAGGAAGCGGATCAGGCATCTCAGCAATCCAACCTACAACTCTCAATCAATCAGAAGGCATGACGTAGATCAACCACTTCAGCAATCCATCCCTACAAATTATTAGGATTCAAGTCATGTCAAAAATCTCTATCTTGAATTGAATCCTCATATAGCGGAATTAACCATTGCTTTAAAGGAACTATTCCCTAAATACCCATAAGATGTTACAATTGAATGAATCAATTTAAAAAAGACCTAAAGTCAAAGATTTATCGATAGGTAATATTGTCCCAATACCTAACCAAAGTGCTATTGCGGTACCGATCAAAAAAACAGTTGTACCTACTGGACGACGAAACAGATTTTGTATTTTATTAACATTCTCCAAAAAAGGTACTGGAATAATCCTAATGGTACTGAAAACCATTAAAAGAAGACCTAATAACTTATTTGGTACTATACAAAGTATTTGAAATACAGGAAAGAAGTACCATTCGGGTAATATTTCCAAAGGAGTTGCAAAATGATCCATCGGTTCACCGATCATTGACAGTTCTAGAACCGCTAAGCCTGCGTTACATGCTATAGTACCTAGAATTACTACTGGAAAAATATATAAAAGGTCATTGGGCCATGCAGGTTCCCCGTAATAATTATGTCCCATTCCTTTTGCCAATTTAGCTCTTAATACAGGATCAATCAAAGGCACTAAATAAAATACTATATTTAACACCAATGATAAAGGAAAGAAAAAAAAGAATGAAGTGTCAAAGACACTGAATGACCCTAGATCTTGAGGCCAGGTCATCATGATGGCTTGGTCGACAAGGAATAAAGTAGAGGGAGATATGGAAAATCAACTATATAGAAAAGAACCTAAAACCTTAATTCTTCTTTTCAATATATTTTATTTTGAGATCTATTTTATTTTTCTATTTTTATACCTCAAATAATAAAACCTTTATATAAAAATTGTACATAAAAAAACAACGAAAATACAAAATTATTTTCATTAAAAAATAATGCATAGTGTACCCAGGACACAGAATAAAAAGGCATAAAGAAAACTTCCCTGACATGTATCTTCTCCATACTTATTCAAAATTGACCAAACTCAACTTTATTGTTCATAAAATTAAATTATCTATTTAATGAAGCTGGCTTCATTCAATTTGGAGTTAAGATGCAAATTTTGAGTTTTGGACCCTCATTGTGCAATATGTATAAAATAATCAATATATTTATCCTTTATATTTTTCACTATCATTGGAGCTTCAAAAGTAAAGGGCAAAGAGAATGAGATGGTCGCGGGGGCAGAACGGTGGTTGTACATGCGAAACGGAGGCCGGAGCCTAGTGCTTCGGCGTAATTTCTTTTTGGTATTTTCAATTATTTTAAACGAAATCAAGGGAAATAAACTACCAATCTAAGATATTGACTATTCTAAATAAAAAATGCAAGGTAAACAAGCTCACCTACTGTAGAATGGTCAGGAGCAAGAATCATACAGAGGAGCTGTGGTGAGGTGTGGATCGACCTCCAACACTTCTCGTTGTGAATCGATGGGCGTCTCTCTCTATCATGAAGGACTACCCAGAGACTCGATTCAAGGGGATCAAATGTCAGAAATGGTGATCAAATTCAAAATTGGGGTGAGGCGGATATATGTACAAGGTGAGGTTTGATCATGGCAACAACTCGATTCATTGATCTAACGTTCGAGAAATCAATCGGGCGTAAAAGAGCATAGAGGGGGGGATCAAAATTCATAAAGGGATCAAGCCGAGAAAATGCAAGTCTCGGACGTCGAAAATCATAGAAGATGGTGGGTCAGTGAGGCTGTTAGGTCTAGGGACCTAGGGGGGTCAGTTGACGGGCAGGTCAACCAAGACCGCTCTTGATTGGTCCACGTTAGACATTACAAGACAAAACATAGAATGAAATAGAAAAAAAAGAGAAATAAAATAACAAATGAATTTTGGGGATATTTACACCCATAACCCTGAGTAGTTTCGTAATTACCCTAGAAACCCTCGATAATTTGTAATTACATGAGTAACCTTGAATAATACTTAACTCTTACATGACATAATCTTGTGTTATGTTCCGTTTGGGATGCCCATTATATTTGATGGTTTCCGTTAGAAAAAGACAAAATTTGCCCTTAACGATCATTCTTATTTGCAAATCATGCCATTGTTCTGTCTTATCTTCTTCTTCTTCTTCTTCTTTTTCTTCTTCCCCTCCTTAGCATCCACTCGTTCCCTCCCACCCATTCCCTCGTCACGACTGGAGCTCTATCCACCAAAATGCGTGCATGAAGAGGGTCGCCACATGTGCAGCCGACAGCGTGGTGATTGACACCAACATGCTGTAATCTCCGAGCTGGAAGTGGCTGGACCAGTGGATGGAGCAACGTTACTGGGTCACCCAAGGCATCTGGTCGGGCAGGATCCATGTCGACTCGTGTGACGGACTCGTGCGCCATCACCCAATATACATCTCTGTTGTGGCACGGTTCTCTGTCGACTCGCTGGGAGGCAGAAGTCGAAGGGAGGGGCTAGAGGAGGAGGAAGGGGAGGGGGTGGTGCTGGGCGGTGGAGGTCGAAGGGGAGGGGGCTGGAGGAGGAGGAGGAAGGGGAGGGGGTGGTGCTGATGCGTTGCGAGGGGTATTTTGTGCCTACACCCCTCTGCCTTTTGTATTTTTTATTTTAGTCTTTAAACTTTTCATTCAAGTTGTAAAAACCATTGTATTATTCGCATTTGATCTCCAGGACTTAGTCCTGTTTGCACTTAGGTCCACGCCACTCACCTCACGTGTGCATACATGAGGCGACTGGGATTTTGTATTGGACCCCCTCTTGGTTTATGCATTTATTTTAATCCAAAAATATTAAATATCAATGTAATATTTTCTGACAAATTTGCATATTGGGTTTTGAAGTTTTGGATAATTACGTTTATACCATGCTAGTACGGATAATGTTTTAAATTGTGGATAAATTTCATGTATGCCTCTAGACTTGTGTAATGTGTTATTAAATGCTCGAAAACTTTATAGAAATTACTTTTAGGTCCCTATAATGTAGAATTAATTTTGTAGTTGTATTTTAATTATTAAAAATTACATTTTGGATCTAAAAATTATAGGAAAATTATTTTAAGTGTAACATAATAGATCAATATACTTTTCTTGAGGCAATTAAAATTATTTTCCTATTTATAAACACACAAAAATATTGCATTTTCTCTTGTTTAGCATTTGTTACAAAAATGTTATGAAAAAAATCTAAAAATCGTGTGTTTATTTATGCATTTTTTTATTTTTTGTTCTCTTATTTCTGCAAAATATTACCAAAAAATCTGGAAAAAATGAAATCCCCTAGAAACCCTTATAAAATCAGTAAAAGTTATATATAAATCTAACAGTATTTTTTTGTCTCTTACTTTTATTTATATCATATATTATATAGTAAAAATAGTTTTGGGAATTTTTAAATTTATTATATATTTAAAATCTAAAGAATAATTTGTCCTATTATTATATTCCGTGTTTTTCTATATTTAATTAATTAAAAATATCTAAAAATTAGAAAAAAAATACAAGAAAAAAATAAAATAGAGAAAAAGTAGAAAAATACCAAATTATTTTATTTTGTAATTTTTTAGTATATATAGCTATATTTATAACTAGAAAATTCTTATATAGACTGTATATACATTTTGATACTTATATATTTATTAATATTAATGTTATTATTATAAATATTTATAATCCCTTAAAAATAAAAAGGACTATACTTATTTATATTTCCTTAATTTCTATATTATATATATATATTCATTATATTTATTATTATATATAGATATATATAGATATACTTATTATATCTTAAAAAGAAAAGGAAACTAAAAATCAAAACAATATAAAAGGAAAATAAAAATTATAATATTTAAAAATAAAAAATATAAACCATTAAAAATCCAGAAAAATTAAATATGATAAAATTAGAAAATCAGTATAAAAACACAAAAATACATTTGTTGATTTTCTCTTTGATTGTCAATTTTTATACCTATCCCCGTTGTTCTTTTGTGGTTCGACCCATACACATGCTTGCTATACACACTTATATGTAGGGCATAATAAATTTCATCTCACTTAGATTCATTGTTCACATATTCTGTGGGTTGATTGTTGATTGGCACGATTGAGTTGTGTGTTGAGAGTCGAGAGGCCTCGATACAACGATTGTCGAATCTAACTTGTTGGACACTACATGCCCTCTAAGACTGGACATTAGTCACCTCCTTTCACTAGCCGATCATCAACATGACACGTCCTTTTCACGAAAGCATGTTTGGCATGCTTCCAGATGCACCAACCCTAACGCAAGCGCATTACAAGCATATCTTCTCTTGTTTCTCTTCTCTTTTCGATTCATTAAGATCGAATTGATAAATCTAAAAAAAACGATTCCGTATGACCTTTGATTTGAGTAGATGATTATGTCATTATCTTGTGATATTTTGCAGTGCTAATGACTCAGTTAAGTCTGGGCACTATCTCCAACCAAAAAGTGGTCAAGCGCCCCAGTTGTACACTCCCTTCGTTCGTAGAACTCTGAAGCCTAATTATATAGAAATATATAGTTTCGGTGCAATTCTACATTAATAGTTGATTTAGCCAGCAGTAAAAAGAGGTAGTAATTTCTTAGAATAGTCCTACGACTTTTTTTCCAGAAAGGACGTCGGATTCGCCAAGACCTAGCCTTCTTTCTTCCCTGACTCTTTCCCCTCGCACCTTCCCTACCCTCCTTTCTTTTCGCAGCCAGGGCTGTCATTTTGATCTGGAAGAAAGTCAACGTTCGCTGCAATCAGAGTCCTAGTGCAGAGCAGCACCATCTCTCCGTCGGTCTTCTGAGGCCTTTAATCTAGTCGAAAGCGGGGGGTGAACCTCTAAGAGATAGATATTGATGATCAGTTCCCTTCTTTCGAAGAAGGTAAGTTGACCTGCAAGCTGTGTCAAAGCAAAAGAATGACAAAGAAGCATGACCCTGGAGGTACTGGAAGTAAATCTAGTAGGAAAATCCCCTATGTGCGCATCGTCCACATTCCTCGCCCCCATAATGACGTCCTCTTGGACAGCGTAATCGGAGTCGACCTCCGGGGGTGGGGCTCTCTGAGGAGATCTGATGAACTAGGGAACGCGACTAGTACAATGGATATGCCCACGCAAGCAAGCAAAGTCAAGGTAAGAAGCAAGCAGAGGTCATGTTTGAGGGCCCTGCCTCTGTCCTGTCTCGGGGGACCGACATGTCTCAGAGCCGGGGGACGGATGAAATGATGCCACGGATCCCACAAGATATTAAAGAGCGAGAGGATATTATTTGGATAACGTCTGCTTCTGTAAAATCATAATGTGGTGATGGGAGACATAGGGATTTGGGGTCACGTGGAGGAGCCTATGCGTCCATCATCATTCATGCATGGTGCCTTCCTTGTTTAAGGATCCATTGATAGGACATTTATATACATATGTCCCACACCCATAAGTATTATCATGGAGGGATCATATGTGCCCACGAGGTTAATTATTTGCCAATTGGGACATGGAGCTCTGCTTTGTTTCGTCCAGGATCACATGCAGGTAGAGGAGGAGTATTAATCGATTCCATTATCTACCTTCCCTTTGCTGCCATTCATTTTATGACTGGTTAGGTTTAGCTTTAACTAGAGCCATCATATCGCATGCAATGCAACTGTCTTGCTTGCGATCCATAAACCTGTCACATGAGAATGTTTTGTTAGTCCTAAATCATATCCATGATCTAAAATTACATAAATCATAGTCCTCGCATTGAATGCGAGATGCGTATATAATTGATAGACAGTTCTTTCTTAATCGAAGCAGTTCCACCTTCTGCACCCATTATTTACTTCCTTTCCCCATCACTTCCACCTTATGTATCTCTTTTTTCAAATTTCTAACCCATTTCTTGCAGCTCACGCTTCCTTTTTAACCGGCAGGAGGAAATAGCAATGTACATAGTGAATGTATCGACAATCGTATAATAATGTCGATAGATCAAGGATTCAAAACATCAAATATATAAATAATTATCAATTGTCTCTCTCTTTTTAAAATTTTAGTTTATCGTCGCTAAATTACCATTAAAATTTAACGAGGATTCCAATTTAACCAAACATCACTACCAAACACGCATGCATGCTTGTTTTCTTATCAAAGGTAGGGAGACAAATGGGGCTAGTAGTGCCAAATGCCCTTGGCTAGTTCAACAGTTTTCTTTCCAAAAATTGAAATTGATTTTATTTCCCATTTAGTTTTAATTTTTCAGTCACACTCAAGGTTTTAAAAATGGTAGCAGGCTTTGAACCGGTCGGCTGTCGGTTTGGTCTAACCCGATTTAATCATTGGTGATGACATCGGCATTAATATCAACTCGTTACTGTTCAGACTGATTAAACCGATTTTCTAAATCAAGAAAATTGGATATATGTGCATTACTATGGATAAAATAACCTTTATGAATCTTTTAATAGAGAGCAAGTTATATACAACTTGACAAAATTTATATTAAAATTGCATTATAATGAACTCTAGTAATTTTCCAGACAATATTGGGTTTACAATTTGCAAATATAATATTTATTAAGATGGGCATATTGCCACGTTATATAAGAAAAGGTTGTTGGTTATTTAAAACCTGAAAGCTACTTCTTATTCATATTACATATTATAACTATATATTATATCTCTTAGTTCAAGGATAATTTTTCATTAAAAATGATGATTATCTTCATGCCACATGTAATAATGCACACATATAATAAAAATAAATGAGTAGAAACAATATAAAGAAATTATGTGAAATGCAAGTGATTAGAAATAATACAGCAAAAGAGATGATGATTTAGTGATGAGATTGCATCGCGCCTTCTTAGAGAGGGACGATGAGGAGGAAGGAAGAGGAGGCAACAGTGCACTTCCCGCTAAAAAGGGGAGATGTGAAGGAATCAGCGGTTATGGGAAGGAGGATGCCACAATGGAGTGGTGTTGTCAAGCCCCGCTAGAAGAGGAGATGAGATGTTGGTGAAGGAAAGGAGGAGGTTGTGATGGGATGGTCGCGTTCGTTGGAAAGAGGGATGGGTAGGATGTGATGGTAATGGGATGGAGGAGATTGTGATAGGTGATAGCATCGACTGAAAGGGGAGGATGAGGAGGGGGTGAATATGGTGGATTGCAATGGGGTGGTGGCACTGATAGATGGGGAGGATGAGAAGAAAGCGATAGTGATGGGAAGGAGGAGGTCGTGTAGTGGTAGTCGCTTCCCTGGAATAGGAGGCGGTGGGCGTAGGGAGTTCGGTTTAAAGCTTTGGGGGTTTGTTTCTTCTTTTTAATCTTTTTTTACTAAGAGTTCATTTTGGGTTCGACCAGTTGCATTGAACTGGACTGAACCAACCAGTCGAACTTGATTTTATTTTTATATTTATTATTTTATATAACTGGTTGAACTAATCTGTTTGAGGCTGATTTTTAGTCCATCCAGTCCGACCAGCCAGCCTAGTCCACCATATATTTAATAACCATGCCATGCAATGATATTGACTACATTTAGTATGATTTAGTTATTTGACAAATAAATTATACTTTCTTTGTTAAATTAACTCTATTCCAAATATGAAATGCACCAAATCGGTTTCTTTCCCGTTTGCAATTCAAGAGTAAGAAAAGGAGTTAATATCATTTATTCGCACTCCAAAGAATCAAAAACTTGTATTTCATAACATTATTTATTTTATTATGGTTTAATTCTTCTCATCCGTTCAATCATTTCTATGCTCCTATTTCATCTCCGGGTTCATCGTATAGAAATATGTAAAAATAACATCACAAAATGTTTCCAGTTCTTGACTCATGATTTTAGGTATAATTGTTGAGCCAATTCAATCTTAACGAGACAGCAAAATTAAATTATAATGGACCTAAATGTAAAAAAAATAAACTTTCTCTTGTAATGACTGATTCCAGTTCTTATTCAACATTTACTACATTATAAACCTTATTTTTTTATGGACAAGATTAAATTTATGAATCAAACTTTAGATAAGGAGATCCAATTTATTACACAAAAATTTTTTTTGGTAATCTACATTTGCATATTATTTATCTCGCTCATGCAAACAATGAGCGAAATGTAATGAGATGGTTATGGTTCCTAGGTCTATGAATGTTGTGTTTCGAAGGATTGGATTTGCCATCCAAAATAGATTAGTGGCGCAGCTTGTTGCCCATCTCCTATCATCTATGTAATGAGAAACATTGGGAGTGATTAAAGCATTATATGAAAATTTTCATGAAAAAAAAATGACGCACAACTACACAAGTTTCTGCATCTGTCCAAGATCAAGAACTTCTTAACTCTAATACCTCAAATATGCGATTTTTCTTCCTAAAATAAATCCAAAAACAAAGAGGAATTGATTCGGAAATCAAGCAAAACGTTCAAAAATTTTATTAAACTCCTTGTTATGTGCTTATGTTTATTTATATTTTTTCTATTCTTATTAAACTCCTTGTTATGTGCTTACGTTTATTTATATTTTAATGCAGCTACAAATAATACAAATAACGAAGTAACTAAAAATAAATTTATTGCAATAGACACAACATGAATGTTACAAATCAACTAATGTTGAGGAGATCATTCGAGTTTTAACATGGATAATCATGTATTTAAAATAGTAAATATGATGTTGCTATTCAAACATGGAAGATAGTGCATAATATAAACGGGAAAAAACACGTTTATTGAAAAATATAAATAAACATAAGCACATAACAAGGAGTTTAATAAGAATAGAAATGAAAAAATAATTGGAGATAAGTTGATGACAGGGAGACAGCTACCTCTTCAAATCTTACAAGAAATCTTACAAGGGGAATTTTAAAGATAGGAGCATAATCTTACTCCAGTGGGCATCCTTACCATTTATAATTTCTAAGGATTTCGAAATTGTCGTATGTTGGAGAACGGTCGTATACATCCTCTCATGTCGTATCATACTCCAATAAGATGAGGATCTAGCTAGCTATTTCTATTCAGATATGTGGATCTGTTTGTATTAGGGATATATCTATACCGGAGTAGTATATAAACTCCCCTCGAATTTGGGCTCTCTATATCCTTGTACTTTCTTCTTTCTCCACATGGTGAAACCAGATCGCCGCCGTCCAAAGACGTAGCTCGGTTACGGGTGAACCTTTTAAATTAGCATGTCTTCGTACTTACGTGGTTGATTGTTTATACTTGTTCCGCTTCCGTGATGCGCTACATCGCCCATTCGCAGTGCTCTTCTACATGGAAAACATGATCTCTTTCATTTATAATGCATAATGACGTCGGTGAAATGAGGGCTTAGAAATAGAATTGCAGTAAATCTAACTCCAAGTGAGGATGACAAAAATTGATATAAAGCTCGGTGAGTTTAATCAATGAATTAAGAAATAATTTCATTGTTTTAAGAGAACAGCTCGAGCATATAGAACAAGTTCACAGCCGTAGGATTCAAGATAATCTTTTACTTGCAATCACAAATTTCAAGTTTCAACAAACTATAATAAACAAGATAAGCATGTAGGCCTTCCAATGGACAGTCATAGTTGATGAAGAAGCATTCAGAAGGTCATCTGAGGACACATCAAGATTGCAACTTGTGTCGATTTTGAGGTTATGTAACTCGAAGAAAGACAAACTTGCCTATCAATTCAACCGTGTGGTGGACCAAATCACGTATGGAGAAATGGGTGCTGGAATCCATTGATTGTAAGAGTGGCATGTTCAGCAATCCAGCAACACAATCACATGCAGTATATTTTAAGCCTTGGGTAATTTCTTGTCCGATACGGGAACTTATCCTAATTTGGACCGATCATGATCTTAATGGAAATTTGAATTGCTAACACTCAAATATTTGATTTCTTGATTGATGAGATTCTTCGAATTAATTTGAGAGATTGTTTTGATAGAGGCACAAAGCTCTACATGGACTACTAATAGAGGGGATGGGGTGCATACTAACACATCTCAACCTAAGTTCTCATAACACAGGAAAAAAACAAATAGAAAGAGTGGGAGAAGAAAAAAGATAAGTGGATACTACAACAAAGTTCTCGTAACACAGAAAATGACATCTTAATCTCTCACAGTAGAGTTGGGGTAAAGTGCCTCAAAAGTACTCAAGTTGCACTTTTTGTATCTTTCTTGAAGTAGTTAAAGCGATTCTATGATATTTGCCATGGTCATGTTTACAATGAAACCAAGGACATGCCCAAACATATATATGTCCTCAATTCATAACGAGTCACCGCTACATTGTCATTGAATACAAGCAAAGCAAGGGTTGTCTTTCCAGACCCACCCATGGCTCGATTGAACACCAATAAGTCATCTTCTTTGATAGATTCAATTTCTCTCTTTTTAGTTGGAGTAAATTTGCGGGGAAGCTTGAGCTATATGATGAAGGCCAAAGTCAATCCATGATATAGACAATTCATCTAGTTTCTTACATATAAGCTTGATATGATTCTTCTTCGCAGGATAGAGGTCCACTTAGAACTCATAGTTGAAAATATAAGTATTTTGTAATTTATCCTTATAAAATTGATTTACAAATAAGCCATGTACATATGGCTCTAAAGTCCACCCCTTATACATGGATAATTATCAAGAGCATCAATCCACTTGGAGAGAAGTTATTACAATGATGAGAGGCGGAGAAAATATGGAGATATTTATCCACCTCTACCAAAAAGATTTAGACATTTCTCGATATTTCCATCCAAAGGATTATAGAGAAATAAGATTCTAGATCTTTTGTCCAAAATATCTCCACCCATTTGGAGGGCACATAAATAACTCCTAAAGGGTCCTCGTTTGCACACGACAACAAGAAACACAATAGAACCACTACCTACACAAGAGTCCATCAAGTGTCCAAGTATTGTAAGACGCATTTATCTTGTAAGCATTATAAGTCATCTTCTTGTATAAGCTCAATTGTTGATTACAAGCTCAAGTTCTTAACCTCTACCTTGCGCATTATCCACTCTTCCTGAAATTGGTTCTTATATAGCGTTGCTCCAATAGTCTAGACTTTCTTGAGTATATGAAGAGCTTCTAAAATCCCTTGTTTGATTTATGAAAGTTCATTGTAGCACAGAATTCTAGGCAATTAAAAAGCAACACAAAGTTAATGTTCAATTTAATGCAATATGGTCAATTTATTTTTTTTACTTGATCAAGCTCAAGGTCGGGCACAAAGGAGGCAATAATTAAGCTTCGGATTCATAAGATGATGATCAATTTAGGTTTTTTAAGAAATATATTTTTTGGTGAATTTTTATGCAAATACGAAAGCAAATGACAATTTCAAGGGTAAACTAGCTTCTCTTAGAAAATTGAAGTTAAATAGAAAATGACCTTATTTTTTCAGAAATATTTTTTATGAATAGTTTATTAAATGAAAAATCAAGAACATATTTTTTTGTATTTTTAGGATTTAAGATGCATGCAAGAAAATTAGGTGATTTTTATGGACTTTTATGCAATTTATGATGCAAACAATAAGCAAGATTTATAAAATTTGGACTGGAAGTAAATGTGGATGAAATGTACCTGCTATTACTTTTTATAACTTTCAGACACTATGGGTGCGTTTGGATAGTGGGTTTAGGTGGGTTAAACTTGTTGCAGGTAACCCATTTTTGGGTTTTGATGTTTGGATAGAGGGTTAAACTGGGGGTGGGTTAGAAGTGGTTTTATTGTGATATGATTGTATTGACGTTTGAAAAAGTGAGTAGTTATTGTGATGTGATTGTATTGGAGTTTGAAAAAGTGAGTAGAAGTGGAGTAGTTTATAATTTTTATATGATATGATGATATAATATATTGTTTTTTGATGGAAGGAATTGATTTATTTATTTATTTTAAAAAGATAAAAAGTGGAGCCCACGTAGGAGTGAGAAAATATGGGGTAAGGGGGTAAACCCATCTTTGAGGGATTTACCCCTCTAGTCAAACGACACCTATGTGATTTTTTACCGAAATAGAGCAAAGTTTAATATTTTTTTAATAAATCCACAAGACAATCCAAAACTATTCCAAGTAGAGTTTATAAATACGAATCTAAAAAATCGAACTTTGGCAAAATACAATTTGTGGATACAATTAAAAATCAATTACTTAAATAGATCTACAATTTATTAAAGGAACATAGGGCATGCATTTGTTTTGATTTTTGGACATTGAAAGATCTCAAGCAACTCTACAATTTCTGATTTTATTAAATTTTTTTGAGCAATATACGAACTACTATGATACATAGTGTTAAACGGGCAAATTACAGACAATTTTCACCAAATAATATTTAATAAATCATGAGTATATCAGATAATTCAGATAATCACGGCATGATGTAGAGCATTAGTTAATCAACAAGATGCAAGTTTTGAAATCTAAAAAAAAGTCAAAATAGAGGTTCAACTACGTGCTCAAACTGAGGGGAAGCTTTGCGATACTGGAATAAAAACTCAACAAAAGAAATGTTGTGCCTAGGGGCACTTCTGGAAATAGATACGCCAATGGGTGCTTTTTTGCAATAACTTCCGAGGCATGTGAGAGTCACGTGCAGCATCATTATGTTAGGCGATTAGGATTGTCTTCCACCGTACTTGATCGTGTGGCCGACGAGAGTACATGTGGTGGTCGTCTCTGCTCTTGATCTCTCCTAATCAACGGCCTCAGTTCGTTGGGTTTTGGATGGCAGAGTCAGAGGACAAGCTTCAATCGGGTGCTAGCTGTAGCCTGTAACAACGATGCCCTCTCCTCCTCTTGGTTTGTTGCAGTACCAAGGTGAATCTCCAGTGACGTGAAGGTGAAATATGGTGGTTGACTATTGCTGTGTTGTTTGCCGAAGCTCCTTTCGATTGGTCCTGCAACTAGCAAGAGCAAGCTCGAGCTTGAAAGATCCTAGCTAATGTCGGTTATCGAAGGGGAATAATGGGTGGAAGAGATCCTTTGTAGCTGTGGAAGAAGGAGCTCGAAGCTGCGGCCATTGCTTGTGGCAGAGCAGAAGGTATGAGAGATAACGAGAAGGCGAGGGGGACGGCTGGTGAAAAAGGGGGATGGTTGGTCGGATTGGATTGAATCCTGAGGTTCAAATCAATAGCAGGGAATGGAGAGGTTTGGAGAAGATCGAGAATAGTAGCAGAGAAATAAACAAAACAAAAAGATAAAAAAGAGATGGAGGAAAACTTGATGGGTGAGAAGCCTGTGATAGAGCTCCAGGAGCTCAGATCTTTGCTCGAACGCCATGGCTGAGGTGGAGCTGGGCAGGGCGCGAGGCGACCGCAACAAGGCGTTGTCACCGTCTTGGCTCTCACCACGACGGAGGTGACCGTCTTTTCTCGAGGTCCGAATGAAGAGGGCCGAGCTGCTGGGTTAACCTCGATGTAGCATATAGACAACTTTGACGCTTGGGATCTTCTGATATGAGCAAGCGTAGAGATCATGTGATTGCTCGCGACATAGAGAGTCGTGAGAGCTCCAATTTGACGGTTATAACCTCTGTTTTCGTGGAGTAAGGTGATCAGAGAAAATTGGCGAAAGTTCTGGGTTGCCATGTTCTCCATTATCCCGGGGAAGTGTTGTTTTAGGGCCATTTTGATTGTCAAAAATCTTCTCTAATACAATTTTGAAGATATGACAATAATATTCCGAGATAGAAGGATGAGTGACCTTCGACCTGACAATAACACTTTAATTTTTGAATAAGAAACATGATCTGGAGAAATCTCCAAAGATGGCATGTTACCCATGTTCTTCCACAACCTGGGAGGTGGGCTGGAGGTTGAAGGAGATGTGGGGGTTAATAAGTGTCACCTCCAGTTTGGTCCAAACACATGGAATCACAGTTTGCATTAAAACCTCATGATACAAGTTGAATCTAGAAAACCTCGAAAACAAAAGTTTTAGTTAATCACATTTTATAAAACTTTCATTTAGAAATTTTCCTCCCAATGTAGTACAAAATGATTTTAAAATTACTGCATTGTTCTTTTTATGATGCTAGAGTACGTAATGATACATGACGAGTAAGTTGGAACCATATGGAGCCAATGGTGTCTTAGTTGTATATAGATGCCACAAATTGATGGATTGATTTCTCAAGTTCCCTGTGATTTTTCTGAGAGATTTTAAATATTTTTTAAATATTTACATAAGGAAAACAATTACGTAAATTTATAAAATAAATATACTTTAACTAACAAATACTATACTTATTCTATACACACTTTCTTATGGATTACATCTTCAGATGAATAACTACCATTCGTTATGAAACTATTCATAATTATACTCTACTTATGTTATAAAGATTTCTTACAAGAACAATGTATGATCATCAAGCTTACAAAACATAAACTATATTGGATCATTCTAATTGCAGGTCATAGAGGTTAGAATTAAGATTCCGGGTGTATCTAGATTCCTATAAAATCAGTATTATTAGGTCAGCTCGGTTCAGAACCCGACTCGTCCGATTTTGGGCCAATTAAAACTCGATTCTTATTGTAAAAAAACATGGATCCAGACCTGACTGTCAGCCCGTATATAGTAAAAGTCCAACTCTATTTGCATTTCAAAGGGGCGTGTTGCACCTGCAAAATCTCTAAGAGCCTATTTGGTAATTAGGTTGGGTTAGGTTGAGATATTATCATGCGAATAGTAGTTGTTTGGAATCTTTGGATAGTTGGGAGGTTAGAGAGGGTTGGAATGGTAAACGTGATGTGATGTGACATTGATTGTGTTATATTAGTTTTTTAGATTTTTAACCCACGAACCTTATAAACTTTGTAAATACCTTCTCGACCATTGAAAAATATAATTCCTCCCTTGACCCAATAAACTTGCTAACTCTTACCCCTTGAATCCCGCGGTTAATCTATTCGAAACTCGTGGGAGCTTGGGGTAATTGATGAGGTCAATGTGGTAATTACGTTGTGCAAAAGGTCATAGAGGTAATTTGACAAGTTTCTATGATTCGTGAGGTAAATATACCTATTTTTTAATGACTGCAATATGTTTTTTATATTAATTTTTTATTTTAACATGATTAAGAAATACTAGAAAAAAGAAATGTGGTTCATAGAACTAATTTCAACCCAAAAATAAGGATAGAACATGGGGTATGCAACCAAACATGCCCGAGGGGTTATGGTGTAATAGAAAATGAATTTAGGGCTTTAGTACAAAAATCCCAAATTTTCTATGTCGTAATTCCTAAAGTCCTCCACAACCGTTTATTATTTTCAAATCCGACTCACAAAATCGGACGGTTATGATCCTTCCAACCAAATTTTTTTATTATATCTATTATATATTATAGCTTTGGAGATTTTTGAGGCTTTTTAGCTATTTTTGAAATCCAAAACAAGTTGGCCTATTAATTTAAGTCACTATTTTCTTATTTTTATTCAATTAAAAATACAAAAAATTGGCGAAAATTAAAATAAAACTCACAAAAAAGGGTAAAAAAGGTTAAAAGGATTTATTTTATGTATTTTGAGTATTTATAGGTTTATATATTAGGATATATTGTATATTTATACCTATATTTACTTATTATTATTATTATTATTATAAACATCAAAAATATTTTTATACCCTTATAAATATAAAAGGAACCGTTCTGGGGGTATTTTTATGATTTTTCTTACTTTAATTATCTCTTATACATCTATTATAATATATATATATAGAATCTATATATAGTATCATCTTTATTTATTAAAAAGAAAATTAATAACTAGAAAATATAAAAATATAAAAATATAAAGTTAAAAATTTAAAAATACAAATTAATAACTCTAAAAAACTTGGAGTATTGTAACTCTTCAAAATATAGATTGCCTACTTAATATCGTCGTTTTAAGTTCGTGGTATAGGAGACGATTTAGGTTTTGTGGTTCACCGGCAATGGTGTTTTATAACTGTTCAAAATCGCTTGCTTAACATCGTCATTTTAATTGCGTGGCATAGGAGGCGATTTTGGATCTATGCAGAACCACACTTTTGAATATGTATAACTTGTTCAATGTACCTAGGTCGAATACGGGGATACGAACTTCCTCATCGATTAATCAAGGATTATTGGTTGAAATGAGTGGTTATAGTCTTAGATCTAGGTCTTCTTATTGCAGACAAAAGGATGCATACAAGACAGATGCATACTAAATTCGATGCATAAAATGACTGATGCGAATAACCATGTACAGTATTTGTAAAATGATGCATAAATAATGCAAGATAATTATGCACACATAATGAGAATGCTTTTAAAAAAAATTATTATATGCAGAATAAATGCAATATGCGAAGAAATGCAATGCATGGATGGATGATTAACATGCAATTTTTATTTGATTTTTCAGTAATTAAAGATGCTACAATATGCTATATAAGGTGATGCATGTTAACAGAATCAATTTGCAAGCAATTATCCCCTAAAAGTAGCCAGATTATTGAGTAATTAAAAATAATAGATTCAATTTCAGTTTCATTTGAAGCACGCAAATATATTAAAGATCTAGAAATGGCATTGAAATGATGATCATTTAACACCTTATTATTTAACATTTAACATACTGGAATAGGTTTTAAAACGGAAATAGAGCATGCCATCATGTAAAGCATCAAATTGTCTTCAAAATGAAATTGAAATCGACTGAAATAGAGATCATATGCTCATGATATTAAATAAAGAGTCTAGGGGCATAATTGAAAGAAAACATGCGAAATAATTTGAGAAAGTGTCACAAATGGCCCCTAGAGGGCATTCCTGCAATTAAGTAAAACCATCGAGGCATCATTGCAATTTTCCCAAGCACGACACATGAGGTATGCGCGTCTAGGTGATACCTTTTTGCAAATTATGGAAAGCGACATGGATGGACTGCAAATTACCCAGCCCGCACGCACGTTGCATGTGTGCGGGCTAGGTTCGGGAGACACGCGAGGTTTGGATGGAGGCTAGGCACCGCTACAAGTGCCCTGAGCTGCGTGGCGGCTCGAGGTGCTTCAGGCGGAGGCACAGTTCCAGCGAGCTGCGTGCTTCGGTGAGGCTGACATGGTTGCTTCACAACAGTTAGATGGCCGCTGGAGGGATGCCATCCAACGATACATGTATGCCATGTACTTCATCTTCAATTGCAAGGGATGCGGTGCTTTTGGAGCTCCAACGAGGATGCCAGAGCTCCATCGCCTTATCCTGAGCTCATGGGAAATCCGGAAAGCTCCAGGAGTGCCTGGCAAAGAAGGATGACTAGAGGAGGAGCTACAGGGCAGACTGGAAACAACCGATGAAGAATCGATGCCAGAGTCAGAGCTCTAAAATCGAGCTCCGCCTGAAGTCCAACGATGGAATGAATACATGTAATTAGTTAGCGGGGATGGATATAGTTGAAGAGAAAAGGGGGGAATGGCGGGCTGAGGATGAAGAAAGGGAGCCCAGAGCGAGATCTCCTCCGCCTCCGGCGGAGGAGATGGCTTGGAGTGAGGGGAGGTCGCAGAGGAAGAAGAGGGTGGTTAGAGAGTGGAGCAAAGATGATGGATGATTGGTGGTTCTCGGGAGGTGGTCAGGTGATGGTGAGACGAATCGTATGCACCGGGAAAAATAAGAGAAAAATCATAACAAAAGAAGGAGAGAATCGTACCTTGTCAGAGAAGATGGCGAAGCAGATATTATGCTTGGGTTGAGGTTCCAATAGAACCTCCGCTCTTCGCTTGTTGAGGACAACTGTTCCTCGAAGCTCGGGCAACCTCCAGGAGGAGCTGTGACATGGTCGGAGCCATGGGTCAACAATTGGTCTCGACCATTGTTGCTCATCTCTGGTCCAGCCTCTCTCTGTCATAGAGAGGCGGAGGGGAGCCGGGCCTACGCCCTGCGAATTGGTGGACAAGATATATTGGTGGTGGAGGAGAGGGTTTTATTGGTGGAGCTTAAGCGTTACATGATGGTGGAGGGGCGATTTGTAACATACTATGTTGTCCGTAAGAATAGGATCTAGGAGTCGTGATGGTTGTGCAAGGATTGCGGAAGTTAGGTCTATGTGGAGGTGACTTTAGGTCGAAGATTGGAAGCGTATGGTGGTTAGGGTAAATGGGAGAAGTTAGAGAGGCAATGAGGCGTAACGACCAACGAGTGGAAAGCAGGAGGGGGAAGATGGGTTCTCCGGTGAGGGATTGGATCAGATCAGGGGATATGATCCAAGTGTTGTAGGAGATGCATGATAGAGCAACCAAGATGAAATGATGAGCTTCATCCTACGATCATGAGAGAAGTGGTGACGTGGAGGCTTGGTAGCCTTTGGATGTGGCATCATCTAGTGGCTGAGTTGAAGGCGGAGAGGAGCGGCGAGGATTGAGCTGGGGAGGAAGATCCAAGGGTTGTGGGTAACATAAAGATGAGCAGTCGATATGGAAGCGGGCAAATGGAGATCAAACGGTGAAGAGCAGAGGTAAGTGGCACGAGGAGAAGGGGCCGCATGGCAGCTCCAGAGAGCGCCATGCGACCCAATAAAGTTATTTTTAAAAAAGAAAATAATAGAAAATTTGAAAAGAAATAGAAGGAGTATGAATTAGGAAAAAGTCAAAACATGAAAGTTGTAGATCTTAAGGAGATCTATAAGTTTCCTGTTGGACAAAAAGCCAAAAGTGATTAAATAAACAACACAAAATTTTTGATAATATTTTTAATGAATAAAAAATACAACATTTTAATGGATTTGTAATTTTTTGTCCTTTTAATTTCTTTTAAAGTAAAAAATAAATATCTACATTAATTACTCTATTTTTTTGAGTTTTAATAGGAATAAAATAAGATAAAATAAGAAAAATAAAAGGGGTACAAGAAGAGGGTCAATTGTTAATAAACAGAATTACTAAATTTTTTTATTGAATTGCTCATACTCAGAGGATAATTAGGAGATATGTTGATGCTAAATCAGAGATTCATCACCCCCTATAATTAAACTATGCTCGAATCTAAAGAATGGAGTTGGATTAATCATGGACAATGCATGTAAATTTTCAAGGCTCAATTCATCAGGGACCCTTAATTTGAGTGATCCTAAAATTCTGGGTTTAACCATGCTCAAGTCAAAAGGAATCCAACTTCTGTAATTATCATACTCTCTATTTGTACATATAGTATACAAATATGACATTTACTATATTGTAATCACAAGAGTCAAGTCGAGATGTCACCCAAGGTCCCAGTCCAGGGGACTGGTGAGCGCTCTGGCGATCGAGGCTAAGTGATATCAAAAGTCGTTGCGACCTCAACCACCCGAGCCGGGCTCAACAAGAAAACTAAGACCACGAATAAAACAATCAAAACACGAAATCGAATGTAGCAGCCTCCGCTATTTATTTAACATGGTATAACGGCCAGGGTCGAACACACGGAGCATGAGCAAAGCCTACGAATTAGTCTATTCAACGAATAAAAGACCAATTTTTGTAATATTTAATTTGCAATATATATATTATAGAACAAGCAAGCAATTAAGGCTCAAAGTGAATTTCAACAATTTTTATTAGGATCCAAAAATGCTCAAAATATGAATTAAAATTATTTTTATGTTTTCCAAATATGCAAATGTTTTTGGCAATTTTCTAAGGTTTTTCTGATTTTTATATAATTTTATAAAAGTGAAATAAAGTCAAAATAGCAAAACAGTGTACAACCTAGCCTAGAAGGCAACTTTAAAATATCTAAAGTGCCCAAAGGTTCTGATTGCAATTTTATGTTAAAATAGATAACAATATCTAACTATAGAAATTGAAAACTCATTTTTTTGATTTTTGTAGAATTTTTAGTGATTTTTATATGATTTTTAGTTTTTTTCTATTTTTAAGGTTTTTATAAGGGATAAAAATCATAAAATTGGTACTGAAATAAAAGCACACAACAAGCACATACAAATTTTTATAGAATTTTTAGGACTATTTTTTCTATTTTTTATGTATTTTCTAAAATAGAGAGACATGTTTTTAAGGGTTTTTGATTTTTAAAAAATATTAATAAACTTAAATCTAGTCATGAAAATTACTATAATTACTACACAGTAGCATGAGCTATGTGTTATTTTTGTAGAATTTTCGGAGCTAATTTAATAATTATTTGATTTTAAACAACGGACACAGGTTGTAGGGACCTATATGCAATTATCCTAAAGTTTCCAGGGTGAATATTAATGCATACAAAAAGCTTATGTATATTAGTGCAAAAAGCCCCAGCCTCACACGCACATGCCAAATAAGTCGTTCACATGGGTATAAATGCAAATCCAGAAAACATTTCATTCAAATATTAACCATCAGAAAGCGCAGGACAAGATATGCAAAAATACCACAATATCACGTGGGCAAGCATGTGTCTTCAGGTTTAGAGGACTAAAAAGTAAATACTGGAAACAATAAGGACAAATATGCAAAAAAGATCAACTACAACTTTTATTAACAAACTAGAAAGTAACACATGAAATCTGCAGGGTAGAATGCAATATACCCTCAAGGCACATGAGGAGGGTGCGGGTGATGGCACGCGGCGCTCTCTGGATGAATCGGGAGCGTACGACGATGATCGCCTGGTGTGTCGGATCTGACGCTCAGGGGATGTCGCTTACGTGCGGTGCAAATGTTTCAGGGGATGGCAGATCGATGGCTCAAAGGCTGCAGCAACAGTCGGCTCTGATGCAAACTGGCGCCCTGCTCCTCATCCAACGGTGATGGAGGATGGTGGATGAACTGGGGGCTGGCGAACTTTGAATAAGGAAAGGCGCGGATCCTCTAGGTGGATCAAGCCTCCGACATGTCGAGCGCCTCCAGAGAGGTGCTCCGTGTCTAGCAGTGGAGTCTGATCATCTCGAGGACGATCGGATGGATGGGATGCTAGAGCTTCAACTGGAGCTGCTCCGTCGAGCAGCTTGAGGATCAATAGGGGCTCCTCCTGGCGTGGAGGTACCTGCAATACAAGGCCATGACTCAGGTCTATGCTCCGATCCGGATTATTGAAGCTGAAAACTAAAGAAGTGGAGGGGGGGGGTGAAGTTTGATCTCCGGCGAAGGTGGCAGAGGAGATTTCGGCCCTAATCTCGACCTGAAGATCGAGGCTAAGGATGATCAGGTTGCGGTGCAAGATGGAGGGCGGGATTGCTGATCTATCTGAACGGCTGGATGCGGATATCGAGGCTTTGACCAGCTAGTCGAAGCAAATGGGAGTGTGGCAGTGATAAATGAAGAGATCGGATCGACTAGGAAGATGGAGAGGATATGAGGGATACCTGAAGATCTGGGAGTGCTTTTGAGCTCCAGGCGAAGATGGCTGACGGGGTAATGGCCTCAACCTCGATGCGGAAGGAGGGGGAGGCTACTCGCGGCGGATCTCCGGCCACGAAGAGTGAGCGTTGTCTTCACTGTACCAAACCGAGCTCCGAGGGGTTCTCCGAGCAAATGTCACTCAGCTGGAGGTGGCTAGGAGTTGAAGTGGGAGCGAGGTACGAGCTACCACTCCATGGAGGTGGAAGAGATAATTTATAGGTGATTCGAAGGTCTGGAAAGATCGAAGTGAAGCGCCAAACCCTAGAGTGAATCGGATCAGCCAAAGGACCCATAGGGATGTCGGAGGTACGAGGATTATCGGGTCCAAATTTCAAGGCCAAAGGAATATGGAGTCAGGCTGGGAAATTTTGAGAAGATACTCCGGTGAACAGGATCCGGATCTGACCCGGGAATGAGTCATTGACCAACGGTCAACAATCCAGCCGACCAATCAGAAAATTAGGATTCAAAATACTTACAAATTTAATAAGAAATAATAAATGATTTTAAATTAAAAAATTTTCAACATAAGAAATGTTTGTTATTTTCCAAGGGATTTTTTGTGATTTTTAATTATTTTTACAAAAAATAAGTTATTGTATATGTAGTATATAATAGTATATACATGTATAGTTTACCAATGTATTATGTACAATTATTTTTTATTTTGTCATTTTTTATAAATACCCCTATTTTGTATTTTATTTATTTACAACATATTTTTAGGAGTATAAAATAATTTTTATTTTATTTTTATTAGTTATTTGCAGGTATCTAATAAATAAAGAATGTTGTATGTATATATGTATTTTATACAAATGACCTCAGATTTTATTTTATTTTATTTTTAATTTAATTATTTTTTTTATTTTTATGTTAAATTTAGAAATATATACAAGGCGATAGAAAGAATATGTTTATAATTATTTACAGATATATGTAATATATACATACTAGAGTAGGTCCTATCTCCCTCTACTTATTTTATTTGGCGATCAGGTCAAGACTTGACCTTCTCTTGGGGTTCGGGTCACTTTATATTTATTCTAAATACCTCCTTCCTTTTTCTTTCCTTTATTCTTTTATTTTTGTACAAAAAACATGCTAATTATGTATAATTAACAGATGAGTGCCTAATGCTAGGTTATTATATTTATAGGTATTTACATGATGCTTTGTCAAGATAAATAGCTAAAATAAAAGAATAAAGAGTGATGATCAGGGATTCATTACCCCCTATACTTTACCTTTGCTAGTCCCTTAGCAAACACTTATTTGAAAAAGAAGTGAAAAGAGAAAGAAAAGAAAAAGAAGGAGAATCAAGTTTTATTATTAAACTTATCTTCATTAAATTGGAGTATGGAGCTCAGTCAGACCTTTGGATTATTAGTTTGTCAGAACCTTATATGGACCTAGGTTTAAGGCTCAACAACCACTACGTTCCACTAATCTATGGTCAAGACTTCTCAATAATCCAGATCAGAACAAGTCTACATACACAAATTCTAATGACCATGAATCTTTTCTTGTACTGTGTAAGTGATATGTAGCTCCCCACCTCAGAAATGGCAATGTAACAACCTCCCTCAATAAGATAACTCTAATGCCCTAGTCTGGAAGCTCTTTCCTCGAGGAGCGGGGTATTCCCTTCTAAGTTCAAGTTCAACCAGCTCAAGAAGAGGGGAAAGAAGAGAATGGACCGTGGCCAGTGTAGCCATGTATCCCTGGGAGCCCAACCAGTGTAGCTAAGTCTCCCTGCTGCAAGCTTCATGAGATGAGAATGGGTAATATAAGCTTTGCTTTATTGACTATATACACTCCGCCAGGTATTTCATTTTTTATCAGACCCGCCATTTTTTTGGAGTTTTTCTTTCTTTTGCACTTTTTTTTGATGTGCATATGTACAACATATCTACATGGTGCAACATATATACATAAGGACTTTTTCCTCTTGAGCCAGTAGACTATCCCTCTTTTGAAGCATTATTGCAGCCCACAACTCCTGTCTTTAAACCTCAGCACCGCCAGTCCAAGTTGAGGCACACTTCCTTCACTAAAAGAAGACGAGAGGTTCCGCCTAGAAGTACTACCCTCGTATGCTACCCCAAGCCAAAGAAAAATGCCTCCTCACCACCTCATCCGTATATAGCTGAGTGTAAAGTGTTGGTCCAAGTAAAGCCATTGTCTGTGAGAGTCATGTGTGTGTCGTTAAATGTTCTAGTTAGGCTCATCAGGATGACATGTGATCATAGCCTAGTGAACTTAAAGAATTTAGTCACCGATGGACCTAAAAAGTCTCAACCCTAAATCCTATAAGGTTCCTCTTAGAATTAAGTAGATTAAGATCTTAACCAAGCTCCATTTTTCAATTTAATTCTAGGCTAGTTTAAATATCAACTATGATTCAGAAAAACTGTACAAGTATATAAAAAATCCTTTTATGAAATTTTTTTGAAAATGTGCAAAATTTTTGAAAAATGTTTGAATGTATGCATGGATGCAGAAGTTTTGCAAATTATTTACAAATATTTACACAAGGTTTTTTTGCAAACTTTTCTTTTTCAAACATTTTATAAATATTTTGTATTATATACATAGTTTTGATATCAAAATATATACAAACTTTTTACAAACAAGATATTTTTAGAAACATTTGTACAAAAATAGTTTTTATAAATAGCTATGTATGTGCAAGAAAGAATTTTATGTACAAGAAAAATTTTAAAATTTTTACGATTTTTAGATAAAGGATTTTAGCCATTTTATTTATTAACACACTCACATAGAGTACGAGTTATGACTAAAGTATATATGCAATATATACTACACCCCCTATATTTAGCTCGAACGATGTCCTCAGAGTGAACAAAGAGCGATGAAGAAGAAGAGATAACTCGTGCTTAGTGTAGGGCAGTGAGAAGAAAGGCTATACTACAATGACGAATCAAATAATAGAATTAAGAGGGCTCGGTGTTTCCCCTATACATAGGATCAAGTAATCCTAAGTATAGCAGACTGTACGTAAAGGAAGAACCGAGTAAAAGGATGTACATGGTTTACCTCCCTTATACTTAGGGTAAAATATCCCTAAGTATAGGCAGCAAAACAGAGGTAAAAAGAATCAAAAGAATAATCAAGAGTCTGACACCCCCTATACTTAGGGTAAAGTACCCCCTAAGTATAGCATAATCACACGATGCAGACGGGGTGTTAGACTAAAGAATGAGATGATATGGACATCTGGATCTATACAAGGCAGAAGACAGTGATAATCAGGCACGAGATGCAACTGATGTGAGTCAAAGACCACATCTCATGTAAAATGAATCAGGGCGACATCAATGATCAATGACTCATGATCTAGATATGGTTTGAGGTGCTGACCATTAACACGAAAGATGGACTTAGATGACATTTCAGATATGTCGATACTACCATTGTCATGTACCTTTCGGACCAGGTATGGTCCTTTCCACTTACTCTGCAACTTCCTTGGAAACAATCCAAGCCTGACATCAAACAACCATACTCTTTGATCTGGCTCAAACTGCTTATGGCTGATATGAGAATCATGCCATATCTTCACTCGCCCATTATAATGTAGGCTGTTTGAAAGTTTGTATCTCTAAGCTCCTCCAGGGATGCCAATTATGCCATCCTTTGATTACCTATACTCTCTGGAACTAATAATATATCAGTGACAACCCAAAGTGACTTGTGCCTAATCTCAACAGGTAAATGGCAGAGCTTGCCATAAACAAGATGAAAGGGAGATGTACCCAAATGAGTCTTGAAGGAAGTCCGATATGCCCAGAAGACCGAGTCCAAAAGCTGTGACCAATCCTTTCAGTTTGGGCGGACTACCTTCTGCAATATCGTCTTGATCTCCCTATTCGATACTTCAGCAAGAACATTAGTCTGAGGGTGATATGGAGTGGCAACTCGATGGTCTATGCTGAACTCGTTAGCAAGGACCTTTACCTTGTCGTTGATAAAGTGAGACTCCCCATCAGATATCTGATGAATCTCGAATTCATCATGCTAAAAGCCGCAAATTAAACCCCTGTCTTGACTAAACCAATAAAAATCATCTTCAATTCTTTATTATTATCCTGTATCATATTGTGTATAATTTACCTTTAAATTATTGCTAATTTTTCTATGTATTCATTTTATCATAAAAAACCCTAAAATTAGGTAGAATAATTGTCTATAAATCACTGACCTTTAAAAGCCTAAAAAAATATAAAAACAAATCAAAGATAAAAAGCCGGTGTTTTTATCCCCCTAAAAATACCCCAAAAATACTTTTTGTACAAATGACCTCTTTTGGCTTTTTGACTAACATGAAAGTTGTAGATCTCGTCGAGACCAGCAACTTTCATGTTTTGACTTTTTTTTTCGAATTTTGCCTCTAACTATTTCTTTTCTATTTATCTTTGTAATTATACTTTGAATTTTTCTAATTGGGCCATGTGGCGCCCTCTGGGCCGCCCACGTGGCCCGCCTCCACTTCCGCCACGTGGCAGCCATCTGGGTCGTTGGATCTATTCACCCCCGCCTTTATCTGGACTGTCCACCGCCTCTTCACATCCTAGCCGTCTGATCTGTGCTCTGATCAGATCTGAGCCGTCCCCTAGCGCCTCGTTACCAGCCATCCGATCTGTCTTCCATCCAACGTCTCTCAACACGCCACGTCACCCCGCTCTCTCGCACCGTCGATAAGCCCTATGATTTAATCTTCGCCGTTCACCTTCACCTCGCCTCCAGCTGACCGATCAGATCCTATGATATGATCTCCACCGTTCCCCAGCGCTCCCATCCTAGCTGTCAGATCGCTAGATCCAACGGCTGGGAAGTCGTCTCCTACCTCGCGTAACCCCCCTCCCTCCCAGCCGTTTCATCTCGCAACTCATCGCCCCCTTCCATTTTTGGAAGGCTCCTCTGACCTTCCCTCCTCGTCGTAACACCACTAATGCCTTCCCCGTTCTTCCACCATCCTCGCGCGTCGCCCATAACACCCGCACCATCACTGCCACGCCATTAACCTCCACGTCAAAACGCCTCCCCAACACGTAACCTCCATTCTTCCTCCGCCTATAAAGCCTCGCCCACCACCTCCGTTCACCCTGTCCACCATTCTAGGCTTAAGCCCAGTCTCCCCCACCCATCCTGTGACAGTGGAGGGGGCGGGGCCTCGAGGCGATAACGGCTTCTCGCCTGGTGTCGACCCACGGCCACATGGTCGTGCTGCGGACGCCACCAGGCTTCGCCGAGCTCCGAGGCCCAGTTGACCTCGTCGGGCGATGACCCGAGGCTTCTTGAGCCTCAGCCCAAGACTCTCCGCCACCGGATTCCCCTCTCCGACGAGGTCCCTCCTTCCCCCTTCTTTTGTTTGATTTTTCCCAACCTTATCACTCGTCGTTACCCTCATCTGACCATCCCACAAACTCCACCCGACCACCAGCATCCTCGTCGACCCCCTTTCCCTTCTCCAAAACCTTCCCCGCTTCGACTACCCTCTTCCCTTGCTCCACAGGAGAAGAAGCCACCAGCCACCGCTCTCTTCGCCCCCACGGCCATCACTCACCTCACTCACATCCACCGCATGCTTCGGCTATCGTCTAACATATGCAGGACCCTCATTGGCCGGAGATTTCATCGGCGACACTTCAGGAAATTCTCCTCCGGCGAAGCTCCTTCGACCATCACCTCCTACCAGCTTTGGAGCATCGCCACACCTCAAGGAGCTTTGCCAACCCATCAGCAGCCTTCGCCAAACCCCAGATGCAGACATGATGAGCGGCGGAGCCACAGGCAGGTCGCTAGAGTCCCGCCTTCTCCGGTGACCTGCGGAGGAGCACGTAGAGTAGATACCGTCCGATCATCTGGATCAGACGGTCGTGAGGACAACACGTGGTGACTCCAGACTCCATCCGAGCCTCCACACTGAACTTATAGGCTCGGGAGGACCGAACCTCGAGCCGAACCTCTAAACTACGCCACGTGTCCCGAGCCACAGGAGCTGTCCCGAGCCTGGTCCCTCACGTGCAGCGCACATGAGGTACTGGGTAATTTATGTGAAAGACCCTGAAAGATCTATCATTTGTAAAATGGTCCCCAGGTACGTGCCTCACGTGCGTGCCTAGGTATTTTACAGGGATGCCCCGCCGGTTTCAGATGTTTACAAAAAGGCCCCCACGCATGGACAATTTACACAGGGGCCCGAGCAGTTTCTTTTATTTGCATTTAGGTCCTTCCAGGGACCTAAATGCAATATTTATCCTTTTATTTTCTTGCATTTTTATTACAATTATGCCCCTGCATTGTTTTTTTCATAACGTGAGCATCGTAGGTCTAAATTGCATGATTTTAGTGTCGTTTTGATCCTTGTTTTGTCCTCTACATCTTAGCATGTTTAGTTTTCTCATTTGCCACTGTTTAATTGAAGTGATTTTTTATGTGAAAATGAGACCCTGCTCTTCTTGTTCTTATTTTTGATGACCGTTTTCACGTTGTGATCAAATTGACCCTGATTTCTATTTTTATTATGATGCTCATAATTGTCGGGTATATTTATATCCTTTTATTTAGCATACAAGTAACCTTGCATATTGCTCATCCATCACTTTATAATTGCATAAAAACTGACTAAAAATTGCATGCATCTTAGTATTGCATTTTAAATTGCATAGTTCATCATGTGGATCTGAAATTGAAAACTGTTCACACTTGTGCTTCATGAATCGAAATTTGATAAATAAATTAGGTAGATGTGTCCTTGCGTTCGACCTTGGTAGACTTGCCAAGTATAAATAGTCTACATCATTCAAAGGACTGTGGTTTTTGCTGGACCAAATTTACCTCCTATGCTACGACAATCTCACATTATTAATGAGGCAAATTCGACGTTCATCAAATGGCGTCGTTGTCGGGGACACAGCTTAACTTAATTATTGAATTTTGATTTTCTTTGTTGAATAATTTCAATATTTTCAGGTCTTCATTTCATGCATCATTTTTTGCATCTTATCTGCTGATTTAATTTCTCTGAGTGTTCTAACTTTTTTCTTTTGTGGCAGGGCCCATGATCATCAAGGACGCTTGATCCTCATGGAGGCGTGAAGTCGTGAGCTTCCGCTGAAGAGGCCGCAAAAGAATCTGTGAAGAAATTCTAGGATTTTAATCAGTCAGATTGCATTGCATACTGTACAAAAAAAACTTGCATTTGCATATTTATCTTCAGTTCTTGCGTGTTGTAAAAAAAAGAAGAAAAAAAGAAGAGGTAGATCACTCTATGATCTACCCCCCCCCACACACCTACACTTACACATACACACTCAACCCCACCATCTCCCCCTGTATATTTCTCTGTGTGTGTGTGTGTTTCTATATTTCACGATCCCCCTCACCCTTGTATCATAGTACACCCCCCCTAATTCAGACCTTAATTAGGCTATTTGTAGCCTAAGTATAGGGGGGACCTGCCTGCTCATCCCTCCCTCGTACTGTCTTCTTATACTTAGGTCAATATTGACCTGAGTATAGGAGGATCCTCCTCCTCAGTTCCGCTATATCACCCTATATTTGAATCGAGCCTTGGCTTCATGGCTTTTGTGCTATGAGGACATAGCAAAATTTAAGTATAGGGGGGTATACCGTATATTATTATATATTTACTTTAGCCTTAGCTCATGTTTTTAAAACTTTTGAGAATTTGTTTTCGGGCTGGTTTTTGGTAAACTTGTGAACTGAGTGTTGTAAAAGCCTTGTAAAAATTGCTTATTAAAATTGAGGGATTAATTGTTGTAAATATTCCTTTTCAAAAAAATTGAAAAAAAATCAAAAACCCTTCTTGGAATTTGACTCTGACTACTAGGCTTAGTAGACACTTTCAGTGAGGGAACCTCGGTCTCCCTTAGCAGAGTGGGTGGTTTAGAGGACACCGCATATGGCTCCGTCCTTAAGGATCACGGGTCCGTTTATCAGCCTGTACTTACACCCATACTGGCTGAGAGTGGATACTTTTATTTATTCGAACCTGGGCCAGTCATTGTTTCTTCAAAGAACTAAAAAAAATTCAAAATTAAAACCCATAAAAATCTGCAAAAGCCAAAATCACACAAAATTCACTAACCAAGGAGTTGGTGTATTCTTGACACATTTACACTCACTCAAAGCTTGAAGATTTTGAGGACATTGGATTTCTGGGATCTGGAGACTCTGAGTTAACATGCCTTAGTCATTAGGGTTTTTAAGACTTAAATATCCACACTTCCCTGGTTTGAAAGATTTGAGCGCTATATTACACTCTTCATCTCTACCTTCAAGAAAAATATGATCAGCACAGTCACTTCCACAACTGCATGACTGATGAGTTGAGTTGAGATATCACTTGAGGAACTAGGACCAGAGATTTGAGTTTAGACCCGATCTAATGATATTCGAGGATGGGGTAAAGTTAATGAAGGCTTCAGAAAACCTGAGTGTCAGCAAAACCCTAGCCAGTATGTGAACAAGATTCATATACTATCTCTTTGATATTTACCTATGTGCCAGGGTGTGATGAAACTTAATGGAAATTGTTGATCAGTTTGCGTCAACTTTTGGTAAAAGCAGTGGAGCTAGCCAACAAAAGAAATGAAATGTCACAGAAAAAGCTCTAAATACCAAAGTCAAATTACAAATGAGCTTCCACCAATGGCGAGCGCTCCCAAACATTTTCAAAGTGTCCACTTGGACCAAGCACTAATTAGGACCAAGGAGTCGGGCTGACACCACAAAAAGGGCTCTGCATCGTAAGCGATACAAGTCTGGGTGTTGAAGGTATCTTAGATACTCAAAAAAGACACACCCCGTTGTACTCCCAGAAAAACAAGTGCAGACGACTCCAACTCTCTTGACGGACACATTGATCAACAATATTAAAATTTACATGTGTTGAGTAAAAAGGCACTCGAGAGGCCCCTTGTTCCAATGTGAGGGTGAGAAAAACAGACACAATCCCATTACCTCCATCATCTATCCGTCCATCAACATTTCAAGTCTGACAAACTAATGAGACGGTTGACTGAAGCAAGAATAGACTTATTCCCTAGTATTGAGGATTAGGTCTAGAGGAGAGTCTTTGAGACTGGAACTTTGAGTGATGCATCGACTCGGCTCTCATGAAATGCAGTACATTAAATGTCATATCCTTATATTATATGTACAAAAAGAGAGTCTGATAATTAGAGAAGTTGGATTCCTTCTGACTAGAGCATGGATAAGCTAAGAATTTTAGGACCACTTAGGTCAAGGGTCTTCGAAAGATCGAGCCTTGAAAATTTCACGCGCACTGTCAGGAATTAATCCGACTCCTTAATTCTTTAGATGTTCGAGGACGAGCATGGTTTAAGTATAGGGGTATGATGAATCTCAAATTCATCATGCTAAAAGCCGCAAATTAAACCCCTGTCTTGACTAAACTAATAAAAATCATCTTCAATTCTTTATTATTATCATGTATCATATTGTGTATAATTTACATTTAAATTATTGCATTTAATTTTTCCTTGTATTTATTTTATCATCAAAAACCCCTAAAAAATAGGTAGAATAATTGTCTATAAATCACTGACATTTAAAAGCCTAAAAAATACAAAAACAAATCAAAGATAAAAAGCCAGTGTTTTTATCCCCCTAAAAATACTTTTTGTACAAATGACTTCTTTTGGCTTTTTGACCAACATGAAAGTTGTAGATCTCATCGAGACGAGCAACTTTCATTTTTGACTTTTTTCCTAATTTTGCCTCTAATTATTTCTTTTCTATTTATCTTTGTAATTGTACTTTGAATTTTTCTGATTGGGCCACGTGGCGCCCTCTGGGCCGCCCATGTGGCCCGCCTCCACTTCCGCCACCCGGCAGCCATCTGGGTTGTTGGATCTATTCACCCCCACCTTTATTTAAACCGTCCACCGCCTCTTCACTTCCTAGCCGTCTGATCTGTGCTCTGATCAGATCTAAGCCGTCCCCTAGCGCCTCGTTACCAGCCATCCGATCCGTCTTCCATCCAACGTCTCTCAAAATGCCACGTCATCCCGCTCTTTTGCACCGTCGATCAGCCCTATGATTTATTCTCCGCCGTTCACCTTCACCTCGCCTCCAGCCGACCGATCAGATCCTATGATCTGATCTCTACCGTTCCCCCGTGCTCCCATCCTAGCCGTCGGATCGCTAGATCCTACGGCTGGGAAGTCGTCTCCTACCTCACGTAACCCCCTTCCCCCCAGCCATTTCATCTCGCAACCCATCGCCCCCTTCCATTTTTGGAAGGCTCCTCTGACCTTCCCTCCTTGTCGTAATGACACCAATGCCTTCCCCGTTCTTCACCATCCTCGCGCGTCGCCCATAACACCCGCACCATCACTGCCACGCCATTAACCTCCATGTCAAAACGCCTCCCCAGCACGTAACCTCCGTTCTTCCTCCGCCTATAAAACCTCGCCCACCACCTCCATTCACCCTATCCACCATTCTAGGCTTAAGCCCATTCTCCCCCGCCCCTCCGGTGACAGCGGAGGGGGCGGTGCATCGAGGCGATAACGACTTCTCGCCCGGTATCGACCCACGACCACATGGCCGTGTTGCGGACGCCACCAGGCTCCGCCGAGCTCCGAGTCCCGGCTGACCTCGCTGGGCGACGACCCGAGGCTTCTTGAGCCTCAGCCCAAACCTCTCCGCCACCGGATTCTCCTCTCCGACGAGGTCCCTCCTTCCCCCTTCTTTTCTTTGATTTTTTCCATCCTTATCACTCGCCGTTACCCTCATCTGACCATCCCACAAACTCCACCCGACCACCAACATCCTCGCCGACCCCCTTTCCCTTCTCCAAAACCTTCCCCGCTCCGACTCCTTTCTTTCCTTGCTCCGCCGGGGAAGAAGCCACCGGACACCGCTCTCTCCGCCCCCACGGCCATCACTCACCTCACTCACATCCACTGCATGCTTCGGTTATCGTCTAACATATGCGGGACCTTTAATGGCCGGAGATTTCATCGGTGACACTTCAGGAAATTCTCCTCTGGCGAAGCTCCTTCGACCATCACCTCTGACCAGCTTTGGATCATCGCCACACCTCCAGGAGCTTCGCCAACCCATCAGCAGCCTTCGCCAAACCCCAGATGCAGACATGATGAGCGGCGGAGCCACAGGTAGGTCGCCGGAGTCCCGCCTTCTCCGGTGACCTGCGGAGGAGCACGTAGAGCAGATACCGTCCGATCATCTGGATCGGACGGTCGTGAGGACAACATGTGGCGACTCCAGACTCCATCCGAGCCTCCACGCTGAACCTATAGGCTCAGGAGGACCGAACCTCGAGCCGAACCTCCAGACTACGCCACGTGTCCCGAGCCACAGGCGTTGTCCCGAGCCTGGTCCCTCACGTGCAGCACACGTGAGGTGCTGGGTAATTTATGCGAAAGACCCTAGAAGATCTATCATTTGCAGAATGGTCCCCAGGCACGTGCCTCACGTGCGTGCCTGGGTATTTTACAGGGATGCCCCGCTGGTTTCAGATGTTTACAAAAAGGCCCTCGTGCATGGATAATTTACACAGGGGCCCAAGCGATTTCTTTTTTTTTGCATTTAGGTCCTTCCAGGGACCTAAATGCAATATTTATCCTTTTATTTTCTTGCATTACAATTATGCCCCTGCATTGTTTTCTTCATAACTTGAGCATCGTAGGTCCAAATTGCATGATTTTAGTGTCGTTTTGATCCTTGTTTTGTCCTCTACATCTTTGCATGTTTAATTTTCTCATTTGCCACTGTTTTAATTGAAGTGATTTCTATGTGAAAAATGAGACCCTGCTCATCTTGTTCTTATTTTTGATGACCGCTTTTCACATTGTGATCAAATTGACCCTGATTTTTATTTTTATTATGATGCTCATAATTGTCGAGTATATTTGTATCCTTTTATTTAGCATACAAGTAACCTTGCATATTTGCTCATCCATCACGTTATAATTGCATAAAAACCGACTAAAAATTGCCTGCATCTTAGTATTGCATTTTAAATTGCATAGTTCATCATGTGGATCTGAAATTGAAAACTGTTCACACTTGTGCTTGATGAATCGAAATTTGTTAAATAAATTAGGTAGTTGTGTCCTTGCATTCGACCTTGGTAGACTTGCCAAGTATAAATAGTCCACAACATTCAAAGGACTGTGGTTTTTGCTGGACCGAATTTGCCTCCTATGCTACGACAATCTCACATTATTAATGAGGCGAATTCGAAGTTCATCAAATGGCGCCGTTGCCGGGGACACAGCTTAACTTAATTATTGAATTTTGATTTTCTTTGTTGAATAATTTCAATATTTTCAGGTCTTCATTTCATGCATCATTTTTTGCATCTTATCTGCTGATTTAATTTCTCTGAGTGTTCTAACTTTTCTCTTTTGTGGCAGGGCCCATGATCATCGAGGACACTTGATCCTCATGGAGACGTGAAATCGGAAGCTTCCGCTGAAGAGGCCACAAAAGAATCTGTGAAGAAATTCTAGGATTTTAATCAGCCAGACTACATTGCATACTGTACAAAAAAAACTTGCATTTGCATATTTATCTTCAGTTCTTGCATGTTGTAGAAAAAAGAAGAAGAAGAAAAAAGAAAAGGTAGATCACTCGATGATCTACCCCCCCCCCCACACACACACCTACACTTGCACATACACATTCAACCCCACCATCTCCCCCTGTATATCTCTCTCTCTCTCTGTGTGTGTGTGTATATTTCACGAACCCCCTCCCCCTCACCCTTGTATCATAATACACCCCCCATAATTCAGACCTTACTTAGGCTATTTGTCATGATCTTGAATGGGAGATACCAATCAGGCGGCTGAAGGACAGGAGCCTCAACAACTAGACTTTTGAGAATCTCAAATGGTGTAAGACACTTATCATCTACAATGAACTCGGTGTCTTTTGTCAGCAAATCAGTCAATGGTCGGGCAATCCATCAACGGCTCCTACTCGAAGGGGAGTGGAGGAAGCACTGCCAATGACTGATATTGTTGGTACACCACCATATAAGTGTCTTGAGATGGTGATGGCTAAATGTACTGGTGTTGCGGTTGCTGGAACGGCTCCGCCTGGATGTGGTGAACCTGTCTGTATTGGGCAGAGTGCTGGGTCGAGCTGTTGCAGCTAGGGTCAGACCGTGACCTTAGACGGGGTTGAGAAGCCGCCTATACCTCTTGGAGACACATGATCTGGGTCTTCAGGTCACTCAATGTCTGTGCCAACTGATCGATCTGCGTCATGCCCTGGCACTGCTTCTTCTCGATAATCTCGATGCGCTAGCTTCTCGCTGATGATGCCCATATCAACGGCCGACGACTCTGCATGTGCTGTAGCTGCTGAAGAGGTGGATGGACCTACGTCGACCCCTGATATCCTGTGATAGGTCACAGCCTGGGGCGGGGGCTTTGGCAATCTCCTCATATAGTGTAGAGACAGGTCTAGGACATGATCATGTAGTTCTTGACCATCTCCTCATATATGGCCCTGACCTATTCCTCGTCTTTGGTAAAATAAAAACCCCTACAAGAAGCGTTCACAAGCCCCTGCAGCTTCGGTGTCAGCCCACAGAAGAAACTCTAAACTAAGTTGGGCTTGGAGATGTCATGGTGTGGACACCGATCAATGAGCCTACGGAAGAGGTCCCATGCCTCATGGAATTGCTCGTTGGGAAGCATGGAGAAGTTGTTGATCAAAGCTCTAGCTGCATTCCTCCGGTCAAGTGGATAGTACTTGTTCAAGTACTCGTTCCGGAGCTGTTCCCACAAACTGACGTATCTCCCTAAATGTTTCATCCAATAGGCTGCTCTGTTGACTAGGGAGAACGGAAAAGCCATAATCTTGATGGTGTCCTCATCCATGTATCTGTCGTGGATCGTGCTGCAGATCATCTCGAATTCTTGCAAATGCAGATGCGGCTCTTCGGTGGCAATCCCATGGAACTTGGGGATCAACTAAATCATCTGAGGGGGAGCTTGAAATCTTCCAGGATTGCCGGAAGCTAAATCCAATGATGTGTCAGAGTCACACCAGGGTTGTGCAACTCTCTCATCGGCCTGGCTGGTCAGACTGGCTCCTGTGGCTCCTTTGGACATCCTCCATCTCCTCCTCCCAGCTCTGGTATCTCTCCACCATCTGGTCGGTTATGCTCTCTGCGATCAGATTGCATCTGAGCCATCTCTCTACACATGTCTGCCATAAAAGCCCCATGGTCTCTGATCTGTCTCTGCATCGTCTCCAAGGAAGCTAATAGGGTGTTGTTGATGGTGCCCTGATCTAAAACATAGTCTGAGGTTGCCCATCTGTGCGCTCCTCGTTGCTGGCCATCTCTTGGGTCTCTGCAAAGGCAAAAGACCCGAACTCAGGTGCCATCAAATAAATGAATATCTGCTTCGGTCTCTGCTTGGGCACCTCGAGACTGGAAGAAGGGTGGTCGAGAGGGAACAGGGCGGAATCGAACTCAAGTTCAGAGAGCGGGTCTGGGCTCTCACGAACCAACCTAGATGAATGGGTCGTAGTGCTTGAAAGCGGTGCAACCAAGGGCTGCCTAAGGGACCTCTGGGCCATCATCGTGATCTAGAGAAAAGGCGGATGGGATCTGGAAACAAACAGGATCAGCAAACAAACCCTCAATTCACCTACTCAACACTGAGAGCTGATGACCGTAAAGGTTCGGTCTTTTATATTGTCAATTTTTAGGTGAAAATTCAGTCTAGCAGGGCGATTAAGTGAGCTGGTAGGAACTTGATGCTCTCAGGAGACCGCCCCATTCCCAAAGCTATGTCCTTCCCAGCCAGTATAAGTTGCAGACTATTTACCATCTACGCGATCAACTTGCTCTGTTAAGGATGTCGCGACCCGCTAACCGGAGACCAGAGAGATCCTCACTAGAGAACGACTAGCCCCAAGACCAGTAGTCTGATGAGAGTTCAGATATGGCTCTAGCCTAGTGTGTGGGTCACTCTCTCGTACAAGCAAACCAAACAAAGAGGGAATTGCTCTCCCAAGACAGATTTTTAGATGAGGTGTCTTTTAACGTCAAGTTTGTTTAGCAGTCCCAATTTTATGATTATCACTTTTTTAGGTATTTTCAATAATCAAGAAAACACCTAATGATTTTTTCGATCTCATGATTATTTAAAGTCTAAAATGGGAGGAGAAGTCAAAAAAACCGATGCGCACTCAAACACAATGATGCATGCAAAGTAAGAGATGCATACCTGTCACCGGCACTCTACATGCAAGGTGATCCGCACATAAATTAAAAGACAGAAATAAAACTATCATATATGATGCAAGAAGAAAACGACCTTAGATGAGCAATTTCTACATGTGAAGAACTGTAACTAACTGGTCAGAGAGAGAGAGAGGTCAGAGTCCGATCTCTGATGTCGATCGGTGTCCGCCATAATGGATCCTACACGCGCTGTATACGACCTGTAGCAGTACGTGACCTCTCAAGCAACCAAGTTAACTTTTTATTAATTATTTTTATTAAGGTCTAATTATGAACTATAGGTGCAAGCAGATAATTAGGGGTTAGGACTTAATCAATTACGTGACAATCACAAAAATTTCTAAATCTAGGGACCAAATTATTCGTGAATCAAAATAAAAGAAAAGACAATAAAATCAAAATCGGTGAAAACCGCGGTGAGGTCCCCCGAGTACACTAGTGCTTGGCAAAACAGACCCCGATAAAAGCTATGTCCAAAAATGTCCAAGGTCCCTGTATTATAACAATAATAATAAGGCCGAAAAGAAACTAACTACTCTATCCTATATAACTGAGCTCCTCCTGTCCTCCTGCTCCTCTTCGGGCGTGGATCCTCCAACCAAAAGCCGCAAACTCCTCGGACAATCCCTCGCACAGAAAGTAAAATAGAAAAACATCAAAAAACAATTATAACAGATAGAGGATAAAAATGAATAAAAAGAGAGCAAATAGAAAAAGAAAGGAAAACAGAAAACCGACTACTAAGCCGTGCTCCCTGGCAACGGCACCATTCTGGTGAGCGCTCTAGCGATCGAGGCTAAGTGATATCAAAGGTCGTTGCGACCTCAACCACCGGAGCCGGGCTCAACAAGAAAACTAAGATCACGAATAAAACAATCAAAAAACGAAATCGAATGTAGTGGTCTCTGCTATTTATTTAACCTGGTATAATGACCAGGGTCGAACACAAGGAGCACGAGCGAAGCCTACGAAGTAGTCTATTCAGCAAATAAAAGACCTATTTTTGTAATTTTTAATTTGCAATATATATATATATATATTATAGAACAAGCAAGTAATTAAGGCTCAAAGTGAACTTCAACAATTTTTATTAGGATATAAAAATGCTCAAAATGGGAATTAAAATTATTTTTATGTTTTCTAAATATGCACATGTTTTTGGTAATTTTTTAAGGTTTTTCTGATTTTTATATAAATTTATAAAAATGAGATAAAGTTAAAATAGAAAAATAGTGTACATCCTAGACTAGAAGGCAACTTTAAAATATCTAAAGTGCCCCAAACATCCTGGTTGCAATTTTATGTTAAAATAGATAACATTATCTAACTACATAAATTAAAAACTCGTTTTTTTTATTTTTGTAGAATTTTTAATGATTTTTATAAATTTTTGGTCTTTTTCTATTTTTAAGGTGTTATAAGGGATAAAATCACAAAATTGGTATTGAAATAAAAGCACACAACAACAAGCACACATAAATTTTTATAGAATTTTTAGGACTATTTTTCTATTTTTTTTATGTATTTTCTAAAATAGACAGACATGTTTTTAAGGATTTTTTATTTTTAGAAAATATCAAATAAACTTAAATCAAGTCACAAAAATTACAATAAATGCTACACAATAGCAGGAGCTATGTGTAACTTTTGTAGAATTTTCGGAGCTAATTTAATAATTATTTGATTTAAAACAACGGACACAGGTTGTAGGGACCTGTATGTAATTATCCTAAAGTTTCCAGGGTGAATATTAATGCAAACAAAAAGCTTAAGTATATCAGTGCAAAAATTCCAGCCTCACACGCACATGCCAAATAAGTTGTTCACAGGGATATTAATGCAAATCCAGAAAATATTTCATTCAAATATTAACCATCAGAAAGTGCAGGACAAGAAATGCAAAAATACCACAATATCACGTGGGCAAGCACGTGTCTTCAGGTTCATAGGACTAAAAAGTAAATACTGAAAATAAAGGGGACAAATATGTAAAAAAGTTCAACTACAACTTTTATTAATAAACTAGAAAGTAACGCATGAAAACTACAGGGAAGAAAATGCAATATACCCTCAAGGTACGTGAGGAGGGCGCGGGTGATGGCACATGGATGGTCGGTCATTCTTGCATTCAGTCCACCTTTTCATTAGTTTGTTAGAGTTGAAAATGTAGATGGTCGGTCAGCTGATGGAGGGTATGGGTTTGTGTATTTTCTTCTCTCCCTCACATTGGAACAAGGATCCTCTCGAGTGCCTCATTACCCAACACATGTATTTTTTGTTTGCTGATCAATGTGTCTGTCAAGAGAGCTTGGAGTCGTCTACATTGTTTTCCTAGGAGTACACAGAGGTGTGTCCCTTTTGAGTATCTAAGATACCATCGACACCCAGACTTCTATCACTATACAATGCAGAGCCCTTTTGGGGTGCTAACCCAACTCTATGGTATTAATAGCTTTGATCCAAGTGGACACTTTGAAGTGATTGGGAGAGATCTCCTTTGATTGAAGCTCTTTGAGAATGACTTTGTATTTGAGAGCTCTTTTCATTCATATTTCTTTTCTTTTTGGCAGGCTAGCTCCACTGCTTTTATCAAGTTGGTGCACACTGATCAACAATTATTTAGTTTCATCATGCCCTGGCACAAGGTCAATATCAAACGATAGCATGAGAACTTGTTTACATACTGGCTAGGATTTGTTTACACTCAGGTTTCTTGAAGCCTTTATAAACTTTATCACATCCTCGAGCATCATTAAATCAGGTCTAGACGTAAATCTCCAGTTCCAGTCCCTTAAGTCAAACCTCAACTCATCTCATCATTCATGCAGTGGTGAAAGTGATGTGCTGATCATATTCTTTAGAAGATAGATATTGAGAGTGCAATATAGCGCTCATATCTTTCAAACTAGGGAAGTGTGGATTACTAAGTTTCAAACCCTAATGACTAAGGCTGATTAACTCAGACTCTCAAGACCTCAAAAACTAAGTGTCTTAAAGTCCTCAAGCCTTAAGAGATAGTGAGAATGTAGGGAATACACCAACTCCAAAGTTAGTGATTTTTGTAATTTTTTATTTTACAATTTTTATGGATTTTTTGTAATCTTAAGAGAAATAATGACTAGCCCAAGCTCATATGAATAGTTGCATCCACTTTCAGCCAGTATAGGTGTCAGTATGGACCGTTAGATGGTTATCCGTATTACTTCAAGACGGTGCCATTCACATTGTCTTTTAACCACCCATTTTGCTAAGGGAGATCGTAGTTCCCTCATCGAGAAGTAGCTACTCATTTTTAAGCTCAGTAGTCAGAATCTCTGCTAAAGAAAAGTTTTTTTTCAGTTTTTTTGGAATTTAGAATAAGGTTAGAAGAACACATATTAGTCTCTATTAATCCATTAATTTTTGAAAACAAACTGAAAACATTTTTCAAACCATGTCACATAATATATAGATTTTCCAAATATTTTTCAAACAGTTTTCTAAACGAGTTAAATCCCATTTTTCAAGCCATTGTCAAATATTTTTCAAAACAATGTCACGTAATTAAGAAAAAGTTTCAAAGCTTTTACAAATATTTTTATGAAAATTAGTTTACAAAATAATATACCTAGCCCTCATATTTTTCAAAAATGTTCAAAAATTTCAAAATATGAGCTATAGCTAAAGTATATATGAAATATATGTGATGCACCAGCCTATACTTAGCTTTTGCTATGTCCTCATAGCTCAAAGTGATATGAAGTCGTATCTCATGCCAAAATATATAAGAGCATACGAGAACTGACTTGGGATCAAATGAGTAGAGAAGGTGACAAGGGGCTCGGATCCCCCTATATACTTAGGCTGAGAAGAGCTTAAGTAGAGAAATATGCAATGAGGATGAAGGAACCCCAAGTGAGCACTCATAGAATGTACGGTGTTCCCCCTATACTTAGACTGAAGAGTAGCCTAAGTATTTGGATGAACAATTAAGGTTAGGGAACTGGAGAATTATTAGGGTTAGAGGGGTAGTGGATTAACAAAAAGGAGTGAATCTGAGGGGATGTGGATGGAATGATTAGGATTACGGGAGGGTTGAGTGACAAACACATTCAAGCTCAACCAAGCAAGCAATGATACCCATGATTTCACCACCTTCACACATGAGGGCCACAAAGGTTCAACCGATTTTATCTTGTCTATTTTAATTAGTGATCATCCAAATTTCGAGTCTATTACGCATGGTTTAAAGATAGGTTTAGGGCACTATCCTAGGGATACATCCTCACCTCTCAAGTTTCAGTCACAAGCTGTGTACAATGTGGGTATTGCTCTCCCATAATCCAAGGTTCATTGTATTCCATTTTATTTTTGTCGACTTGCATTAATAATCCCATTTTTTTGCTTCAGGTTATAACTGTATTGAGGTAAGCACATATCAAGCATTCATCATCTAATGACCATTCTCAAATTCCGTTAATATCCTAAGTGATAAATCTAGAGGAAGATCGAGAAAATTGATGCATTCGTGAAATCCATGATGCATGCTTGAGAGAGAAACTTATAGTGCCTCCATCATTCTCCATGCACATGCAAGACTGTATTAAAAATTGTAACACTATATATATGCAAATCGAGGGAACCACGCCTTAAACATGATACTATTAGTGGAAAGAATTTGAGTTAATTTTGGGCTAAATTGATCGATGTTTATATGTGTTTAAATGAATCAAGGAGAAGAAGTGAATTCTCCTCGGTCCTTATTTATGTGTCCTAACCTATGAATCAAGCACATGATATTTGAATGGGGAGCTAAGAGAGCTGCGTGCCTAACCCTAAGTTCAAACACTCAAGTGAAGCCCCACTCGGATTGGGGTGAAACAAGCTCCATACAGCATATGTAATGTCCAAGTTCATGTACACACGCGAGCCCTCAAACGAGGACCGCTGGAAATGCAATTTACAAATTTATACAAAAAATGAATGCATGAACAAAGTGCTAATTTAATTCCTTGATTTCTTGTGGGTTTCTTCTGTGGCTCCTCGCAGCGGGAGATCCCAACTCCACACTTCCATGTTGATCGAGCATACTCCATCTCCACGAGCTCTGCTACAAAAGAAAAATGTCAAAAATATATCAAGAAATTTAATCAACAAAAATGATGCAACAACAGACACAACGTGAAGACCTAAATTTGCGAAAATAGCTAACTCAAAATAATACAAAAAATCTAATAAATAAACTAGGATGAGCCTGATAACAGAGGATTTGTGAGGGTCTAAAATATCCTCACTCATAAAAGCAAAGATAGAATGTCGCTGACGCGATCGCTCACGAAACCTCGTGTCAATCAACAATTAATTTACAATATATAAGGAAATGAAGAGCAAAATATGTGGAGTTAAAATTTATTATAACTCTACAATGGATGTGTATAGGTGTAAGTATTGTAGAGGTCGAACACAGGGAGCAAACGGTAGATCGGGGAAAATTAATTCCAAAATGTGTGTTCCTCTTGTCTATGTGTCTTTTTATGGGTTTTTTATTTTCTATTTTTATGGGATTTTAATTTTTATCTCTTTTTTATTATTAAATTTTTAAATTTTATTTTCTTTTTATATTTTTTGATTTTAATTTCGTTTTCTTTTTAATTTATAATATAAGACTATATAAGTCTGTAAATATAATGTAGACTAAAATAATTATAAATCTATTAAAAATAAATAAAAGTAGTGGAATTAAATGTTATTGGGTTTTAAATAATTTTTTATTATTTTTGTGATTTTTTTTATAGATTTTTCTTATTTTTTTCGATTTTTAAAGTAAAAAATATCCCAAAAGAGGGAATAAATAAATAGGCCAAATTGTTTTGGAATTTAAAAACAATAAAGTGTCCAATATTTTCCAAATCAATTTTGTTATTAATATAAAGAAAATTATAAAATAGAAATAAATATTTTTGAAGTTTTTGTATATTTTTTTATATTTTTATAAAGGATTTTGGAGCTTTTTAATTTTTATGTTTTCCTTTTTCTTTTTATGGTTTTTGGGTTATGAAATTATAAAATAAATAGATAAGAAAATCATATATTTTTAGGAATTTTTTTGAAAATGTTTTATAATTTTTTGGTATTTTCTAAGTCAAACAGGGGCTTTTGTGCTCTTTTTGATTTTTATAAAATAGGAAAAAAGTCCTAAAAAGAAAAACTAAAAATGTAATGTGAAAGTATGTGCAAACATGCACAAATACTATATTTAATAAATAGAAAACATCCACAAAATTTAATGTCCTCATGGATAGGGCATTTATGCAATTAAAATAAAGTGTGAGGTTTTTCTTGCAAAATATCTAAAAAGTTATAACTAAAGATGAAAGTTTATGTACTAAATACAAATAAAAAACTCGTGAGGGATTTTCTGCAAAACACCACCTCGCGCAGGACTACACGTGAGGTGATGTGGACTAAACTAAATAGCAAATAAATAAAGCTTAGGGTTCTGTTTGTAAATATTACAACAATATTAAAATGTGCAAAATAAATTACAGGAATGAATATAAAAGCTACAAAAATCAGGGGAAATGTATGCAATTTATCCTTTAATCGCCTAATCCAACGTTTAAGGGTGCTCCACTTGTTCACATGGCGCACACAGGTCGTGTAATGCCGCTTCAGCGTGAAGGGCTAGGATTAGATCCTAGGATTGACATCGATAGCCGAGGCTTGGTTGATCCAACGATGGTTGAAGGATCTGGTAGCTGCTAATGGTCGGACGACCCATAAGATGCATTGAAGAACAACGGAAGAAATCACCTTGGGCGAGTTTCGATCGAGCACTACTCGTTCCTCCGACCTCCTCGTGAGCCTACGGCTAGCTCTTCACGTTCCTGCAACTATGACGAACCTCCGAGAGGTCTCAATTGTATCCAAGGGCTACAGACCGAGCCCCCAGAGCTCAAGATACTCCAGCGACCTGGGAGGCTTTCCAGACAAAATCGGCCCCTTAGATGGCATCCTCTGCTCCAGCGACCTGCATAAAAGCATTATCGGGTCGAGGGCAAACTGCCTTGACCCTTCAGAGGGTGGAATGGAGGCATTACGAGGTGTGCCAACAGCTACTCCGATGAGGGGAGGAGGTGGAGCGCTGAGATCTTGCTCCAGAAGTAGGCAAGTTGAATGAGATGGGTCATGGCGTTGGAATCGACAAGGAAACGAAGTGAGGTGGATGGCGAGACGAAACAAGGTCAGATCATGGTGGGGATGTTCTTCGGAGGTAGCCCCTGGTGAACTATGAAGAGGGTATTTAACGCTAATGCGATGAATCAAAAGCTAAACAAAATGCATGAAATAAAACCTACGACTAAAAAATAACTAAAATGCAAAGAAACAAACCTCGAGCGGTGCTAGGCCGTGAGATGACTACCTCACACCGACGAGCAGCGAAGAAGGCTGGGAACTACCCCCACCATGCTTCTTCCTCCCTGCGAAGAGCGGGGAGATCCTCCTGTCACAGGGAGATCAACCCAGATGCACCCTGAGGGGTCTAATGCGAGGGAAAGCTAACCACAAATGGGAGGAAGGCAAAGGGGGACTTATGTACAGGGTGTGAATGGGCGAGGTTAGAGGAAGAATCATGGGTGCGTCAATGATCCTCTGCCCTGGGAGACGAGTCGACGTGGATGGTGGATGAACATTGGTCAAGAGTTATGAAGGAAGGACATCCCCTCGATCCACATATTGAGGGGGGATAGAGAAGTAAGGCGGGTGGCCATTCTGACAAGGCTAGGAGGGAGGTCAGCTGAGTTGACCTAGGTCAACTGATGAAGCAACCTGGTTGGTCCAAGGGAGGTCAGCAAAGTTTACCTAGGTCAACTGACAACACAACCTAGTTGGTCCACGTGGACCAACCAGGAAAAACTAAACCTAAAATTATTATAAAATCGATAATAATTAATAAATGATTTTATTAAATTAAAGTTATAAAAATAAAAAAAGGTTTGTTATTTTCTATAGCATTTTAATGTGGTTTTTATTTATTTTAAGGAGTTAATTTATTACAAGTTCATTTTTTGGGTTTTATTTATAGGTGTATTAATCTATGTTCTGGATATTTTATTTTTTATTTTTGATTTTGTTATTTTATTCTCTTATTTATATATTTATAACTTATTTTTTATACAAAAACATATTTTATTGTATTTTCTGATATTATTTGTACACTTAGATAAAAAGCAGTATTAAATATATAGGTATTTCATCTATGTATTTTTATACACTATTTATTTTTATGTTTTATTTATGGTTTTATTCTATTTTAAATATGTACATATATTATACATAATATTTACAAAATTATATACATATGAAATTATAAAAGAATAACTAAAATGAATATTTTATTTAGGTAAACTATACAATAGGGGTCCAAAACCTAACTTTCACTCCTTAACTCCAAATTAAATGCAACCACCTTCATTAAATTGCTTATTAAAAGTTATATATAATTAAAGGTGATTTCAATACATTTTGAGTTTTTATTTAGGGGATATGTGTTTGGGAAGTTTGGGTTTTGGCTTTTTATTAAGGGTATAAATTGTACACCGTATATTATTTTTCTATGAAATAAATTTTATATTTTTCTATATATTATTATCTACAACTTTCATATACAAAGTTTCTTTATTTGAGGAATAAAAAATAAAAAATAAAATAGGTCTCAAAAATGGATTATTGATGAATAAAAGAATGGAATTTTAATGGATTTTTGGCCCTGATCTCCCCCTATTTTATTCCTTGTCGAGCTAGTCATCAAGATGCCTTTGTCTCAAGGTTTAGGGTCATAAAATACCTTTGGAATTTTATTCTTTTTATTTTCTTTTTATTTATTCTATAATTTTGGCATTAGAAACAATATTTTATACATAATAAATGGAATAAAGAATGAATTTTAGTTTATACAAAATAATGCAATTTACTTGCATTAGCTAGGTTTTAAGACCAAAATGATAGTATAAAGGTGATGAGATGAATTTAATTTTCAAACTTGTCTTCACAAAATCAAAGTTTGGAGCTTAAATTGGACCTTTGGATTTTAGGTGTGGTCGGAACCTTATTGGGAAATGGATTTGAAACACAATAGCCTTCGAGAATCCCAAAACTCTGCTCAAGTCTCAATAATGGCCAGGTCAGGACAATGTGTGAGATATGTAGCTCTCCTCAGCTGAAGTAGTAAAAGTCAGTCTTTGAGGGTGAAGATAGGGGACTCTTTCATCAACAAAACAACCAACCACGGATACCGGTTCCAATTGAGGAGGGAGGGAGCTAGAAGGCTTCAACATGATGACCCTAATTCCCCAATCCAACAACTCTTTCCTCGAGAACCGGTGTATTCTCTTCTAAGTTCAAGTGACAACCAACTCAATAAGAGGATGTGGAGAGAAGAATGGATGGTAGCCAATGTAGATACCTATAATAGGATTTTTGACCAGTATAGCCAAGTCATCCAGCTGCAGGCTCACAAATGTATGACTTTGAAGCTCAAGCTTGCTTATTGACTATATAAATATATACACTTCGACAAGCATTTTATTTTCAATAAGGCTTGTACACCTTTTTGGAGTTTTTGATTGATTTTTTTGAATACTATATAAAACATCATTTGCATACAAACTTTTTCCTCTTGAGCCAGTAGACTATCCCTCTTTTGAAACTTTATTGCAACCACAACTTATCTTTAGACCTCGTCGCTACTGTATCAGGTTGGGGTACAATGACCACAAATGTGTGACTTCTGATGTTTTAATTGACTTGTGTCTCATGCCGGCAAATCCAACCTTCTACCACTTCAATCGAGGTGAGCAAAGTGAAAAGTGTAGGTGTGGAAGCTAGGGGATTATTAACATGAGTCATGCGTGTGCTCGAAATACTCTACTTAGGCAGTCAAGACGACACTGAACAAAATCTCGTGATCTCAAAGAATTAAGTCAACTAAACATGAAGTACCTCAATTCCAGTTCCTATAAGGTTCTTGTGATTAAGTATATTTAAGGTCCAACCAAGCTCCGATCTTTAGATTTTATTTTGACTTATTCAATCTTTAAACTCAATATGAAAAATGCAAATGCTATGCACAATGTAGAAAATATTTTTGTGATGCAATTTTCAAAATTTGAAGTTTTATGGATTTGAAAAATATTTTGCAACTTTTATGCAATTTTTGAAAATATTTTACAAATACTTTTGGGATTTTCAATTTTACAAATTTTAGGGATTTTTCAAAATAAATTTTTTGGCAAAAGAAATAGGTACAAATATTTACATAGGAATGCATCTTATATTTACAAGAGTTGGGTTTTTAAGAATTTACACAAGGTATATATATATGTATATATGTATATGTATATATATATATATATGGGCTTGGGGAGCTTGCACCATGCTATAGATAAGTTGCATGCACAGGTTTTTACAACCGTTGGATTGAGATGCATCGGAGGGTTTCTGCTTGTTCCACCTTCCCAAGAATACCCATTTCCCAAGAAACATAGGCGGAAGAGATAGTACTCGCCCTCCATTTAAGCGTCCCTCCTTTCCCTGTTAGCCCAAACACCCATCCCTCTCCTCTCATCGGTGCAGCGACCCGCGAGAATCCCCATGCACTCTTCCCCTCTCGTCGGTGCTCTTGTGCATGCCACCGACCTCGCAGGTACTCCCTCCGTCCTCTCAAACCCCCACGACACCTCTGCCTCCCATCTCCGCCCATACCTTCATTTCCCCTTTCCCATCATCCCGCACGCCGCTTCTATCTCACACCTCGCCTTTCGCAATACCCACCTACCTTGCGACGACTGTAGCCATCTGCGCTAAGCGTGGAGACCGTGTGACTTGGACGTTCCCCCCTCTAGCTTTGCCTACCCGCATCATTCCCTATGGTGAGCGGTCCACCGCCAACCCTCCTGCTCTCGCGACCGCTGCCAACCTATGTTGAGGGTTCAACGATGGCTCTCTGCCTTTCACGCCCTTCCACCTCTCTTCCGTTGCCACCATCGTAGGTGGTCGACCACTGCCAACCAACCTAAAGAACCCCCCACAAGTGGCCAGGCACCATTTTAGTCTTATGGAAATTTGGTTTTGTGACTTGATTTTTTTGCATAATCATATTCCATTGTATAGAACTAAACTGCATATAAAAAATATACCTTCTAGTGTAGTGATTTCATTGAAAGTATGAATCATCTCTTATTAGTGATGGGTTCTAGAATCTTTGGGTTTGTCTGGTCTATGTTCTTTAAGATGTGGCCCGATCGATATGAATCAATAAAATCATCTAATTTGGTATACGCGCAGTACAATTTCCATCTTCTAATATAATCCAATTGATCTCTTTCTTCGTAGAACTATTCAGAGTACAATGATGATAAAATGGTGTATTTATTTCCTTAAATAAGCCGATGTCTGAATCTTTAATAAACACAATACATCCAATGATGCATATTATCACATCATCGATTCTAATAAACATAGTATGTGGTGTCCTATCTGGTATATTAATTGGAAATGAGATTGTAATTCACATTGGCCATGCGAATCTGGTAGTTAAATGATGTACATTATCCTTGTTGTAGCAAAGGAGTACCTGCTTGATATCTACAATATGCGTTTACAATCTTGATTTGCACCATCAAAATGCATACTTATATTATTCATGGATAAATTTTTGTTTGAAATTTAGTAAAACAATTAACATATTATTGATTTATATGTTGGAATAGAATTGAATGTTCTTAGACTTCCTTGCATAGCATTCATTCATAAAGAGCTCCAAGAGTAGTGATTTAGGTAGACCATTATACTAACAATATTCTTTTTGTGATTTATGATGCAATCTTTGAGCTTCCTATGGACAAATTGCGATTTCAAAGGAAGGCAATGGTGGTGGTATTGTAGATGAGAAACATAAACAATCTATAATACAGTACAACCCCTTGCAATTATCAGCACGTACTAATATCTACAAAGAATTGTCATCACTGAGAGTTATGATCTGATCTCAGATAATAAATTTATAGAAAAGAAATATTCAAAATATAGCTTCCTGCCTCGGTATAGATTCATGTGTAATGCCTTAAGAGCAAAGGAGATTCATACATATAATATAAGATCATGCCATTATACAACTTGAACTATTGTGATGCCACAATCAACACATACATCTAACAATAAAATAAGCAAAAAAACCCCACTTAAGTGGTTCAACCCTCTCTTCTCTAGTCTAGTCTTGCCACATCAACTACTGATGTGGTGACTCCAATTGAATTCATCATCATGCATGGACTGTTCCCTATCTCCGTTGCTGCCACCCCTATTGCATCTTTCAAAGCCACGGATCTGATCTGCAGGCAACATAGAGGTTGCATCCTAAAAATCATAACAAGACTCAGAATTATTGTGAAAATGATGCATTTCATGTATTATGATAAAGAATTTTTAAACTGATATGCTATCAGATGGGACTCACAGAATCAGAAATCCAGTAAAACAGTTTGTAACCCATTTGCAGACATGAAAGCTGAAATATACTTATGGAAGAAGGTAGTCTTTTGCATTTAGATTCCAACTGATATGAAATAGACAAAATCAAAATGGTATTACAATGGATTAGTAAAACGATAGACATCAATTATTTGTTATGTTTTCTAGTAATTTTTTAGATTATACACACATGCAAAGGATGAAAATCTTTCAGTAAACTAATAGACATCAATTATTTATTATGATTTGTAATAAATTTTTAGACTATACATTGGCAAAGCGCATCTAACATCGTATCCACAAATTACAATCAAATTTGATTTTAAGTCTATCATATCAAAAGCCTTCAGCTGCCAAGTACTGCATAGAGTCATAGACCACCACATTGTATCTTTAAGTGAATCTGATTCAACAAGATTTGCACATGAAAGTAGTGAAATTGAAAATGGGCACATTTTATCAAATTATTAATTATTCAAAGAACGAGTTGGCAACTTTAATAAATTGGAATCAGCTTAATCCACATCTTCAATCACATGACAATCAAACTTGACTCATAGTTTTCGAAGTAACTGGCATCCAGATTATAAACGGATAAAACCATCATCTTATAAATAAAGAAACAACAGTGACTTCAATAGGGGCTATAATTCCATAATAGTCGAAGACCAAGATATTATCCACTATTATTACCATATATTTATTATCCAATGACACTAAAATGATTCTAAAAACAATATCTCTAAGTAATGAAAGTAAAAAATGTTTATTGTAATTAGATGCAGAGATGCGAAAATCCAATTCTGTTCAACTGTCAGGAGTTAGACATCATACACGCCATACAACAACCGATAAAAGTGCATTCAGACAAACCTGACGATGCCGAAGAGGGATGGCAGACATGCAGCCGGAAGTGGCGCATGGGAGTGGTAGGAGAGGGGAGGTGTTGGTCACTTTGGAGGCACAAGGCGGAGGTGGGGCGTGGGAGTCTAGCACATAGGCGGTGCATATTGGGGAAGAGGTCACTACAAAAAAAATTGAGCTATAGTGACGGTTTTGAAAAAATCCGTCACTAAATTAGCCGTTGTTAAATATATAACGACGATATTATTCGTTGCGAAATGAGTTCGCGTACTTAAAATTAGCAACGAATATCATGTCTGTCATTATATCATTAACAACGGTTCACATAGTGACACTTATTCGTTGCTATTTTTCAAAATTTTAATTAATCGTCGCTAAATTTTGAACTAAAAAAATAGTGACGATTAGTTGAGATTTTGAAAAATAGCAACGGATAAGCATCGCTATATGGACCGTTGCTAATGATATAACGACAGATATGATATTCGTTGCTAATTTTGAGTACGAAAACTCATTTTGCAACGAATAATGTCGTCATTATATATCTAACAACGGCTAATTTAGTGACGGATTTTTTCAAAACCGTCACTATAGCTCAATTTTGTTGTAGTGAGTGTGAGGTAGAAGCGACGTGCATGATGATGGGAGAGGGGCCACGAAGGTATGGGCAGAGATGGGAGGTGGAGGTGTCGCGGGGATTTGGGAGGATGGAGGGAGTGCGTGCGAGGTCAATGGCATACACAAGAGCGTCGACGAGAGGGGAAGAGTGCATGGGGATTCTCGCAGGTCGCTGCACCGGCGAGAGGAGAGGGATGGGTGTTGGGGCTAACAGGGAAAGGAGGGAGGCCTAGACGGAGGGCGAGTACCATCTCTTTCGTCCATGTTTCTTGGGAAATGAGTATTCTTGGGAAGATGGAACGAGCAGAAACCCTCCGATGCATCTCAATCCAACAGTTGTAAAAACTGGTGCATGCAACTTATCTACACCGTGGTGCAAGATCCCCAAGCCCTATATATATGCAATTAGTAAAGAATTTTTGTGTAATGTATATATTCCTCAAACTTATTTGAAAATGATTTTTCAAACTTCTTTGAAAATTATAGTTCAAAATAATTTTGCAAATAATTTTTACAAATATTTAAAAACTATTTTGAAAAGATTTTTCAAATAATATATATATATATATAGATTTTTCAAATATTTTTGCAACCATTTTCCAAACCATTTGCAAATCGGTTTTCAAAACATTTTATTTTAAATAAAGAAATTTTCACAAACAAAATATTTTTACAAAGGTTGAACACATTTTATAAAACATTTTCGAAACAGTTTTCAAAAGATTTTTCAAAAGATTTTCAAACTATTTTTCAAACATTTTGCAAAACATCTTTACCTGATTTATTAATTACTATATACACAAAGAATGTTTTTAATGAATTTTATAATATATATAGTGTTTTAGCCATACTTATTGAAAATAGGAAAGTACGAGTCATGGCTAAGTATATAAAAAGTATATACGACCCCCCTATACTTAGCTTGAGCTATGTCATCATACATCAGAGAGAAAAAGAGGGCATAACTCGTACTGAGTATAGAAAAGCCTAAAGAATAACAAATAGGGAATGAAGAAAGAATGAACGAGAAGTCGACTGTCCCCGCTATACCTAGGATCAACTAATCTTAAGTATAGCAGACTGTACACAAGGCAGGGAGGGACGAGGGTGGGAATGAACATATCACACTCAAACTGTCTACCCCTATACTTAGGGTAAGATATCCCTAAGTATAGACAAGAAGAGGAGACAATGGAGGGGATAAAAGAATGAAAAACTCAGGGTGCACACCCCTTATACTTAGGACAAAGTACGTCCTAAGTATAGTAGTTGTCAAAAGGGGGCGACACCTTTTCGCTAGAAAAAGAAAAATGAAAATGAAAAGAAGAAATGAAGAAATGAAGAAAGAAGAAAAAGATCATTCAACTCATCTACCTTCCTCATATTTAAGACAGAGTACGCCCTAAGCAAGGCAAAACACGAGGACTGAGGTAAATGAGATATTGGGGTGTTTATACAGAGATCAAAGAAGGTTGAAAACGAACCTTCTTACGCGATTGCTGAGGAATGTATCTGACAAGTTAGAGGTCGATATTGGGGTCATCAACAGACGCAAACTGATCAGGATCGACCTCATGAGGTCCTCAGTGATCTCAAAGCGAAAATGCACAAACTGATTAGTGGAAGCAGTGTGGTCAGGTTCGGCCTTGGATGCCTCACTAGTCTCAAAATGAAATGGAGCGAACTCATCTATGGAAGTAGTAAGGTCAAGTTCGTCCTGTGAGATCTCAACTAAGTCATCATCAAAAGGCTTGAATTCCTTTATGAAAGCAATCAGATCAAATTTGTCCTCTTCATTCTCTACTATGTCTGCCCTCCGCTCTAGGGTGTCTACAGTGTAAATCTCGCAGATGCATCAATACATCGCCACTCACCTGAAGAGGGAACTCCAAGGTTTATGCTTTCCGAGTCTACCTCCTTGGAGAGGAATTCTCGGGTCTAAATGTCATTCAACATACAACAAAACTCTCTGATATCCTCATCAAGGTCATAGTCCTCGGAGTCAGCTAACATGGGCATACTCTCGTGGGGTGCAAGTCTCTAGTTAATAGTGGGTGCAGTGATCAACACATCACTCCCGATATCAGAATGGAAGTAAATCTCTCCAGATCCATAATCAATAACGGCTCTCGTAGAGGTGAGGAAAGGCCATCCCAAGATGATTAGAGGATGCCCCAAAGGGGTGGAGGTCTCCATGGGCAATACGACAAAGTCGACAGTGAAGCTCATGCCCTTAATCTGAATGACAACATTCTCTAGAATACCCTTCGACCTCTTTATCGATCCATCATTGAATTGGACAATCATCCTGGTTTTCTTGAGAGGCCCAAGATGAAGAGACTGTACCAACAAGAAGGGTATTATATTAATTGAAGCACTGTCGTCGAGGAGAGTGTAATCATGAGAATAATCAGACATCCTACAACTCACAAGAGGTGTGACAATGTTCCCTTTCCTAGTGTGTGGACGATGAGAGATGCTAGTGGCCATGGTCAAAACATGTTGCTCAGATCTGCTCCTTCGCTTTCTCTTCTTGGGTTTAGGAGCAGATAATTGAGTCATGGCCCGACTAAGTAGGGCTTCATTGATCTCATGAATAGCTTCCACTATGATAAATCCCATATTTATCATCATTTAGCACCAATTTTATTTCTCTTGCTTAAGTTTAATCACAAGATTCATTGACTAATTAACACTAATTACTAATTTGTGTGTTGTAGATAAATTGACACTATTTAATATATATTAATATAACCCTATTATTATGCTAATATTTTATGTATTTATTTCTCATTAAAAATAAAATTATATTTATATTAATATTGTATATAAATAAATTAACATAAAAACAAAATAAAAATATAAAAAATAAACAAAAGAAAAATCAAAGTTTTTTAATATTATTTTAATTACTATTTACTTTTTATCTATGTATAAATGATCAATGATCTCTTCGACTTCTACATAAAAGTTGTATATCTCATCGAGACTACAATTTTCATGTTCATGACTTTTTCTAATTCCCTTTCTATCTAATTGTTTCATATTTTTCTTTGATTTATTATTTTTTCTTCAATCCTGATTGGGCCACATGATGCCTTCTGGGCCACCCACGTGGCTCCTAATTGCTCCGCGACCCGCTCCCTCCCGAGATGTAAGATCCCCTTTGATATGGTATCATCCTCCCATGCCATCTGCTCTTAATCACCATCTGGTCATCTTTTCAACTCCATCGCTCGTTAGCGCCTGAATCTGCACCGTTTGATCGCATCCATCGGGCGCATCTCAGCCAATCTTCTGCGCCTAAATTTGGGACGTTAGATTAAGATAGAGCGGTCTGAGCTTCATCCCCAACCTCCAACAACCCCCTCTCTTCTCCACTAACCTCACCAACCTCCTAATTTCCTCCCATTATCCTCCCATCGTTAACCTCCCTCTCGTTCGAGCTTCATCACCAACCTCTATCCTGCTTGACCCAAATCCACGCAAATTCGGAATCTAAGCCTGAACCTAACCCCCATGGTAACTGGCAGTGGTCGAAACCACCGCATAGGATCAGCAACCTCCGCCTCATTTCCCCTTCAAATTCACCTTGACCAGCCGCATTAGCAGTTATCCACTCCTTGCACGAAGCCACCCTAGACCTCTCCCCTTATTCGTAATAGGAAGAGGGAGGAATGGTGAGTAGGCCTTGCACAGTGCTCCGAAGAGCGGGTGTTTGAGCTTCTCACCTCGGCTGAGCGAGTGAAGCGAAGACCGGAGGCTCGCATCGAGCCTCACCCCAAGCCAATGCTTTCACCCATGGTGACCCTCTTCAATGTATATGTTAGTAGTTTTTAATTCGTTCAATTGTTTCATCGCTTTTTCACAGCACAAATGATTAAATCGATCCCATGCCTTCAACGTATTTCAATGATGCACGCGTGAGGTAACCTCACTGTCCTCTTACTTCCAGAACCTCTACCATCTCCTCCTTTCTTCTTTGTTCACATGAAGGAGAACCCGACATGTTCCTCCACCTTCTTCATCTCCTGGACCTCCATTTCATTCAACTTCGTGCACAAACACTTCTTGTCTGCTTCGGATATTTCTATTCTAACACCTCCAAGGAAGACGACTTTTAATTACCGGAATTCTTGAAGATTCTCTGATCTGGAGCTTTGTTCTCGATGTAACTCCATCATCACCATCTTCCGACCGCTCGAGGACCTTCTTCGACCATGCTTCATTTTCGCCAGCCTTCCAAGGACCATCGTCGATCTTCAGAGCATCTCCAGGACAAAGGAGGAGCTATGAGGCTCTCGTTGGAGCCCCGTCTCTTTGCAACCGTTCAAGGGGGAGAAAAAGATCTAGGGTGTATAGTTGATGTTAGATCATGCCTAATTTAGCGTGATCTAACAGCTGACAGGAGGCCACATCGACATCTTTCGAGCATGCAGCCTCATTCAAACCGAGCATTCCACCGAAGCATCCGGGGTAGTCACGTGGTCTGAGCCACGAACCTTCTCTTGAGCCTAGAACTGCACGTGCCCGTGCATGCGATCTTAGGAAAATTGCTGTGTCACCCCTACCGATTTACAATATTGCAAAGGCATAGGGGGTATTCAATAAATTCCAGGACCGATTTCTTTTAATTGCATTTTAGTCCTTCTACGGATCTGTTCATAATGTTTGTACTATTGTTTCTTATATTTTTATTACGATTATGCCCCTGCACTCTATGTTGAATAACTTGAGCATCTTTTGTCCTATTGATGTGATTCAAGTTTCATTGGAAATCTAATTAAATTCTCTTTCATATGGTTTAAATAATCTTCTGAATTGATGCATGTTAATTGATGAGTTAATTAGAGTTGATTGAGATGCATGTATTTATATTCAATGAAACTTGACTTATATTAAATGCTCAATTGGATTCAGATTTTTATTTAATATATATCTCAACTTACTTGACCAATTTAGGGCATATTAATTTGTATATTTGCATGTATTAATGTTTTACCATCATGTTCATCATATTATCATTTCTAACATGCACTAAAATGTTTTTAAAATCACATTTCATCTCATTCATGCATTCGTGATATGCATTTCATCTTGCATTACTTGCATGCATTGTTGTGTTTGTTTTGAACTAGATAATTTATCAATCTCTTAATTTAAATATTTAAATACCTGAATAATCGTATTATGGCTCGTGTCCTTGTGTTCGATCATGGAATTCCCAGATTATAAATTAAAGCTGAATCCTCCTCGTGGAGCTCATTAATTCGGTTCTGTATGATACGTTGAGTGCTCGTACTACATCAGATTCAAATTAGCTTAAACATTTAGCGGTTCATCAGATGGTGTCATTGTCGGGGACAGAGCTTCAATAATATAATTATATAGGTTTTATATTTTTGATTAAAGTTGATTCTTATTTTATCTAGGTCAATCCTGGGATGTGATGTTTTATTCATTATTATATATGTTTTGATAATCTTTGAATTTTTTAAACTCTTCTCTTCTGTGGTAGGGCCGATTTATCGAGGACGCTCGTGCAGAATGGAGGCAGGAAGCTTGAGATGGAGTTCATACTGAGAGGAGCTGCAGAAGATGCCATCAAGTTTTTCGAAGATCGTTTTGCTATGATATTTGATGTATATTAAGGACATGGACTCTATTATTTGTGTGTTGAGTCTGTTTCACCCTCATGTGGGTGTGATTCAACTTGAATTCTCGATATTAGGGTTTAGGCATACAACTCTTAGAGCTTCCTTATTTTACACATTTTGTGCTTGAATCGTAAGTTAGAGCACACTAACTTCATCTTATGAGATTTACTCATCTCTAAGATTCATGAGACACACTTAGTCTTCGTTGAACCGAGCTCAAATTAAATTGATTTCTCCCTGCTAATAGAATGCACGATTAGGTGCGGATTTTCCATCGACTTGCATGCATTTAGATAATATTTTATATTCTGTATCGCATGTGCATGAAGAGAGATGGAATCACTATAAGTATCTCCCTTGAGCATGGTATCATGATTTTCCGTCTGCATGGTTTTTTCTAGTTTCTTGATTTGTCACTTAGGATAATATGGAAATGGGACGAGATGTTAGATGATGATTTATGTGTTCAAAGATTTAATACAAGTGATGATCTAGTTTCTAAAAATGGGTCTGTTAATGCAAGTTGATTTAATTAAAATGGATCTAAAATTGAATTTGTTTTGGGAGAGTAAACCCCTCATTATTTGTTTGATTATTTTTTGTTGAGAGATGAGAGACACATCCATAGGATAGTGCCCAAATTCCACTTTAGCTTGCTCGTAATAAATGCGAATTTTGTATTTTCACCAATAAAAGAGACAAGATAATTAGACCATATTTTTAGTTTTCAGTAAGTGTGTTGGTGAAATAATCAGGTTTGTTTGATATTGTTTGACTCTCCAGCCTCCTGAAACCCTAGACTCTATTTTCCATCTCCTGAGATTCATCATCTAGAGATTCAGCTAACATTGGTACCTTCTTCACTTAGCTTCCTATTTTTTATACTTAGGCTTATTTTTAACCTAAGTATAGGGGGGATCCAATGTCATTCTGATTGTTCCCCTCAGGTCACCTAGTTTTATTTCATATCTATATACTTAAGCTATTTCTCAGCTTAAATATAGGGGGACCTTAGGCCCTGTCTTCATCTAACTAATTCTTTTTATTCATTTTGCACCTGTGATTTTATCATCAGTTTTTGTATATTCTTTTATATTTAGCATGAACTATGTCTTCATATCACTTTGTGCTATGAGAACATAGCAAAAGCTAAGTATAGGGGGGGTCTACCATATATATTACATATATACTTTAGCCATAGCTCATATTTTTTTTTAAATTTTCAAACCATTGGGGCTATGGGTATCGTATTACATTTTCAGAACTGATTTTGTACAATTTATTTTGAAATGATTTTGAAAACTATATACATATCTGACATGATTTTCAAAATATTTTACATGGTTTGCGAAAATATAGCTTGACATGTTTGGAAAATTATTTGTAAAATATTTTTAAAACCCATATTTATGTGACATTGTTTGGAAAAATATTTTACTGATGAATCTCCATTTCATCACCTTTATTCTATCATTTTGGCCTTAAAAAACCCAGTAAATACATGTAAATAGCGTTAATTTGTACATAATAGGATTCCTTATTTATTGTATTATGTGTACATAAAATAAGGTTTTTAACGCCAAAATTATATAATAAAGAGAAGAAAAGAAAAAATGAATAAAATATGGAAAATATTTTATGACCCTAACCCCGAGACTAAGTCCATAATGGAGTTGGTCGACAAGAAAATAAAGTAGGGGGAGATAAGGGTCAAAGAGACAATAAATACCTCATTTTTTCCTTCTTTAATTATGTAGTTTTGACACTTATTTTATTCTTTATTATTTATTCATCAAATAAAGAAATTTTGTACATAAAAGTTGTAGATAATAAGGTAAATAATAATACAAAATTAAGTTTGTACAAAAATAAGATACAGTGTTCATTTTATACTCAGAATAAAAAGCCAGAAATCAAACTTCACAGACCCATATCTTTCAAATAAAAATTAAAACATAAGAAAATCACCTCTAATTGAATTTAACTTTTCAATAGCTATTTAATGGTAATGGTTTTATATTTTTTGGATTTACTGGGTAAAAGTTAGGTTTTGGGCCCCTATTGTACATAATACTGATTAAAATAATCAATTTATTCATTCTTTATTATTTTTGCAAATTTATATTTTTATTATTTTGTGAATATTATCTATAATATACGTGCATATTATAATTAGAATAAAATCAAAAGGAGAAATAAAAATAAAATAAGTAAGTTTATGTAAATTTCATATGCAAAAGACCTATGCTTCTATATGTATATAAATAAAAGGGGAATAAATTCTTTTATTATTTAATTCTTTTATAATTTCCTAATATTGTAAATATTATATAGATTCTATTAAAAATATAAAATTAAAATAAAACTCATTAAAATACATAAAAAATGTATGTATATAAAACATAGGTAAAATAGCTATAACTATACCTATAGAATATACTTACCTAATTATTTAAGTATACAAATAATGTCATAAAAATAAAATAAAAATACATTTATACTCACAAAAATAAGTTATAAATATAAAATAAAAGAATAAAATAATAAAATAAAATATACAAAATAAAAATAAATTATACAAAATACATGTAAATATACCTATAAATATATAATAATTAAATAACTTGTAATAAAATACATCAAAAAATAAATAAAAATCATAAATAAATATTGCATTATTTAATAAACATTTTTTGTTTTATAAACAAAAATTAATAAAATCGTTTAATAGGTTTAATTAATGAGTCAACACCTCACTGATGTCGACCAATCCCCTTCCAGGGATTGTTGACCGGCCGGTCAACTGTCCCACCAGCCATTTGATGCAACCCGTTCTGTCTTTTCCCTGATTTTGCAGCATTTTTCACGGGCGATCCATCCATCAATCGCCGTTGCTTCCTTCAGACAAAATCTTCCATGATCATCTGACATCCACGACGACCTTGTAGATGCCTCGTATATATTTTAGATTCTTTGCAAAACACCGGTCAATACGGGTACTCGAGCATGTCTATAAATAAAGACCTTCGCCTTCCTTCTCATTTTTGGTCATTTTCAACATCCTGAAGCCCTTGGATCTTGGCATAGTGTGCATCCTCGTGACAGGGAGAGGTCCCCTGAGCTCCACGGTGGCTCGAGGATGGCGGAGGTGTACCCACGGTCGTGCTCCGGCATGGTCATGTTCCCTTTCCTCCAGGGAAGGTACGAGCTGCATTTCTTTTCTAGATAGATTTTTATATTAGCATTTCATTTCTGTCATTTTATTAGCATCTAGGTGTTAGATTTAGCTTAACTTAGGCGATTCGAAGTTCGCCGGAGCTGAGCTCCGGCGAACAATCCCACTGTGAACCTCTCTGTTTCCGATCCGCTTCCCACCTTCACTCCATTCCCCACCTGTTTCTTCATCTCCCAATCACCCAAAACCAACCGGATCCTCTTGGGCTCTGTGAATCGAAGCTCCCATTCCACCACCTCGCAGGAAGCTTCGCTATCCACCTCCTTTTTGCGCTAACAGCTTCATTCTTGGGCCGAGGAGCATCGCCTCGAGTGATGCCATCTTCCTGAGCAGGTCCAGCGCTCGATACAGTGCCAGGAGTCGAAATCAAGAGCCGCCGGAGGTACCTGGAGCACCACGTCTTCTCCGAACTCATGGTGGCACTCCAGCATACCTCTGTTCGATCCGAGACCTCTAGTAGCTAGAGCCACCTTCCAGGAAGGCAGAGAGACCCCTTGGAGCAGCAAAGGCCGACCGAGAAGTGATATCTAGCCAGAAGAACCACGCCTAGGCGAGTGTTCTTCCCCATTCTTCCAGCCTACTTCCCTGTCGTTGGATGAAGGAGCCGTCACAGTTCGAAGCACAGTCGTTGGATGGAGATCAACACCGACCGTCTGATCATCTCGGATGATCTAATCACGTACGTCCATCAGCGAAGCGACATTATCGCACCAGATGGTGCCATGTGGATTAGTGAAGGCTTCACCGTCGTCCGATAGCGCCTAAGCGGGGGTAAATTGCAAATCTCATCCCTGCATTATTTATTTATTATTTATTATTTATTATTGTAAATAAAATGTCTAGTTGTAAATAAATAAGAATTTTGCTAAAAGGACCCCGTACTTTATTGTAATTACAAACTGGTCCTTCCTGCCTCACGTGTAGTCCCACGTGAGGTGTCTACAAATTGCATTGAGCCCCTGACAGTTTTTGTATATTGTAAAATAACCTTTAAAAATTAAATAAATGTTTTATTATGTAGGCATCTTTTGCACAGAGCTCCCTGTCTTTTATTTTTATTGCATTTATGCCTCTTCTAGGACAGTAATTTTTGTCACTTTTATTTAATTATTAAAAATAGCTATTTAGCTCAAAAAACTCCACAAAATAGGGTTAGATGCCCGTGCACTTACACGTCACGTGTATCTTTTGCATTTTTGCGCATTTAACCTATTTATTAAAATTTAAAAGGAGCTTAAATAAATCGTGACTAATTTATAAAATACCAAAAAATATGAAAACTTTGTGAAAAATTCCAAAAAAAAATATATGTTATATTTTAACATTTATTCAGTCCAGAAATAAAAAACCCCTAAAAATAGTAAAAGAAAATTAAAAAAATCAGAAAGCTCCAAAACTCAAAAAAATATAAAAATTCAACAAAAATCCCCAAAATACGTTTTTCTATTTAATAATTATCTATATATAATTATTTACATCTTAAAATTAATTTGGGTAATTTTGGGACTTATTTATTATTTTTAAAACCTAAATTAATTTTAGGTATTTAATTAATCTGACATTTGGGATATTTTTGACTTTAAAAATATATAAAAATTAGAAAAAAATCCTAGAAAAATAAAAAACATTAGAAAAATATTTAAAAATAAAAAACAATTTATTTTATAAATTTTATTTATATTTAACAGTATTTATAATTACATTTCTATGAATTGCATAAATTAAGCATTATATGGCTAAATTACTTTTATAAAAAGATAAAAATACATAAAAAGAAAATTCTAAAAATTAAAAATTAAAAATCAAAATATAAAAATATAAAAAATTTAAAAATATAAAAAAATATATAAAAATTAAAAACCCACAAAAACTATAACATGGACAAGAAAAGAGTTGAATAATTTTGTATTCATTTCAGCTCCCAACCGTTTGCTCCCAGTGTTCGACCTCTACTTGTGCTTACACCTATACACATTAGCATGTAGAGTTATAATAAATTTTAACTCCACATTTTTGAGATTTAATTGCTTGATTCATTATTGTGGGTTAATTGCTAATTAACCGAGATTTATCGAGCAGTTAATGCATTGACTATTAATCCGCCTTGTGGATTGATATGACCCTCGGAGAAATCTAAGTTATGAGATGGCGCCATTGTCGGGGAGCAATGTCGTTTAGGATATTTATTTATTTAATTCTTCACTCTTGTCCATATTTATTTATTTATTTGCATTATTCTCTTTTTATTATCATTATGAACTGTCTGACGCTCTTCCTGTTTGAATTTGTTGCGAGGGACTACGGTGTAATGGGGAATCTCCTAGGAGGACCTATGCACCTGAGCAATGCGGAGCCCACTTTCTGACCGAGCCGGTAGGAGAGAGTAGCCAATTCATATCTGGAGGAATTTTGGAGACAGATTCAGAGTTCCCTTTTTATTATGCAAAAAAAATTTGTAATTTATGTGAGAGAGTGACCCTTGGATTGTAATAATACAAGACTCTCTATACTTCGACTTCTCGAGGTCCAGTGCCCGAGGAATTGTTACCTTGGAGGCCTCGACGATTTTGACGCTTTTTGTTTTTATTTTTATTATTTGGTGTGAATGAGCCCTAACTTAGGATAGTTTGATGTAGACTAAGGCCCAATCCTTAATATATATGCATGAACTTGTAGATGCGACTTGGGACTTAGTCAATTTTGAAATAATGTTCTTCACGCTAATAACATCCTGTATCTATGGTGATTTCCTCGGATTGCATCTCATATAGCATAGGTTTCAATTCTGTCTTGCATCCTGCATGGAGAGAGCTGGGAAGCACTGTAAGTCCTCTTATTTGGCATGCATCATTCGATTTTCGACTTGCATGGCTTTTCCGATCTTCTCCCTCTATTTTTGCTCACCTAGGATGTAAATGGAATTGAAACTCCATTAGGCACGGGCATTGAAAAATAACGAAACAAAAAAAGTGATAACCAAAATAAAATCGGAACTACTAACTCTATTGGACCTAAAATAAAATGTAATGGATCCTTTGTCTTGGGGAGAGCAACCCCCTCATTGTCTAAGCATTTTATTCATATGTGCATGCTAAGGATTAGTTCCCCAATCCCAAAGCCTAATTCCGGTGTGTACAACTTGCTATGATCACCTAACTCTAAAGCCGACAAGATAAAAAGACCACATATCGATCTTCACTGTGTTGAGTAGGTGAATCGGGGGTTCTCTTTGTGTATTGATTGTGACTTGGTGTCCATTTGCATTCTTATCCCTTTGAGTTATCGGTCCCATCTGTGTGAGTCATGCATTTTTCATCTTTGAGTATCTCTACCTCGCTTATACATATACCTCATCATTTGCATTAAGTCATGATATTGACGCTTGCGCTCAATCAACTTCACCCAACCTTTGTGTTCCTCTTCTTACCCACCCTCCTCGTGTCCCCCGTATCATCTCTTCTTTTACCCGGGATTGTTGTGCTTTTAGAGATCACCCGCATCGAGGAATTTTGACTTACATTGATTATTGGAGTAAGTCGGGCATGTGTTGAGGATGCTGAGATTGACTTGGTGGATCTGACTTTCACTTTGTGCATAGGAGCTTATTGAGGATTTTTTATGATGCACGATGATTAGGTGTGATTCTGTATTCGATCTCTCACACCGGATTGAGGATGTGATGTGTTGTGATGATTTGATGAATATATCATGCGCTTCAATTGATCAATCTATTTTGAGGTTCCACCTTCTTGATTTTGAGGATTGATTGATTATTCCTATTTGGACTTTCCAGCATAGGTTTGTGGAACCCACATGATGCCTCTCATCTTCTTGACTGATCCATCCTTGATCTCCTGATTATGTTACCCACATGTGGCACTTTGAGGATTCATGATTATCTTTCGTGCCTTCTCAGCTGACTGGATTGACTGAGGGATGTTCGGCAGTTGACCTGATTATTTGCTCCCTCACATGATCTTTTGCCCTCCGGATGATTGAATGATTGAATGCTTTCAAGGACCTGAGATGACTTGCCAGCAATCCCAAGATTCATGGACTTAGCTTACATGACTCCTCGAGGACTATCTGCGGGAGCATGTGATACAATCTTTACGATCGGTTTCACTCACTGCCTGTACTGCCACTCTGTTGGGGTATGAAACCGTATCGTCTGATATGACTATTTGGCCTCTCTGTCTGATTGTGTTATTGGTCTGTCGGTACACAAGGCCATTCAAAGACTCATATGAGTCCGCTCTCCTTGACGGTCCTCACAAGGATGATCTTCACTTTTTCGATTATTCCATGCCTAGTTCATAGTGCTCTCCGAGGGTTATCTGCAAGAGGCTATGACACCTTACTAGATCTACGGTCTCTTCTGCTGGTAGACAATCTATCGTCTACCGAGACCATTATGATTGACTCCTTTGAGTCCTCTCTCCTTGACAACCCTCGCAATGATGAGATCTGATCTGACTATTCCATGATTAGCTTGCATTGTTCTTCAAGGACTATCAGCGGGAAAATACAACACTTTCTTTGCACTCGGTTCCCTTTCACCTCTTGTGCCTTCCATCTGTGGGAGAATGGAACTGAGTCATCTGACATACTTTCGATCCCTGCTACTTCGATGATTACCTGATTTGTTAGACCTTGGGACCCATTTGACTTGACTCCTTTGAGTCTGCTCTCCTTGACGGTCCTCGCAAGGACAAGCCATCTTCCTCTGATTACCTGACGCTTAGTGGCAGCACACTCCCCGAGGGTTATCTGCAGGACGCTGTCACACTTTCTTGGCTTTTCGGTCTCTTCTGCTGATAGCCGATATGTCGCCTACTGAGACCATTTCTGCGATCCATCTGCTGGATTACGCTCCTTCGAGCCCGCTCACCTTGACGACCCTCGCAAGGGTGAGATTCTGTTCTGAGTATTCATTAACTAGCATGTTCTACTCCTTGAGGATTATCTGCAGGAGAGTACCTCATATTTTAGGTACTCGGCTTCACTTCTGGTGCTTCCTTTCTATTGGGATACGAAGTCGGGTCTGCTGATTTTGGTACTCGGTCTCTTACCTGGTTGTGTCTCCTCTCTGTTGGTGCACGGAGCCGAGTCTTCTGATTATTCTCTGATCCCGCTCACCTTGAGGACCCTCGCAGGGTTGAGCCCTGGTGTATGGTGTTCGGTGTGTTCTTGTGACCATCTGATTTTATGCCCACTGAATACTACACCGCTGCATTAGAAAAGTCTCCTAATCTTTCCCTTTCATATCTTTTGGAGACTAGGATTGACACATAGGAGCTTGTATTGTTCTTTCTTCCTCCAGGTCTTACAGTGTCGGCTATGATCTCACATTCCTTCCTTACAAGCCGATGTTCCGATTCACGCTACCGGTCCTACCCTTAGTTTTTTTATCTCTTTTCCCTAGTAGATGACACCCACTTGAGTGCATACTCGGGTGTCTTTTCACTATCTGAATGCGTCTCCGTTCTCACAGGGAGACGACGACAAGAGTACGGTACTCGCTTACCAGATATCGGCCTGCACCTCATCAGTCTTTACTTGTTGTATATATGTGTTCTATCTTCTATTCCTACTTTCTCTCGAATGTTATGTGTGCCCCAAATCTATAGCCATATCTTTGTTTCTACACTTAGGGCGTACCTTGTCCTAAGTATAGGGGGGTACACACCGCGTTCTTCTTTCTATGTCATGTTTTGTCACTCCTGTTATTACCTATACTTAGGGATATTTCACCCTAAGTATAGGGGGAGTGATACGTACATTCTTTATGATCTTCTTGTATATCTATATATATCTGTGTTTTCTTCTTTTCCTTTTCAATTTTCTTTATCTACATAAAAGGTGTTGCCCCTTGGTGTCAGTTTTCTGTACTTAGGACGTACTTTGTCCTAACTATAGGGGGAGTGTTCACCCCGATTCATTCATTCTTTGATCCCCTCCACGGTCTCCTCTCTTTTTAATATGATATGCTATACTTAGGGATATCTTACCCTAAGTATAGGGGGAGACAGCCCAAGCTGTGATCCATTTATTTTAAATTTTCATTTATTCCCACCCGTGACCCTCCCTGCGTTGTGTACAGTCTGCTATACTTCAGATTACATGATCCTAAGTATAGGGGGGTCGGTCACATTCTTATTCATTTCTCTTTATTCTTTCATTCCTTATTCTTTCAGTCGTTGTAGTATAAGCTTTTCTATACTCAGTACGAGTTATGTCTTCTCTTTCTCTTTTTCGATCTATGAGGACATAGCTCATGCTCAATATAGGGGGGTCGTATATACTCTGTATATACTTTAGCCATAACTCGTACTTTCATATTATTATTTAATAAATATGTCTAAATATACTATATATATACATACATATATATTTCATCAAAAATCAGTTTAATAAACATCATTCCTCAAATTATTTTTGTATTTACTGATTAATAAATCATGTTAAAAATATTTTTGCAAACTGATTTGAAAAATGGTGTGAACCATTTGGAAAACTTTTTGTGAAATGTTTTCAACCTTTGTAAAAATAGTGTTATTTGAAAAATTCTTTTCTTTATGTGAAATAAAAGATTTCAAAACCTATTTGCAAATGATTTGGAAAATATTATGTAAAAATAGTTTGAAAAATGTATATACACTGTGTGAAAAAAACCTTTGCAAAATGGCTTTCAAATGTTTGTAAATATTTGCAAAAAATTATTTTGTACTATAGTTTTGAAAGTTATTTTCAAATAAATTATAGGAATAATTGTATCATTAAAATAGGAATAAAATATGTATATAAATCAAAATATAATTCTTTATCAATTGTATACATGTACCTATAATAACTGTGTAAAACCTGTAAATTCTTTAAATTCTTAACTCTTGTAAAATAAAGAAGCACGTCCGTGTAAATAGCTGCAAATATTTATAATTTGTGTGCCAAAATTCTTTTTCAAAGTTCTTTTTATAAAAAGATTATTTGATTTTTAAATTATTTGTGAAAAATTGCATCATTCTTTGCACCATTGTACATAGCATTTGCATATTATTCTTTGATTGAGCTTGATGATTGAACTAGTCCAATAAATTCGAAGATTGGAGCTTGGTTGGCCCTTACTGCATCTAACTGCACTGGAACCTTATGGGAAATAGGTTTAAGGCACTTCAGGTCCAATAGGACTTAATTCTTTGAGACTCAGAGCTGGGTTCAAGTCACCTCAACTGACTAACTAGAACTTTTCGAGACACACGCATGACTCTTGTCGGTCGTGACCTCACTTGGACACTTGCACCTTTCACTTAGCTCAACTCAGTTGGAGTGGTGAGGGGGTTGGATTTTCCAGTCTGAGACGCACACAGGTGGAAACATTCGTCCTCGTCTAGGGAGGGAAGTGTACCCCAACATGGTCCAGTTTCGATGAAGTTTAAAGACAGGAGAGTGTAGGTTGCAATAAAGCTTCAAAAGAGGGATAGTTTTCTGGCTCAAGAGGAAAAACTTATTATGAAAATGTTGTTGTTTATAGTATGTTTGAAAAAAAACTCCAAAAAAGTGGGCAGGCTTGAAAATAAAAATAAAATGCATGCCGGAGTATGTATATATGTTGTATAGAAAATAAGCAAGCTTGAGCGTCAAAGTTATACCATGTGAGCCTGCAGCTAGATGATTTGACTACACTGATCATGCATCCCATGATAGGTAGCTACACTGGCTACCGTCCATTCTTTTCTCTACCTCCTCCTCTTGAGTTGGATGCCACTTGAACTTAGAAGGGAATACCCCGCTCCTCGAGGGCAGAGTGCTGGATTAGGGAATCACTGGGTTGTCATTCTGGAGAACTCAGTCTCTTATTCATTTCAGTTGGGGAGAGCCACCATCACTTACACTGTACAAGTCAGCTTGATAGTCATAAGGATTTGCGTATGATGTAGGCTAATTCTAACCTGGCTATTGAGGTGATTTGAACCGGGTTCTGTGACTCTCGAAGGCTGTTGTGTTTTAAATTTGATTCCCAACCAGGTTCCACACACATTCTCACATTAGGTCTAACCTGAGCTCCAAACTTTGATTTTATACAGACAAATTTAGTTATCAAATTCAATTACATTTATTATGTGATTCTTTCTTTTTCTTTTCTTCTATTCTTTATTCTTTTGTACTTATTGCATAAGTATTTGCTAGGGACTAGCAAAGGCAAGTATGGGGGGGTGATGAATCTCCATTTCATCACCTTTATTCTATTATTTTGGCCTTAAAACCCCAGCAAATACATGTAAATAGCGTTAATTTGTACATAATAGCATTCCTTATTTATTGTATTACTTGTACATAAAATAAGATTTTTAACGCCAAATTATAGAATAAAGAGAAGAAAAGAAAAAGGAATAAAATATGGAAAATATTTTATGACCCTAACCCTGAGACCAAGTCCAGAATGGAGTTGGTCAACAATAAATAAAGTAGGGGAAGATAAGGGCCAAAGAGACAATAAATACCTCATTTATTCCTTCTTTAATTATGTAGTTTTGACACCTATTTTATTCTTTATTATTTATTCATAAAATAAATAAAAATTGTACATAAAAGTTGTAGATAATAAAGTAAATAAAAATACAAAGTTAAGTTTGTACAAAATAAGATACAGTGTTCATTTTATACTCAGAATAAAAAGCCAGAAACCAAACTTCACAGACCCATATCTTTCAAATAAAAACTTAAAACATAGAAAAATCACCTCTAATTTATATAACTTTTCAAGAGCTATTTAATGGTGGTGGTTTTATATTTTTTGGAGTTACTAGGTAAAAGTTAGGTTTTGGGCCCCTATTATACATAATACCGATTAAAATATTCAATTTATTCATTCTTTATTATTTTTTCAAATTTATATTTTTATTATTTTGTGAATATTATCTAGAATATAATGCATATTAAAATTAGAATAAAATCAAAAAGAGAAATAAAAATAAAATAAGTTTATGTAAAATGCATAGGCAAAAGACCTATGCTTCTATATGTATATAAATAAAAGAGGAATAAATTCTTTTATTCTTTATTTATTTTATAATTTCCTAATGTTGTAAATATTATATAGATTCTATTAAAAATATAAAATTAAAATAGAACTCATTAAAATACATTAAAATAAAATTATGTATATAAAACATAGGTGAAATACTTATAACCATACCAATAGAATATACTTACCTAATTATTTATTTTTGGTCTATAAATAAAGACCTTCGCCTTCCTTCTCATTTTTGGTCATTTTCATCATCCTGAAGCCATGGATCTTGGCATAGTGTGCATCCCCTTGACAGGAGGAGGTCCCCTGAGCTCTATTGTGGCTCGAGGATGGCGGAGGTGTACCCACGGCCGTGCTCCGGCATGGTCCTGCTCCCTTTCCTCCTGGAAAGGTACGAGTTGCGCCTTTACTTGTTTTAGATAGATTTTTGTATTAGCATTTCATTTCTGTCGTTATATTAGCATTTAGGTGCTAGATTTAGCTTAACTTAGGAGATTCGAAGTTCGTCGGAGCTGAGCTCCAGCGAACGATCCCACTGTAAACCTCTCTGTTTCCGACCCGCTTCCCACCTTCACTCCATTCCCCACCCGCTTCTTCATCTCCCAGTCACCCAAAACCAACCAGATCCTCTTGGGTGACGCGAATAGAAGCTCCCATTCCACCACCTCACAGGAAGCTTCGCCACCCACCTCCTTTTTGCGCTAACAGCTTCATTATTGGGCCGAGGAGCATCGCCTCGAGCTGTGTGGTCTTCTTGAGCAGGTCCTGCGCTTGATACAATGCCAGAAGTTGAAATCAAGAGCCGCCGAAGGTACCTGGAGCACCACGTCTTCTTCGACTTCGTGGTGGCGCTCCAGCGTACCTCTGTCCGATCTGAGACCTCCAGTAGCTAGAGCCACCTTCTAGGAAGGCAGAGGGACCCCTTGGAGCAGCAAAGTTCGGCCGAGAAGCGAGATCTCGCTGGAATAACCTCGCCTAGGCGAGTGTTCTTTCTCGTTCTTCCAGCCTACTTCCCTACCGTTGGATGAAGGAGCCGTCCCAGTTCGAAGCACAATTGTTGGATGGAGATCAACACTGACTGTCTGATCATCTCGGATGATCTGATCATGTGTGTTTATCGGCGAAGCGGCATCGTCGCACCAGAAGGCGCCACGTAGATTAGTGAAGGCTTCATCGCCGTCTGATAGCGCCTAAGTGGAGGTAAATTGCAAATTTCACCCCTGTATTTTTTGTATTTAATATTTATTATTGTAAATAAAATGTCTAGTTGTAAATAAATGGGAATTTTGCTAAAGGGACCCCGTACTTTATAGTAATTACAAACTGGTCCTTCCCGCCTCACGTGTAGTCCCGCGTGAGGCGTGTACAAATTGCATTGAGCCCCTGGCAGTTTTTGTATATTGTAAAATATCCTTTAAAAATTAAATAAATGTTTTACTACGTTGGCATTTTTGCACAGAGCTCTCTGTCTTTTATTTTTATTGCTTTTATGCCCCTGTCAGGACATTAATTTTTGTCACTTTTATCTAATTATAAAAAATAGCTATTTAGCTCCAAAACTTCCACAAAAATAGGGTTAGATGAACCATGCAATGTATGTACATGACACGTGTCTCTTTTTCATTTTTTCACATTAACCTATTTATTAAAATTAAAAAGGAGCTTAAATAAATCCTGGTTTATAAAATACCAAAAAAATATGAAAACTTTGTGAAAAATTCCCAAAAAAATAAGTGTTTTATTTTTTGACATTTATTGAGTTCAGAAATAAAAAAACCCCTAAAAATAATAAAAGAAAAATAAAAAAAATCAGAAAGCTCCAAAATCCAACAAAAAATATAAAAATTCAACAAAAATCCCAAAAATATGTTTTTCTGTTTAATAATTATCTATATATAACTATTTACGTATTAAAATTAATTTGGGTAATTTTGGGACTTATTTTTTATTTTTAAAACCCAAATTAATTTTGAGTATTTAATTAATCCTATATTTGGAATATTTTTTACTTTAAAAATACATAAAAATTAACACATATTCCTAAAAAAATACAAAAACATTAGAAAAATAGTTTAAAACCAAAAACAATTTATTTTATAAATTTATTTGTATTTAATAGTATTTATAAGTGCATTTCTATGAATTGCATAAATTAAGCCTTATATGGCTAAATTACTTTTATAACAAGATAAAAAAATATAAAAAGAAAATACAAAAAAAATCAGAAATTAAAAATAAAAATATAAAAATATAAAAATTTAAAAATATAAAAAATATAAAAATTAAAACCCCACAAAACAATAACATGGACAAGAAAAGAGTTGAATAATTTTGTATTCATTTCTTCTCCGTTTGCTCCTAGTGTTTGACCTCTACCTGTGCTTACACCTATACACATTAGCATGTAGAGTTATAATAAATTTTAACTCCATATTTTTGAGATTTAATTGTTTGATTCATCATTGTGGATTAATTGCTGATTAACTGGGATTTATCGAGCGGTCAATACATTGACTATTGATCCGCCTTATGGATTGATACGACTCTCGGAGAAATCTCATGAGGATTTACTTGTTTTAAAAATCTTTGTAAAATGTTTTGGAAAAATCTCTATACATATGTGACAATGTTTGCAAAAAGTTTTTCAAAGATCTTTTCAAATGCTAAGTGTGTAAATGAGACTAACTAAATAATTGATTAACTCTCTAATACTATTAAAAATCAATAAAGTCGGAAATTAATACAAAATCTCTAGTTCCAGTCATTATTGAAAACTAAAGAAGCTAAAAATTGAAATAAAAATAAAAATCACAAAAAATATTAACTTATTAATTAGTATTATTTTCTGACACTTCCCTATGCACTCAAGGCTTGAGATGATCTTTAACACTGGGTTTAAAGAATCCCTAGACTTAGAGTTATCACGTCTTAATCATTAGGGTCTTGGAATTAAAAAATCATACTTCCCTAGTTAGAGGATCTGCATGCTATATTTCATACTTTATCTCCCTTAAAAGAATTTGACTATCACCCACATGCACGAGTATATTCATGATTTAGATGAGCCAAGGTATCACTGAGGAGACTGGGATTTGAAGCTTGAGTTGGGACTTTATATACTCGAGGATGAGATAAGATTAATGAAGGCTTCATGAAACCTGAGTGTCAGCATCTTAGCTAGTACGGGACATGTTCTCATGTTATCTCTTAACTTTGACCTGAAGTGCCAGTGTGTGATGACATTAATTTAATAAGTTGATCAGTGTGCACCAATCTTTGGTAAAAGTAGTGGAGCTAGCCAAAAAGAAGGGAAGTTCCCTCAAATGAAAAGTGAAAAGAAAAGCTCATCCCATTTCAGAGTTACATCATATGAACTATTATATTCAAGATGAGCGCTCCCAACCTTTAAGTGTCCACTTGGAACAAATCATTAGGTGTTTATGAGTCAAGCTAGTACCTCAAAAAGGGCTCTGCATCGTTAGCGCTAAAAGTCTGGGTGCATATATATTAGATACCTTAAAAAGATGCACCCCGGTATACTCCTGGGAAAACAATTACAAACGAATCAAATTTCTCTTTGACGGACACATTGATTGGCAAAATAAAAATAAAAAATGTGTTGAGTATTGTCACTTAAGAGAATCCTATTCCAATGAGAGGGAGTGAAAATAAGTACATAACCCTATATCCTCCATGATATGCCCTTCCATCTATATCTTTAAAGTATGACAAACTAAAGAAATGGTGTATTGAAGCAAGACTAAATTTATTCCCTAGTGTCGAGGGTTGGGTCCTTAGGAGAGCTTCGGAGATTGGAATTTTTGGTGATATTGAGAATTTACTCTCATGAGTGCAATCTACACTAAGTCATACTTCTTATATATATGTATACATTGAGAGTCTGACAATTAGAGGAGTTGAATTCCTTTTGATTAAAACTTGGATCAACTTAGAGTTTTAGGATTCTTTAAAACTAGTGTTCTAGGTTAAATCAAGCCTTGAATATTCACTTGCACTTGTCAGGGATCTCACTATTAAACTAACTCTCTAACAAATTGTTTAGTTATTAGCTCAAGGACAACTTAGCTTAAGTATAGGGAGGGTGATAGCCCCTATTTATCAACATTAAGTACCAATTTTATCTCCCTTGCTTAAGTTAAATCACAAGATTAATTGACTAAATAACACTAATAACTAATTTATGTGTTGTAGATAAATTGACACTATTTAATAAAAATTAATACAACCCTATTATTGTGCTAATATTTTATGTATTTATTCCTCATTAAAAATCAAATAAAAATTAGATTAGTATTGTATATAAATAAATTAACATAACATAATATAAAAATACAAAAAATAAACAAAAAAATCAAACAAAATTTTTTATATTGTTTTAATTAGTATTTAATTTTTATCTATGTATAAATAACCTCTGATCTCTTCGACTTCTGCATGAAAGTTGTAGATCTCATCAAAATCTACAATTTCATGTTCATGACTTTTTCTAATTCCTTTTCTATCTAATTGTTTCATATTTTTCTTTGATTTATTTTTTCTTCAATCCTGATTGGGCCACGTGGTGCCTTCTGGATCACTCGCGTAGCCCGTTATTTCTCCGCAACCCTCTCCCTTCCGAGCCATCAGATCCCCTCTGATATGCTGGCTATCATCCTTCCACGCCACCTGCTCTTAATCACCATCCAATCATCTTCTCAACTCCATCTCCACCACTCGTTAGCGCATGAATCTGCACTGTCTGATCGCATCCATCAGATGCATCTCGACCAGTCTTCCACACCTAAATTTGGGCTGTCAGATTAAGATCAAGCGGTCTGAGCTTCGTCCCCAACCTCCAGCAACCCCCTCTCTTCTCTGCTAGCCTCACCAACCTCCTAACTTCCCCCATTATTCTCCTATCGTTAACCTCCCTCTCATCCGAGCTTCATCACCCAACTCTAGCCCACTCAACCTTAATTCATGCAGATCCATAATCTAAACCTAAACCTAACCCTCATGGCAACTGGAGAGGTTGAAACCATCGTCTGGGATCAGCAACCTCTTCCTCATTTCCCCTTCAAATTCACCTTGACCGACTGCAGTAGTGGTTATCCACCCCTTGCACGGAGCCACCCTAGCCCACTCCCCCTCTTCTTGACAGGAAGAGGGAGGAATGCTGGAGCTTTAACAATGTAGGCTTCAGGTGAGATCCATGGCTAGTAGGCCATGCACAACGCTGTAAGAGCGACTGTTTGAACTTTTTGCCTCGGTTGAGTGAGTGAAGTGAAGACTGGAGGCTCACATCGATCCTCAGCCCAAGCTGATGCTTTCACCCATGGCAATCCTCTTCAATGTATAGGTTAGTACTTTATTATTTGTTCGATTGTTTCATTGCCTTTTCACAGCACACACCAACATCTATGCCATGATTAAATCGATCCCATGCCTTCATCATATTTCAATGATGCACACGTGAGGCAACTTCATTGTCTTCTTATTTCCAGAACCTCTACCATCTCCTCCTTTCTTCTTCATTCACACGAAGGAGAATCTGACAGGTCCCTCCACCTTCTTCATCTCCTGGACCTCCATTTCATTCACCTTCGTTCACGCACGCATCTTGTCTGCTTTGGATATTTCTATTCTAACACCTGCAAGAAAGAGGGTCTTTAATGGTCAGAATTCTTGAAGATGCTCCAATCTAGATATTTTTTCCTAATGTAACTCCATCGTCACCATCTTCCAACTGCTCGAGGACCTTCTCCAATCATGTTTCATATTCGCCAACCTTCTAAGGACTTTCCTCGATCTTCAGAGCATCTCCAAGACGAAGGAGGAGCTATGGGGCTCTCATCGGAGCCCCGTCTCTTCACAGTCATTCAAGGTGGAGAAGAAGATCCAGGATGTACAGATGTCGATAGATCATGCCTAATTTGGCGTGATCTAACGGCTGACAAGAGGCCACGTCGACACCTTCCGAGCATGCAGTCTCGTTCAAACTGAGCCTTTCACTGAAGCATCCGGGGCAGTTATGTGGCCCAAGCCACGAACCTCCGCCCGAGACTAGGACCGTTCATGCCCCCTTCATGCGATCTTGGGAAAATTATTTTGCCACCCCTGTTGGTTTACAATATTACAAAAATACCCCCACGCATGGGGTATTCAAAAAATTCCAAGATCGGTTTCTTTTAACTACATTTTAGTCCTTCCAGGACATGTTCGTAATGTTTTTGCTATATTTTCTTATGTTTTTATTACGATTATGCAACTGCACTCTTTGTTGAATAACTTAAGCATCTTTTATCCTATTGATGAGATTTCAGTTTCATTGGAAAGCTAACTAAATTCTCTTTCATATGGTTTGAGTAATCTTATAAATTGAATCATGTTAATTTATGAATCAATTAGAGTTAATTCAAATGCATTTATTTATATTCAATGAAACTTGAATTATAATTAAATGTTCAATATGATTTAGATTTTTATCTAATATCTATCTCAAGTTACTCGACCAATTTAGGGCATTTTAATTTGTATATTTGCTTGTGTTAATGTTTTACCATTATATTCATTATGTCATTATTTCTAACATGTACTAAAATGTTTTTAAAATCACATTTCATCTCATTCATGCATGCATTCGTGATATGCATTTCATCTTGCATTACTTGACTATATTGTTGTGTTTGTTTTGAACTAGATAATTTATCAATATCCAAACTTAAATATTTAAATACTTTAATAATCGTATTATGGATCGTGTCCTTGTGTTCGACCCTGGACTTCCCAGGTTATAACTAAAGCTGAATCCTCCTTGTGGTGCTCATTAATTCAGTTCTGTATGATACGCTGAGTGCCCTGCTACAACGAGTCCAAATTAACTTATGCATTTAGTGGTTCATAACACCACTTCATGTTCAGTCAACATTTTTTGAAATTTTGAATCTCCTCCATACAAGAGAGAAGATTGGAATCATCATCTACACAAGGATGACTAAGAGCAGTCTGTACAGTATCATCCTTGAGGTCAAAGGTGAGAACTGGTGTATATGTTTGTGTAAGTATAGGATCTGGCATGGGTTCCCTCTCCTCACAAGCTGACTCAACAAGGTGTCTCCTGAAATCTTTTTATATTTTTAAAATTTTCTCATTTTTTGCATTTTGGGCGATTGCAAGCTCCCATGGGCATCCTCGAATGAACCCATGTCATCAAATGGTGAAGCGATATTGTGGTTCATATTTATACTAGTGAGGTCATCAATCCTCTGCTTCATATGCTCCATCATCTGGGTCAAGTGCTCAAGGGTGGACTCCGTGAGAGGCGACTCCAATAGATCAGCCTCGGGTGAGTGGAATGGTGGAAGATGTGAGGGTGGAGGTGATGGGTAAAAATTCAATGTCTGACACTGCAGCTGAGATGGATATGTACAAAAAGAAAAATCAGGAGCGAAGTCCTCCTGGTAAAATGGAGGTGGACTGGCTGGAGGGTACGAGGGATCCAAAAACTCTGGATACAATTCACTCTAGTCGATCATTTTGAAACAAAAGAAAGGAATCGAGAGAGCACGGAGGTCAATTCAAGATATGCAAGGAAAAAGGCGTAAGTGCACAAAGAAGATCTAGGATGTGAATAAACAATCGCAAACAAGTATACACAAAAATGAACTTCTTAATTCACCTACTCAACACGATGATAATCATGAAAGTTCGATCTTTTTATCTTGTCAAAGTTTAGAGTTAGGTGAAAAATACAAAATTGTACAAGCACTTAGATTGGCTTGGGATTGGGGAACTAATCCTTAGTGTGTACGTTGACAAATTAAATGTGAAGACAACGAAGGTGTTACTCTCCCCAAGACAAGGATTTTTTTGATTTATTTTAGGGTCGAGTAAACTTAGCAGTCCCAATTTTATTGGTTATCACTTTTTTGTATTTGTAATAGAAATGCACGAGCCTAACAAGGAGTCGGTTCTTTTTATCTCTTTGGTGAAAAAATCAGAGGGAGAGAGTTGAAAAAGTAATACGAGGCAAAAACGATGATGAATGATAAGTAGAAATGCTCACCTTGCCTCCATCTCTCTTCACGCAAGGATGTTAATCATAATTGAAACATATCTATATGCATATGTAAAGCCGATGAAAGCGCCATAGTACAAGAAAAACTATTATCGTGAGGCATAAAATGCTAAACACCTAAAAAGGAACCAAAGGGTCTGATCATGGAGCCTCCTCAGTGCCCACCATAGTGGGTCCTGCAAGCGACATATAGAGGACTCTCTCGATGCGCGGTTCCAAAGCTAAGTGAATAGCAATTCAAAATTTGACTAAGTCCAAATGAGAACTATAGGTGCATGCAATGGTAAGTAGGTGTTTGGCCTTAGTTTATCGTCAAGCAAATCCTAAGCTAGGGTTCAATCACACAAAACAAATAAAAAGCGAAAAACAATTAAAAAGAAAGGTGAGAAAAATGCGAAAAAATGATGAGGCCCCTAAGCGAACAATCGCTCGAGTACTGGACCTCGTGAAGTGTTAGAGTCCTGAGAGTCCTAAATTATTACAAATAATATGTCTCCCTCTCACTTTAAATTAAAAAATAAATAAAACAAAATACAAAGCAAGGTGTATTGTCTTCAAAAATCCTCCAAGTCCTCTTTTGCTGCTAGGTCAGAAGGTTGAGCCTGCTTTACGTGGGTGCACAGTCGCTCGTAGGAGTACCTTCCTCGATCCATGTTCCTCGTAACAAAGTCAAACAAAGAGGGTGATTAGACAATTCACAAAATAATATCAAATAAAAACAAAAAGAAATAGAGTGACAAATAGACAAAGAAAAAGATACGTGTAAAATCCAATCTACGCGACGTTGCTCCCCAACAACAGTTCCATTTGATAACAGAGGTTTTGCGAGGGTATAAAATATCCTCACTAATAAAAGTGAAGATAGAGTGTCGCTGAGGTGACCGCTCCGAAACCTCGTGTCAATCAACAATTAACCCACAATATATATATAAAGCAACGAAGAGCAAAATATGTGGAGTTAAAATTTATTATAACTCTACAATGGATGTGTATAGGTGCAAGTATTGTAGAGGTCAAACACATGGAGCAAACGGTAGATCAGGGAAAATTAATTCCAAAAATGTGTGTTCCTCTTGTCTATATGTCTTTCGTGGGTTTTTGATTTTGTGTTGTTTTATTTTTTATTTTGAATTTTAAAATTTTTGTTTTCTTTTTATATTTTCTGATTTTTAATTTCTTTCTTTTTATTTTATAATAAAAGACTATATAAGGATATATATAATGCCGAGTAATATAATTATAAATACTACTATAAATAAATAAATAAAAGTAGTAGAATTAAATATTTTTGAAATTTAAATAAGTTTTTACTATTTTTATTATTTTAGAGGTTTTTGCTAATTTTTATGGATTTTAAAAGTAAAAAATATCCCAAAATAGGGAATAAATAAATAGGTTGAACTATTTTGAAGCAAAAAGTGCCCAAAATGTTTCGAATAAAATTTGGTATGTAAATAATAATCTAAAGAAAATTATAAAATAGAAATAAATATGTTTGGAGTTTTTGTGGATTTTTTATTTTATAAAGGATTTTGGACCTTTTTAATTTTTATGGTTTCTATTTTTCTATTTTTATGGTTTTTGGGTTCTGGAGTTGTAGAATAAATATATAAACAAAGTACATTTATTTTGGTAATTTTTCGTAAAAGTTTTATATTTTTCTGCTATTTTCTATGCCAAATAAGAGCTTTTTGTGCTCTTTTTTATTTTTATAAAATAGGAAAAAGTCCTAAAAAGTAAAACTAAAAATGTAGCATGAAAGTATGTAACAACAAGAACTTAATTCTATTTTTATGGATTTTTTAGATCACAGATACTATATTTAATAAATAGAAAACAATCATAAGATTTAATATCCTGGAAAGGGCATTTATGTAATTAAAATAAAGTACGAGGTTGTTCTAGCAAAATATCCAAAAAGTTATAACTGTAGATGAAAGTTTGCATACTAAATATAAATAACAAAACCTGCAATGGGGTTTTATGCAAAAGCACCACCTCACATGGGAATTCACGTGAGGTGACATGGACTGGACTAAATAGCAAATAAATAAAGCTTAGGGTCTTGTTTGCAAATATTACAACAATATTAATGTTTAAATAAAGTACATGATTGAATATAAAAGCAACAAAAAATAGGGGAAAGGTATGCAATTTACCCCCTAAGCGCCTAATCCAACGGTTGAGGGTGTTCCACTCGTCCACGTGTCGTACGCAGGTCGTGTGATGCCGCTTCAGCATGAAGGGCTGAGATTAGATCCCAAGACTGAGATCGATAGTCAAACCTTGGTTGATCCAACAATGGCTGAAGGATCTGGCAACTGCTAATGATTGGACGACCCATGAGATGCATGTATGAACAATGGAAGAACTCGCCTTGGGCGAGTTTCGATCAAGCACTGCTCATTCCTCCGACCTCCTTATGTACTTCCTGCTAGCTCTTCACATTCTTACATCTATAGCAAACCTTCAAGAGGTCTCAATCATGTCCAAGGGGTACAGATTGAGCCCCTAGAGCTCAAGATACTTCAACGACTCAACGACCTAGGGAGGATTTCCAAACAAAATCGACCCCTCAGATGGAGTCCTTCACTACAGCAACCTATACAAAAAAGTTACTAGGTCGAGGGAAAACTGCCTCAACCCTTTAGAGGGTGGAATGGAGGCATGGTGAGGTGTAGCGATTGCTCCGATGAGGGAGGAGGTGGAGCGCCGAGATGCTCTAGGAGGAGGCAAGTTGAATGAGATGGGTCGTGGCATGGAGAATCGGCAGGAAACAAAGTGAGGTGACTGGCGAGGCGAAACAAGGTCGGATCACGGTGGGGATGTTCGCTAGAGCTAGCCTCTGACGAACTACGAAATGAGTTTTTAACACTAATACGATGAATCAAAAGCTAAATTAAATGCATGAAATAAAACATACGACTAAGAACTAACTAAAATGCAAACAAACGAACCTCGAGCGATGCTAGATTGTGAGATGGTTATCTCACGCTGGTGAGTGGTAGAGATGGCTGGGAACGACCCCCACTGCGTTTCTTCCTCGTTGCGAAAAGCGAGGAGCTCCTCCTGTCACAAGGAGATCAACCCAGATGCACTCCGAGGGGTCTAAAGAAGGGGAAAGCGAAATCAAAATGGGAGGAAGGCAAAGGGGGACTTATGTACAGGCTATGAATGGGCGAGGTTTGAGGAAGAATCACAGGTGTGTCAATGATCCTCTGCCCTAGGAGATGAGTCTGCATGGATGGTGGATGAACAATGGTCAAGAGCTATGAAGGAAGGACAACCCCTCGATCAATGTACTGGGGGGGGGGAATCGAAAAGTAAGGCGAGTGGTCGTTCTGACAGGTCTAGGAGGGAGGCCAGCAGAGTTGACCTAGGTCAACTGACGAAGCAACATGGTTGGTCCACGTGGACCAACCAGGAAAAACCAACTTCGGAATTATTATAAAATTGATAATAATTAATAAATGATTTTATTAAATTAAAGTTATAAAATAAAATGTTTTTTATATTTATTTATAGTATTTTAATATGCTTTTTTATTTATTTTTAGAGTTATTTATTATAAGTTCATTTTTAGGGCTTTACTTATAGATATATTCATCTATGTTTTGGGTATTTTATTTTTTTGTATTTTAAAGTTTATTATTTTATTCTCTTATTTTTTATATTTATAACTTATTTTTATATACATAATATTTTATTTTATTTTTCTGATATTATTGTACACTTAAATTAATAGGGGTATTAAATATATAGGTATAAATATAGGTATTTCATATACGTATTTTTATACACTATTTATTTTTGTGAGTTATTTATGGTTTTATTATATTTTAAATATGTACATATATTATAAATAATATTTACAAAATTATAAAAATAGTAAAGAATAAATAAAAAGAATATTTTATTCAGGTAAACTATATAATAGGGGTCCAAAACCTAACTTTCACTTCTTAAATCCAAATTAAATGAAACCACCTTTATTAAATAGCTTATTAAAAGTTATATACAATTAAAGGTGATTTTGATACATTTCGAATTTTTATTAGGAGATATGGGTCTGAGAAGTTTGGGTTTTGGCTTTTTATTTAGGGTATAAATTGTGCATTGTATATTATTTTTCTATGAAATAAATTTTGCATTTTTCTATATATATTATTATCTATAACTTTCATGTACAAATTTCATTATTTGAGTTATAAATAATAGAAAATAAAATAGATCCCAAAAATAGATTATTGATGAATAAAAGAATGGAATTTTGGCCATTATCTCCCCCTACTTTATTCTTTGTCGACCCAGTCATTAAGATGCCTATGTCTAGGGGTTTAGAGTCATAAAATGCCTTTAAAAGTTTTATATTTTTATTTCCTTTTTCGCTATTCTATAATTTCGGCATTAAAAATAATATTATACACAATAAATGGAATAAAGAATGTATGTTAATTTGTACAAATAATGCTATTTACATGCATTAGTGATGAGCGACCCGAGCGACTAAGGTAAATCAGGTGTCAATGGTCGTTGCGACCTCAACCTCTCGGGTCTAGAGCTCAATCAAGAAAAATGAAAAGAACCACCAAATAAAGAGATAAAATCAATCAAAACAAGGAAAGCGGCCCTCGCTAAATTATTAACCTGGTATAGCACCCAGGGTCGGTCTCAGGGAGCACGAATTGGCCTTGCGGCCAACGAAGTAGTCAAAATCAATAAAAAGGAATAAACTATTTTTATGGTGGATTTTAATTATTTTTATATTTTTTTGGATTTTTAATAATAAGGGAAAAATAAGAGAAAGGCAAAATCAAGCAAACACAACCAATAATAAAAACACTAAAAAAATGCACAAAAATTCTAATAAAAATGTTTTTAATGCTTTTTAGTGTTTTTGGTGAATTTTTCAGATTTTTTTTAATTTTTGTATAATTTTCTAAAAATCAAGAAAGACAAAAACAATGTGCTACTGTACAGCCAGACTTGAAAGACCCATTAAAAATATCAAATGGATCTATAACAGTATAGAAGGAATTTTTATGAAAAATATAAACAAAAACTAAAATTAAGAAAAAGAGTTTATATTTTTTTGAGTTTTATAGAATTTTTTAGAATTTTTATAAGATTTTTAGAGTTTTTTAATTTTTAAGGTTTTTATAAATCCAAAAAGCACAAAAGTTGCACAGAAATTAAAAGACACTAAAACTAACTAACTCTAATTTTTTAGAATTTTTAAAATAGTTTTTATATTTTTTTAGATTTTCTAAGTCAGACGGTCACATAAATCAATGTTTTTGAATTTTTAAAAATATCAAAAAGCCTAAAAATTGTACCAAATTTTTAGGGAAATTTTTACACAGTGGCAGGAGCCACGTGTCCGAATTTCACCTAATTTGGATTTAATTTGCTATTTTATTTAATAAAAATAAAGGCTCACAGTGCATAAGGGCCTAAATGCAAGGAAAAGTAATTTCAGGGACCAAATAATAACAAATCAAGAAAGTGCAGGGGCCCACATGCAAAAAGTCCAAAAACACGCGTAACGCACGTGGATCATGCACGGAGGGGTATAAATGCCATTCCCATTTTAAAACATGCAAATAGTAACACACAAGAAATATAGGATAGATAATGCAAAATTTCCAAGTCCTCACGTGTCGAAGCACATGGTCTGCACAAACAGGGACAATAATGCAAATAGAAGAAACATGAAGGTCCATAGTACAAATATCCAAAAATAAAAACAACTAAACTAGATATTTACAGGACTAAACATTAAATGCAATAAACAGAGGGGCCTACAAGTAATTTACCCCTTATTAAAAGCGGACGGCCGAAGAGGCGCCACGTGGATGATCGGACGTCTGAGATGCGTGCACTCTGCTTCACGGCTGGACGGTCAGGATCGAGCCCTAAGCAGATCGGGCGGTGGCTGAAGCTCCTCGGGTGGACGGCTAGGATTGAGTCTGGAGCTGAAGGGATGATCCGACGGTGAAGGAGGATCCTCTAAGAACTCGATGCCGACGAAGTTTGCCGGCCCAATGCACACGCCGAGGTCCTCCTCTGGAGCTGCTGAGAGGGTGGAAATGATGCCCAGAGACTTCCGCAGTTGATGGACTCCTCCGATGAGGCCGAGGACCACCGGAGTGGCCCGGCGACGGCGGAGGAGGTAAGCTCATGTGCAAGAACTCTTAGACCCTCAGATGGGTCTCCTTCGGCCTGCAAAACAACACAGGGGAGCTCTTGGGTCGAGGGCAAATTGCCTCGACCAGGTTAGGGGTGAAATGGATGGCTGGATGGGTCGCAGCGGCGACCTCCGGCGAAGCGACGGTAGTGGAGGTAGAACCTTGGTTCCGGGGCGAACAAGGGGAATGGTTGGGTGAAGAACATGGGGAGAAGTCTCACGAAGGTGCTGGTCGGGTCGGATGGTGAAATAGGTGATCAGAGCGATGGGAATCGATCGGCGGCTGTGGAGAAATGATTTGGGCGAAAATCGAAATTAGCCTATCCTAGGAAGAATCGAGGTTATCTGATGAATGGAGTCGACTGGGGATGAGTTAAGGAAGCTCTAGGGGTCTTGGCCTCAAGGAACGTCGAGGTCCGAGGCTCAGCGCACCTCGCGGCGGCGCACGGCGACGAAGGTCGCCGTTTCAGTGGCTGGGAGCTCCTCCTCCTCTCCGCAACACTCCAATCGGTAGCTGTCACTCTAGGGATGAGAGTGGAGGTCCTGGGACGATGGGGTGAAGCCAAAGATGGCAGGTAATGTGCGGCGGAGGAGCGGTCTTATACTGCTAGGGGTCCGGCAAGAATGGGTCGGGCATGGTTGTCGGAGCTCGGATCCCTAGGAAAAACAACCGGGCGAGGGTCTCGGATGATGCATCTGTAATCAGGACCCGGGGTTTAGGTATTTGGAGCTCGGATCAAGCAAGGAAAAATGTGAGAAATCGGGTCGGGGTGCAAAGATCCGTGTCGACTGGTCCAGGGGGGAGTTGACCGGGGGTCAACATCCCCCGTGGACCAATCAGAAGCAGCCAGTTATTAAATACTTGGAAATTCAATAGAAAATATTAAATGGCTTTATTTCGAAAAAGTTAAAACATGAAAAATGTTTTTTTATTTTCAAATTAATTTTTAGTGATTTTTATTTATTTTTTTGAAAATAATTTATGTATTTACATTATATTATTAATATATATAAGTATATACATATATGTATTTTTAATTTTTATTTTTAGTTATTTATTTTTATATAATTATTCCAATTTTATATTTTATTTATTTATAACATAAAATTTGGAATAAAAAGATATTTTATTTTATTTTTATGATTTATTTACATAGGTTAAATAAATACTTTTATATACATATTTACCTAATATATATATATATATACAAGGTGGAAATTGATTTTTGTTATTTTTCTTTTTATTTTATTTTTATTTCTCTGATTTTTATTTTATTTATTTACATCATGAAATGTGGAATATATAAATATTTTTATTGGATTTTTATTAATTATTTACAAAGAGAAAATAAATATGTATGTTATTCTATGTACATGGTTTATATACACTGATGAGAGGGATTTTATTTATTTTCATTTTTATTTTGTTTTTCCCATTTTTGTTTTAGTTTTATTTTTATGAATATGTACAAATTAATAAACACACATTTTTATTTTTATTAAGAGGAAAATAATTTTATCTATATACATAGGGATATGTACACACATGATTGACCCTATCTCCCTCTACTTGGATTCTTTTGCGGTCAGGCCCATGCTGAGCCCTCCCTTGGGATTAGGTCACTCAATATTTATTCTAAATATCTCCCTCTTTTTCTTTTATTTCTTTATTCTTTTATTTATGCACAAAAACATGCTAATTAATAATAATTACACAATGCATGCAAGATGGTAATTTATGCTATTTACATGAATATACATGGTGTTTTGCATAGGTTTTTAGCTAAAATAAAAGAATAAAGAGTGATGAATGGGTATTAATCACCCCCCTATACTTAACTTTGCTAGTCCCTTAGCAAACACTTATTTGAAAAAGAAGTGAAAAAGAAAAAGAAAAAGAGGAGAAATGCATGGATCAATGCTTATTATTAAACTTGCCTTCATTAAATTGAAATATGGAGCTCGATCAGCTCTTTGGATTATTAATGTGTCGGAACCTTATTTAGACTTAGGTTTAAAACTCAACAGCCTCAAAACAAATTTATAAAAGGGAAAGCCGGGTGAGAATGTACAGGGTCGACCCCCCCATACTTAGGGTGAAATATCCCTAAGTATAGGCAGCAAAACATAGGTAGAAAGAATCAAAAGAATACCCGAGAGTCCTACACCCCCCTATACTTAGGGTAAAGTACACCCTAAGTATAGCATAATCATAAGATGAGAAACGGGATGTGGGACTAAAGAATAGAGTGATGTGGACATCTGGATCTATACAAGTCAGAAGAACAGTGATAATCAGGCATGAGATGCAATAGATGTGAGTTAAGAGACCACATCTCACGCAAAGTGAATCGGGGCAACATCAACGACCCGCGGCTCATTGATGAATCCACATTTCATCATCTTTATTCTATCATTTTGGCCTCAAAAACCCTGGCAAATGCTTGAAAATAGCATTAAATAGAGCATATTAGCATTCATGCATGTACATGTAATTAGTGTATAAAATACTGTAATTAAAGCCAAAATTATAGAATAAATAAAAGAAAAGAAAAAGAATAAAATATTGTAAATATTTTATGACCCGAAACCCCGAGACCTAGGCATCTTGATGAATAGGTCGACAAGGAATGAAGTAGGGGGAGATAAGGGCCAAATAAAGTCAAAATACCTATACTTTTTAATTCATTCTTTATTCATTTTGGTACCTATTTTTGGTTCCACTTTTTATACATCAAATAAAGAAACTTTGTACATGAAAGTTGTAGATAATTTTATAAAGAAAAATACAAAATTGATTTCACTGAAAAATAATGTACAGATAAAAAGTTATGGTCTGAATAAAATTCCAGATCCCAACTTCCCAGACCTGTATCTCACAAATGAAAACTCCAAATGTAGCAAACTCACCTTTAATTGTATATAGAAAAAAATAAGCTATTTAATGGCGGTGGTTTCGCATTTGGCAGAGCTACGGTTTGAAAGTTGAGTTTTGGACCCACCTTTTATACCTATATAGATTAAAATATTCAATTTATTATTTATCCATTATTTTTATATTTTTATATTTTTTATAAATTTGTAAATATTATTTATAATAATTATGTACATTAAAATAGGAATAAAAACTCAAATAAAATACAAAATAAAAATACTTGTATATACTATACATAGGTATTATACCTATACTTACACCTGTATAATATCTACTTTTATTGTATTTTATATACAAAATATTTCAGAAAACTAAAATAAAAATATAATTACATGTATAAAAGTATTTTATAATTTTATAAAATAATAAACATAATTAAAGAAATTAAAAATACCAAATAAAAATAAAATACTAAAATATACAGGTAAAATACCTATATAGGCTATAAAAAGTATCTTGTAAAAATGTACTTCCTAAAATAATTAAAAATAACTTTAAAATACTTTATAAAATTATAAACATTTTTATTTAATAATCGAAATTTAATTAATTCATTTACTATTTTTAAATTAATTTTCAAATCTTTTTTAGGGCTTTTTCCTGGTTGGTCCACGTGGACCAACCAGGTGGCAGTCACAGTTGACCTCGATCAACTGTCTTCCCTAGGTCCTTTAAGATGTCAGAAACCTCATTTTTGCTCCGCCTTTGCGGATTTTTCGAGGTTTTGTTTTTCATCCTTTGAGGTCGATTCCTTCTGCAAAGATATTCCTCGTTCATCCCTCATACTCGCCCAGATGTTTACATAGGTCGTCGTGCATCGATTCAACCACTACGCCCAGGTCTTCTTTCATGTCCGTCAACCCTACTTAAGCGAACTTTGAAGTTCGATTCAAATTTGAATTGCATTCCATCCAGATCTTCCCCCCTTTTGTCGCGCCCGAGCGACCTGGAGGTGACAGCTCCAAGTTCCTTGCTTCAAGGCGGCGGATAGTCAATCGATCTGGATGTGTTCCACACCTCCAGCGAGCTTTGCCGTTGAGGTACTTTCCCTCTGGCTTTGGCCATCGAGGCAGCCATTTTCCACTCCATTTCTTTCGCATTTTAATTCCCTTAGTCCTAGGATCAACATCCTTCCAATATCTTCGCTTCCCATCCTTCGAATCACCTACTCGAATACCTCGCCGGAGCGCAACTCCGGCCGAGGATCCTTATCGTCGTTCCCCTGTCTTTGAGAGCCAGCTCGAGGTCGAGGCATTTTGCCCTCGACCTCCTCAACATTTTTGGCAGGTCCAAGAACCACAGCGTGCATCTGGAGGCGATTTTGAAGGCCGGTCGAGGTTCCTGGAGCCCCATTGCTCCGCCGACCTCGCGTCGCCTCTCCAAGCTTCGCCGGAGAGTTTTGCTGCCCCCAGCATCTTGAGGAGGACCAGAGGATCCTGCTGGGCCATTTTACAGCTCGAGAGAGTGCCAAAAGATGGAGAAGGAGATCAGGGAAGCTCACGTCCGGCGAGTTCTTCCCAGTTCTTCATCACCGTCTTCCAACCGTTAGATCATCGGCCCAGCCTAGGAGCTACAGCCACCGTCTGATCCGGTCACACCCCAGCCGCCGATCTCCATCGCAAGATCTAATCCGGTGCGTCCAGGCCGAAGCGACATCGTGCGAGGAGAACGCTCCACGTGGATAAGTGGCTCGAGCCACACCGTTGGATCCAGCCCAGCCGCCGACCGTTGGATTGGCACCACGCGTCCTCAGCAGCCATCCACCGTCAGATCAGCTCCGAAGTGGTATTTTACAGAGCCACCCCTTCCCTTTTTGTAATTTGCTTTTAGTCTAGAAACTTTAAGTGGTAGTTCATAATATTTTGTAATGTTTATAATTAGGCCCTCGAACTTTCTATATTTGCAACTGGGTCCTCGGCCACGTCACCTCACGTGACACGTGAGGCGCATGCTTTTTGCAGAGAGGCCCTTGGCCTTTTGTGGATTTCGTTTCAGTACTCTAAATTTTAGTTTAAGTGTAAAAACTTTGGAAATATTGCAAGTGAGCCCCCGAAGGTTTTTGATATTACGAACAGGTCCCTGCCAGGCGCGTGCCAGTCACGCGCCCTGGTGGGTTATTTGCAGAAAGACCCTCCCGGGTCTGTATATTTGTGATTGGTCCATAAAATTAAATATTTAGTGTAAAATTTTGTGGAAAATTGCATGTATGCCCCTGGATGTTTGTGTATTTGCATATATACCCCTACCATGCCTATCATTTTTGTGTGCTTGTTCTATTGATTTAAGGCATCATTTTAATTCGAAAAATTCTACAAAAATTTATTTAAGCTCCTGTTAACTTGCACTTTCACGTCATATTTTTAGTTTTTATTTTTGTTGCATTTTATATCTATCAAAAATCAAAAACATGCATTTTAGCCACTGTATAGCTTAGAAAAAATACCAAAAAATATTAAAATGCCTAGAAAAATTCCAAAAAATACCTACTGTCTATTTTAACTATTTTAGTGTCAGTCCAAAAATCACAAAAAATTGCAAAAGAAAAACCTTCAAAATTTGAAAATACCTTAAAACTTCAAAAAATCTATAAAATCGTAAAAAAATCAAAAAAATACAAGTTTAAGTTCTGGAGATTTCCTATGTTATTTCCTTTATTTTAAAATTAGTTTGGAAAAATTTTGTGGCTGTTTGATATTTTTAATTCCTATTTTACCTTCAACCAGTAGCTTCTTCCCTGTTTTCATTTATTTTACCTTTTAAAAATACAAAAAAGATTCTGAAAAATACCCAAAAATCACAAAAACAATAAAAATATATAAAAAAACCAAAAATATTTTATTTCTGAATTTTTGAGCATTTGTGCATATTTTTATAAATATTGTATCACCTCTTTTATTATAGAGTTTATTTATTCCAATATTGAAAAAGAAAATTAAAAAATATATATATAACATAAAATTAAAAAAATCAGAAAATTAAAAATCAAAAGACAAAAAATTTAATTAAAAAAATTAAAAACCCACAAAAATATTTGCATTGCATAGTGTAGACATACATTCACTTTCACACACACACACACACACACCTGTTTGATCTACCATGTCTTGCTCCCTGTGTTCGAACTCTCTACATACTTGCTTCTATACACCTTGTTTGTAGAGTTAAAAATAAATTTTAACTTCACATTTGCTTGTCATTTCTTGATATTTCTAGTGTGGGTTAATTGTTGATTAATTAGGGATTTTTAGCGGTCGCCGCAGCGACCTTCGTGTTCCCGCCTTGTGAGGAATACAAGATCGTTGGAAATTCCTGATTATCAAATGGCACAGTTGCCGGGGAGCAACAGTGAGTAGATCCTAGTTTTGATTGATTGTGATTAGTTGTCTACCATTGCTTGTTTTATCTCTCTTATTTTGATAGATATTGTTGAGCTTTTCTGACCATCTCTTTTTGTCTTCTTGCGAGGGACCACGGAGTGAGGCGGATCGCCTAGGGGGTCCGGAGCAACCTTGGGAAGCGGAGCCGGCTTTTCTTAAGCCAAGCCGACAGGAGAGAGCAAGAGACTTGAGAGAGAGTGATTAGATTAGCTTTTATTTTATTTGGTGAGAGAGAGAGATTCATATTAATTTGTAATAATACAGGACTTGGACTTTCAGACACTTCGGGCCTAATTTCCGGGTGTTTGTTCACCCGGAGCTCACCGCGGATTTTGTCGTGTTTTCCGCAGTCATTTTCCGATTTTGTTTTCATTTTTCATTTCTTTTGTGGATTGAGCCCTTAGTTCTAGGCTTTGCTTGATCGAGTAGATTAGGTGCAAACACCCTAATAACCTTTGCATGTTCCTATAGATCGTATTTGGACTTAGTCTAATTAAACAGTTAATTATTAGTCTTCGATCCTCCGCACCGCGAGCTCATCCCACCAAGTGCTTCTCCTGAACTCGATGTGTCGAGAGGAGGAGGAGTGAGCCTAGACCGGACCTTAGGATTGGAGATTGGTGGTTGACTTGTGGTTCTTCGCGTAGCAATTGCCTGCTTAGGAAGATTTCCGCTTGCATACCGGCATGTAGTTTAGGTTTATAAATTTCTGCTTTGCATCCCGCATGGAGAGAGCTGGGATTCACTGTAAGTCCTCTATCTTTGCATCCATCATTTAGGAACAAAGGTGAAATTTCCATCTTGGTGCCGACTTGCATTGGCTTTTCCGACTCTCCTCCCTCTGTTTTTGGACAAAGTAGGAATCAAGAAGATACAAAAATCGTTAGGCGCTTGTTTGAATCTACTCAAAAGAAGCGATAACACCAAAAAAATTAAAAAAGGGATTGCTAAGAAAACTTTGACCGAAATAAAATTGGTAATTGGACTCATTGATTTGGGAGAGTAATACCCTCACTTGTTTTTAGGTAGCATGGGAAGGTCTCCTTCCAAGTGAGCTGAGTGCTTCGTAAGGATTAGAGCCAAAAACCCAGCTTGTGGCTGCCTTCTGTATCGCCTGGATTTCTGAAGTATTGGCGCTACTATCGTACGTAGGCGAGTAGGGCTTGGTCTCCATTGGTGACTCACTATTGTGTGAGCATCGACCTTGTCCGAAGTACCGAGCATAGGCCACGCCTTCACGGGTGTGTCTGTCTCACCGTCTGCGTCCGAGTAGGATCTTGCGCGCTCACGGGTGATTCCATTGCGAGCGAGATCCGAAGTATCGGTTTCGCCTATCGGCTTCCTCCCTCTTCTTCTTTGGCTGAGTAGGGATCCAGGAAGGGTTACAAGGACCTCAAAAAGCGCAAGCTACATGTTACACAGGAGGAGGACAAGTACGGGAACACTTTTTCGGCAGTACTCTCTCTCCTTTAGGCGTAGCGCTCTAAGGACTCGTGATAAGATAAATTCCTGAATTCAAGCTAAAATTGACAAGATAAAAGCCGAACCTTCACGGCTCCATGTGTTGAGTTGGTGAACTCACCCTTGTTTTGTGTTTGATTGCTAGTTTATTTTAGGTCAAAATCAAAAACACTGCACGCTTGTGCGCAATTTTGCTTCTCCCTTCCTTCTTCCTCATTTTGCAACCTTGCTCTTCTCGAATAATCAAGATGATGGGACGGAGATCTCTTAGGCCGACTCTGTCGGCACCGCTATCCAGCACTCCTCCTCATTCATCTAGGACAACCTCGGAGAGTCCAGACCCGCTCTCCGAGCCTGAGTTCACTTCCACCCTGTTCCCCCTCGACCACCCTTCTCATTCCCCTTCCATCAGTCCAAGAGTCTCAGAATTTAGTGCATCGCAGAGCTCAGAACATTTGACGGCACCTGAGATGGGTTCTTTTGCTTTTTCAGAGAACCTAGACATGGCTGACAGAGGAGAGCATCCTGATGATCATGAGCACCTGCCATTCTTCATTGATCAAACCGCCATCAACAATTCGCTTCTAGCATCCCTGGAGACCATGCAAAGACAGATCCGGGACCAGGGAGTCTTTATGGGTGACCTCATGAGAGAGATCGCGCAGATGCGAGAAAACTGACCTGGGGGCGATGGCGGTGGCGGAGGAGGAGATGGACCTAATGCAGGAGGAGGTGATCCCAACGCTGAGAGGCCGCCACAGACTATCATGAGGGAATTGCAAAATCTCATAGCATCCCTCACTCATCGTTGGATCCGACTCCCTCCTATCCATGGAGATTTCGAGCTTCGGCCCCACACAATTCAGCTTCTACCCAAATTCCATGGGTTGCCGACCGAAGAGCCACACCTCCACCTCCAAGAATTTGAAATGATCTGCAGCACAATCCATGATAGGCGGATGATCGAGGACACTATCAAGATGATCGCCTTCCCTTTCTCCTTGGTTGACAGAGCCGCATACTGGCTCAAACATTTGGGGCGATTCATCGATACTTGGGCAGATCTCCGGACCGCATATTTGAAGAAGTACTGCCCTCTCGGCCGGACGAATGCAGCTAGAGCCATGATCAGCAACTTCGTCATGATTCCGAACGAACAGTTCCATGAAGCCTAGGATCGATTCAGAAAGCTCATCGACCGGTGTCCCCACCATGACATATCAAAGCCCAATCTAGTGTAGAGTTTCTTTTGTGGGCTGACACCGGAGCTGCAGGGGCTTGTAAACGCCTCTTGCAGTGGATCCTACTATTCCAAGGGTGAAGACGATGTTTGGGCCATCTACGAAGGCATGGCAGAGAATTCAACCGTCATGGCCCAAGCCTGCGTCTACACGTAACAGAAGCTCCCGCAAGGAGCGGGATCATTTTAGAGGATCGCCCGCATCGATGCCAGTCCTAACACTTCGTCGGCAGCCGCAGCCCAAGCCAAATCAGCCGCAGCTGACATGGGAATTATTAGTGAGAAACTGGACTGTCTCGAGATCCTCGAGAAGAAACAGATGCAAGGCATGGCCTAGATGGACCAAATTGCCAAGACGATGAGTGATCTGAAGAGCAGATTCTTTGCATCCAGGAGGCACAGACTTCTTCCCAGCAGCCTCCCAGGTCACGGGCTGACCCCAGCAGTAGCAGCTCCTACCAACCCTCTGCCTCGTACCGCCAGGTTAACCACATCCAGGCAGAGCCGATTCCGTTTCTACAATACTACCCAGCACAACTGCCATCTCAGGACACTCATATGGTGGTCTACCAGCCGGAGCAGCCACTGGCAGTTCTTCCTCCACCATCCTTTGAGCAGGAGCCATTGATGGAAGTTAATGGGATTTGGTACGACTGGTACCCTCAGCCCGGGATTCGTCGTGATCACCCCGGATTCCGTTGGGGCAACGATGGCTCCTCATCTCAACAGTAGCCTCATGCTCAGGGACAGCAGAACAGCCAGCCACAGCAGCAGCAGCAGCCCCAGTACGCCCAGCAGCAATACCAGCAGGGTCCTTGTCCCACCTATCAGGGACAGCAGTGGAGGCAGCGTCAGCAGCCTCATCAGTCTTATCCCCATCCTCCCCAGTACCAGCAGCAGCAGCAACAACCTCATTTCCAGCAGGGAAATCCGTCCGGTTCTCAGGCCCCCGCTTTTAAGAACCCAGTTTTAGACGATCTTGCCCGCTTGCTTTCCGAATAGCGAGCATCCTTCCGGCAAGAAATGGATGAGTTCCGGCAGGAGATGAGGGAGATCATCAAAGGCAAGGCCGCCATACCAGCTCAGATTGAACCGAATCAGAACAATCTGAAAAGAAAGTCTGAGCAGGTAGAGTTTACATAGGATACCTCTCCTAGTGACTATTTGAGTGACATATCTCTTTATTTGTATGATGCTGATTTTGTGACTACTAGGAGCGGTAGGATGCCAGCCGGCGGCGCCTCTTCTGAGCGACGACCACATGCAGAATCAGGAGCGCCAGATGAGCAGAGTAGCGGTGCTGATGCCGCTAATGATGACGTTGAAGACGGTGGTGCTGATGCCACCAATGATGGAGAGGCAGACGACGGTAGTGAGGCCGTCGTGATACCAGATGCAGACGGTGGTGCTGATGCCACCATTTTGGATACAGAGACAGAGCACGGTGCTGATGCTGCGAAGTCAGGTGCCGGTGGTGGTACTGAGGCCACCACGTCTACTTTTGTTGAGCTTCCCTCTGTGGTGTTACCACCTTTTGTATCTATAGACTGTGGTAACAACAAAAAGCACAAAAATATGAATAAAGGAAAGGTTTCTGTTCAAATTGCGGATCCATATGGGTTGAATGATGATGATTGTATGGATTCAATTCCTTCACATGCACAGGGACCTATTCCTGGTCCTCCATCTGAGGAGGCCCCTATCATCCCCTTCCCAGAAGCACTCCGCCAAGCGAAGGGGAATAAAAGAGAAAATTCCAAAAAAGACCAACAGGTAGAATTCAGCAACCAGATGATTGATCGATTCCATATTCAGCTGACTCTACAGGAAGCACTTGAGCACATCCCCCTCTTCAAAAAGAACTTGAAAGAGAAGACTACCGTCCATAGGAAGAGGAGAAACCACAGAGATCATATCCATGTACTCACTCATTCCACTTGATGCACTATTCAGAACAAACTGGAAGCCAAGCGACCAGATGCAGAAGCTCCCTATGTCAGATGCGAGATTCAGGAGCAGCAGTTTGATCGTACTCTGTTAGACAGCGTCTCTTCAATTAACCTTCTTCCGGCAGCCTTACTCGACCGATTCGAGTTTGGTCCTCTTCTTAGGAGCAGGACAATCCTTCAGTTTGCTGATAGGTCGACTAAGAGGCCGAAGGGGTTATTGAAAGACATGGTTGTTACCATTCAGGGCCTGAAATTCCCCGTGGACTTCGTTGTGTTGGACATGGAGATCCCTGAGTCGATAATCGATGCCCCCATCATACTCGGACGTCCATTCTTGGCCACAGCCAAGGCGGTAACCGATCATGATAGTGGGAAGGTATGTTTTCGTATAGAGGGCGAGATCATACAAATAGAGACGATCGAGGAAACCAGAGCCAGAGAACTTGAATGCTCGGAGCAGTCCAGCGAAGCCGTGCAGATGATAGAGGACGAGCTAGACATCCACCAGGAATGTGATTTTGTGATGACAGATGATGAATCTACCTGGACAGATCCTATCGCACAGACCCTCGCTTTGCCTATAGATTCACCATCTTTAAAGCTTATGGCAGTCGAGAGCCTGGAGAGCACACCCCTGGACGAGGATACACTTGAGGCTGACAGTGTTGGGACGAGTGGTGCTGATGATTTTCAATCTTGTTCATCTTCTTTTGATCCCTCGGATTCAGACATTGATTGGGATGATTTTGATGAATATTTGCCGTGTCTGATTCCTTCTGAGCCAACAACCATGATAGAGTGTGAGCCAGTACAGTTTATTGATGATTCAGCATGGCTCCCTTCGTTAGAGATTCATGCAGAGCGAGAGTTCTCACATGCAGACCTGGTCGCCTTCACACAGACATATCAGAATCCAGATCTGCCACCTCCCAGTTGCCCAGAACTGAAGCCTCTACCGCAGTCGCTGAAGTATAGATTCCTTGCGGGTGAGCCAGATATGCACCCAGTCATTATCTCAGCAGGTTTGACTAGAGAATAAGAATCTCGTCTGATGGAGGTTCTTGAAAGAAACCACAAGGCAATAGGATGGAGTATAGCTGATCTCCAGAGGATTAGTCCGGCTCTGTGCTCCCACCACATCTATCTTGAGGATGACGCTAGGTCGTCGCGTGAGTTCCAACGACGGCTGAATCCGAATCTTTGAGATGTGGTCATGAAAGAAATATCGAAGTGGTGGAGCACCGATTTTATCTACCCCATCTCCGACTCCAAATGGATTAGTCCGTTACATGTGGTGCCTAAGAAGACGGGTATCACTACAATTGTGAATGAGTCCGGAGAGGAGATCGCTACCCGAGTACCCACTTCTTGGAGGGTCTGTGTGGACTACGGACGATTGAATGAGGCCACCAAGAAGGATCATTTCCGCTACCATTCATTGATCAGATTATCGAGCGGCTAGCTGGGAAGAGTCATTACTGCTTTCTTGACGGGTACTCCGGATACAATCAATTGGCCATTGCGCCCGAAGACCAGGAGAAAATGACATTCACCTGTCTGTTTGGGACTTATGCTTTCAGACGGATGCCCTTTGGTCTATGTAACGCTCTGGCGACATTCCAAAGGTGCATGTTGTCCATATTCTTGGACATGGTGGGTGATTGTTTAGAGGTCTTCATGGAAGACTTCTCAGTCTATGGTGACGGGTTCGATGCTTGTCTTGACTGCCTAGACCGTGTGCTTCAGCGCTGCATAGAGGTCAATCTTGTCTTATCTTGGGAGAAGAGTCACTTCATGGTGACTCAAGGGACGGTCGTCGGTCATATCGTCTCCAACAGGGGCATGGAGGTCGATCCGACCAAGGTGGATATCATTAGAAAACTCAATCCACCGTCCAATTTGCGTCAATTGCGGTCTTTTCTGGGGCATGTCGGTTTCTATCGATGGTTCATTCAGGACTTCAGTCGTATTGCCCGACCGCTTACTGATCTGTTGACAAAAGACATTGAGTTCCTTGTCAATGATAAGTGTCTTGCGTCTTTTGAGACTCTCAAAAGTATGGTTGTTTCGGCTCCTGTCCTTCAGCCACTCGATTGGTCTCTCCCATTCGAGATCATGACAAATGCTTCAGACTTTGCTGTTGGGGCTGTGCTTGGATAGAGGAGGGATGTATTGCCATTTGCCATTCACTACGCCAGCCGGAGTTTGGATGCCGCTCAGCGGCATTATACTATGGCTGAGAAAGAGATGCTAGCCATAGTCTTTGCTTTGGATAAGTATCGATCTTATATTCTCGGATCTAGAGTGACAATTTATACCGATCACACCGCCATCCGGTACTTAATGGCTAAGAAGGATGCCAAAGCACGTCTAACCAGATGGATCCTTCTGCTCCAGGAATTTGATATTGAGAGTAAGGATAAGCCTGGAGTCAAGAATGTGGTAGCGGATCATCTCTCCCGATTGGAGAATCTTGAGGAATCTGAGCCCAGTGCACCTATCACAGAGATGTTTCCAGATGAGGCGATCTTGGCTATCACCTCGCTCCCGTGGTATGCCGACATTGTGAACTATCTTGTTGCCAAGACGGTCTCACAAGGTTGGCCCAGGAAGAAACTCGAGACCTTCCTGGCGAAGGACAAGTTTTACCATTGGGAGGATCCCGTCCTTTATCATGAAGGAGGGGACAGCATCTGGAGGAGGTGCATTCCTCAAGAAGAGCAGCATAGCGTCCTCACATACTGCCACAAGCTTGAGGCAGGAGGACATCATTCTGGAAAAAGGACAGCACAGAAGGTGCTTCAATCCGGCCTATGGTGGCCTACTCTCTTCAAGGATTCTGATGAGTTCGTGAAGAGATGTACTGACTGTCAGAAGATGGGAACCTGCGGACAGAGAGACATGATGCCCATGCAACCCATTCACTTTTGTGAGGTTTATGATGCATGGGGGATTGATTTCATGGGCCCATTTCCTAAGAGTCAGGGATTCGAGCATATTTTGCTCGCTGTTGATTATGTCAGCCGATGGGTTGAGGCCATCCCCGCCCGAGCCGCAGATGCTAAAACCGTGTGCATTTTTTTAGGAAAAATATCATTTCACGGTTCGGGGTACCTAGCGTCTTGATTTCAGACGGGGGGTCTCATTTCATCAATGACAAGGTTAGGGCCCTTGCAGACGAGTTCGGCATTGACCATCGGGTTGCCACATAGTATCACCCTCAGACTAATGGTCTTTCCGAAGTATCGAACCGGGAGATAAAAACTATCTTACAGAAGGTTGTCCGCCCAGACCGAAAGGATTGGTCACAACTTTTGGACTCGGTCTTGTGGGCCTATCGGACTTCCTTCAAGAATCCATTGGGGACATCTTCCTTTCGTCTCGTCTATGGCAAGTCGTGCCATTTGCCAGTGGAAATCAAGCATAAATCCTTTTGGGCAGTCACTGAGTTACTGTTAGATCCCGAGAGTATAGGAGATCAGAGGAGAGCGGAGTTGGCAGCCCTGGAGGAACTGAGAGATACAGCCTTTTCTAGCAGCCTACAATACGAAGAGAAAGTGAAGACATGGCACGATTCTCATATCACCCATAAACAGTTTGAGCCAGATCAGAGAGTATGGTTGTTTGATTCCAGGCTTAAATTATTCCCAGGGAAATTACAGAGCAAGTTGAAAGGTCCATATGTGGTCAGGAAGGTACATGACAATGGCAGTATTGACATATCTGAACCGTCATCTTCCTCTACCTTCCATGTTAATGGTCAACGCATGAAACTATATCAAGATCATGATCCGCTAACCATTGATGTTGCCCCCATTCTTCTGGTATGAGATGTGTTCTTTGACTCATATCATCTGCATCTCATACATGGTGATCACTTCCATCTTCCGTTGTACAGATCATTTGTATATATCATGCTCTAATCTGTTAATATATTTTCTTCTTTTCTTCTTTTCTTCTTTTCTTCTTTTCCTTTTCTATTTTCTTTATCTATCAAAAAGGTGCCGCCCCTTGTTGTCGGTTTTCTGTACTTAGGACGTACTTTGTCTTAAGTATAGGGGGGTGTGCACCCCAAGTTATTTTATTCTTTGATCCTCTCCATTGTCTCCTCTTCTTGTTTATACTTAGGGATATCTTACCCTAAGTATAGGGGGAGACAATCTGAGTACGATCTGTTCATTCCCACCGTTGACCCTCCCTATGTTGTGTACAGTCTGCTATACTTAGGATTATCTGATCCTAAGTATAGGGGGGATGGTCAACTTCTCATTGGTTCATTCATTTATTCTTTGGATTTGCCTATACTTAGTATGAGTTATGTCTTCTCTTTTCTCTCCAATCTATGAGGACATAGCTCAAGCTAAGTATAGGGGGTCGTATATACTACGTATATACTTTATCCATAACTCGTACTTTCGTATTTTCTTAATATGGCTAATAATTCTTTAAAATTCATTAAAATCCTTAATAAAAAGATGTTACCATTCCTCAAATTCTTTTTGTATATACTGATTAATAAATCAAGTGAAACTATTTTTCTTGCAAAATGTTTGAAAAATAGTTTGAAAATCTTTGTGAACATCTATTGAAAACTATTTTGAAAACGTTTTGTTACATGTTTTCAACCTTTGTAAAAATGTGTGGTTTGTAAAATTTATTTTCTTTGTGTTTGAAAAATGATTTGCAAATGGTTTGAAAAATGGTTGCAAAAATATTTTGAAAAATCTATCTATACTATTTGAAAACCTTTGCAAAATGATTTTCAAATGTGTGTACATGTTTGTAAAATTATTTGTAAAAATTATTTGTGGACTATAGTTTTCAGAAATTCTTTGAAAAACATGTGTCAAATAAGTTTGAGGAATATATACATCACATCAAAATCCACTATATGTATATATCTATAAAAGTGATCACTTACCCTGTAAAATTCTTAAAATCCACTTCTTGTAGATATAAGAAGCACTCCCATGTAAATAGTTTTCACCTAATTTTCAGCCAAAATCCTTTTGTTTCAAAAATCCCAAAAACGTTTGCAAAAGTAAAATCCAAAAACATTTGAAAAATCTTTTTGAAAAATACAAAAAAAATGCATCTGCATATGCATCATCGTCATCTTTCAAAAATCCATAAAAAGTTCAAAATCTTGAAAAATCGCATCACAAAAATATTTTGTGCATCGTATTGCATAGCATTCGCATTTTTCGGATTGAGTTTGATAGTTGAACAAATCTAAGTAAAATCCGGAGATTGGAGCCTGATTGGACCTTAAAATCTACCTAATAATAGGAACCTTATAGGAACTGGGTTTGAGGTACTTCAGGTCTAGTTGACTTAATTCTTTGAGGATCACGGGACTTGGTTCAATGGATTCTTGACTGCCTAAGTAGAGTATTTCGGAGCACACGCACGACTCTTGTTGATAATGACCTAACTTGGACACCTGCACCTTTCACATGGCTCAACTCAGTTGGAGTGGTGAGGGGATTGGATTTGCCGGTATGAGACGCACACAAGTGGAAACATTTGTCCTCCTCTAGGGAGGGAAGTGCACCCCAACCGTCCAGTGATGAGGAAGTCTAAAGACAGGAGGCTGTGGGTTGCAATAAAGCTTCAAAAGAGGGATAGTCTACTGGATCAAGAGGAAAAACTCCTTATGTAAATGCTGATGTATATAGTATCCAAAAAAATGTTCAGGCATGTACAAAAATAAAAAGCCTGCAAAGTATGTACAACTGTTGTAAAGCCAATAAGCAAGCTTGAGTTCCAAAGTCAAGTATGTGAGCCTGCAGCTGGATGACTTGACTACACTGGTCTTGCATCCTAGGATAGGTAGCTACACTGGCTACCGTCCATTCTTCTCTTCACCCCCTCCTCTTGAGCTGGTTGCCACTTGAACTTAGAAGGGAATACCTCGCTCCTCGAGGATGGAGTTGTTGGATTGGGGAATCATTGGGTTGTTGTACTGGAGAAGTCAGTCTCTTTGCCATTCTAGTTGGGGAGAGCCACCATCACTTACACGGTACGAGTCAGATTCATAGTCGTAAGGGTTTGCGTATGAGTTAAGATATTTCTGACCTGGCTATTGAGGAGACTTGAACAGAGTTTTGGGATTCTCAGGGACTGTTGAATTTCAAATCCAGTTCTAATTAAGGTTCAGCCCGCACTAAAATTCCAAAGGTCTGACTTAAGCTCCAAACTTTGATTCTGTGAAGACAAGTTTGATAATTAAACTAAATCCAAGTTCTTCTTTTTCTTGTCTTTCTTTTTCTTCTTGCACTTATTGCATAAGTGTTTGCTAGGGACTAGCAAAGGTAAAGTATAGGGGGATGATGAATCCACATTTCATCATCTTTATTCTATCATTTTGGACTCAAAAACCCTGTCAAATACCTGAAAATAGCATTAAATAGAGCATATTTGCATTCATGCATGTACATGCAATTAGTGTATAAAATATTGTAATTAAAGCCAAAATTATAGAATAAATAAAAGAAAAAAAATAAAATATTGTAAATATTTTATGACCTGAAACCCCGAGACCTAGGCTATTGATGAATAGGTCGACAAGGAATGAAGTAGGGGGAGATAAGGGCCAAATACAGTCAAAATACCTATACTTTTCAATTCATTCTTTATTCATTTTGGGACCTATTTTTAGTTCTACTTTTTATACATCAAATAAAGAAACTTTATACATGAAAGTTGTAGATAATTTTATAAAGAAAAATACAAAATTGATTTCACTGAAAAATAATATACAGATAAAAAGTTATGGTCTGAATAAAATTCCAGAATCCCAACTTCCCAGACCCGTATCTCACAAATGAAAACTCCAAATGCAGCAAACTCACCTTTAATTGTATATAGAACAAAATAATCTATTTAATGGTGGTGGTTTTGCATTTGGCGGAGCTACGGTTTGAAAGTTGAGTTTTGGACCCACCTTGTATACCTATACAGATTAAAATATTCAATTTATTATTTATCCATTATTTTTATTTTTTTATATTTTTTTAAATTTGTAAATATTATTTATAATAATTATGTATATTAAAATAGAAATAAAAACTCAAATAAAATACAAAATAAAAATACTTATATATACTATACATAGGTATTATACCTATACTTGCACCTGTATAATATCTACTTTTATTGTATTTTATATACAAAACAATTCAGAAAAATAAAATAAAAATATAATTACATGTATAAAATTATTTTATAATTTTATAAAATAATAAACATAATTAAAGAAATTAAAAATACTAAATAAAAATAAAATACTAAAATATACAGGTAAAATACCTATATAGGCTATAAAAAGTATCTTGTAAAAATGTACTTCCTAAAAATAATTAAAAATCACTATAAAATACTTTATAAAATTATAAACATTTTTATTTAATAATCGAAATTTAATTAATTCATTTACTATTTTTAAATTAATTTTCAAATCTTTTTTAGGGCTTTTTCCTGGTTGGTCCACGTGGACCAACCAGGTGGCAGTCATAGTTGACCTCGGTCAACTGTCTGCCCTCGGTCCTTTAGGATGTCAGAAACCTCATTTTTGCTCCGCCTTTGCGGATTTTTCGAGGTTTTATCTTTCATCCTTTGAGGTCGATTCCTTCTGCAAAGATGTTCCTCGTTCATCCCTCATACTCGCCCAGATGTTTACATAGGTTGTCGTGCATCGATTCAACCACTATGCCCAGGTCTTCTCCCATGTCCGTCAACCCTACTTAAGCGAACTTTGAAGTTCGATTCAAATTTGAACTGCATTCCATCCAGATCTTCCCCCATTTGGTCACGCTCTGCTACCTGGAGGTGACAGCTCCAAGTTCCTTGCTTCAAGGCGGCGAATAGTCAATCGATCTGGGCGTGTTTCACACCTCCGACGAGCTTTGCCGTTGAGGTACTTTCCCTCTGGCTTTGGCCATCGAGGCAACCATTTTCCACTCCATTTCTTTCGCATTTTAATTCCCTTAGTCCTAGGATCAACATCCTTCCAATATCTTCGCTTCCCATCCATCGAATCACCTACTCGAATACCTCGCCGGAGCGCAACTCCGGCCGAGGATCCATATCGTCATTCCCCTGTCTTTGAGAGCCAGCTGGAGGTCGAGGCATTTTGCCCTCGACCTCCTCAACATTTTTCGCAGGTCCAAGAACCACAGCGTGCATCTGGAGGCAATTTTGAAGGCCGGTCGAGGTTCCTAGAGCCCCATTGCTCCGCCGACCTCGCACCTCCTCTCCAAGCTTCGCCGGAGAGTTTTGCTGCCCCCAGCATCTTGAGGAGGACCAGAGGATCCTGCTGGGCCATTTTACAGCTCGAGAGAGTGCCAGAAGATGGAGAAGGAGATCAGGGAAGCTCACGTCCGGCGAGTTCTTCCCTGTTCTTCATCACCGTCTTCCAGCCGTCAGATCATCGGCCCAGCCCAGGAGCTACAGCCACCATCTGATCCGGTCACACCCCAGCCGTCGATCTCCATCGCAAGATCTAATCCGGTGCGTCCAGGCCGAAGCGGCGTCATGCGAGGAGAACGCTCCACGTGGATAAGTGGCTCGAGCCACACCGTTGGATCCAGCCCAGCCGCCGACCGTTGGATTGGCGCCACGCATCCTCAGCAGTCATCCACCGTCAGATTAGCTCCGAAGGGGTATTTTGCAGAGCCACCCATTCCCTTTTTGTAATTTGCTTTTAGTCCAGAAACTTTAAGTGGTAGTTCAAAATATTTTGTAAACTTTATAATTAGGTCCTCAAACTTTCTATATTTGCAACTGGGTCCTCGGCCACATCACCTCATGTGACCTGTTTACGTGAGGCGCATGCTTTTTGTAGAGAGGCCCTGGCCTTTTGTGGATTTCGTTTCAGTACTCTAACTTTTAGTTTAAGTGTAAAAACTTTGGAAATATTGCAAGTGAGCCCCCGGAGGTTTTTGATATTATGAACAGGTCCCTGCTAGGCGCGTGCTAGTCACGCGCCCTGGTGGGTTATTTGCAGAAAGACCCTCCCGGGTCCGGATATTTGTGATTGGTCCATAAAATTAAATATTTAGTGTTAAATTTTGTGGAAAATTGCATGTATGCCCCTGGATGTTTGTGTATTTGCATATATACCCCTGCTAGGCCTATCATTTTTGTGTGCTTGTTCTATTGATTTAAGGCATCATTTTAATTCGAAAAATTCTAAAAAAATTTATTTAAGCTCCTGTTAACTTTCACTTTCATGCCATGTTTTTAGTTTTTATTTTTGTTGCATTTTATATTTATCAAAAATCAAAAACATGCATTTTAGCCACTTTCTAGTTTAGAAAATACCAAAAAAATATTAAAACATCTAGAAAAATTCCAAAAAAATTAATTATTGTCGATTTTAACCGATTTTAGTGTCAGTCCAAAAATCACAAAAAATTGCAAAAGAAAAATCTTAAACATTTGAAAATACCTTAAAACTTCAAAAAAATCTATAAAATCGTAGAAAAATCAGAAAAATACAAGTTCAAGTTCTGGAGATTCCCTATTTTATTTCCTTTATTTTAAAATTAGTTTGGAAAAAATTTGTGGCTGTTTGATATTTTTAATTCCTATTTTACCTTCAGCAAGTAGCTTCTTCCATGTTTTCATTTATTTTACCATTTAAAAGTACCAAAAAGATTCTGAAAAATACTCAAAAATCACAAAAATAGTAAAAAATTATTAAAAAAACCAAAAATATTTTATTTCTGAATTTTTGAGCATTTTTGCTTATTTTTAGAAATATTGTATCACCTCTTTTATTATAGAGTTTATTTATTCCAATATTGAAAAAGAAAATCAAAAAATATATATAAAACATAAAATTAAAAAAATCAGAAAATTAAAAATCAAAAGACAAAAAAATTAATTAAAAAAATTAAAACCCACAAAAATATTTGCATTGCATAGTGTAGACATACATTCACTTTCACACACACACACACACACACACCTGTTTGATCTACCCTGTCTTGCTCCCTGTGTTCGAACTCTCTACATACTTGCTTCTATACACCTTGTTTGTAGAGTTAAAAATAAATTTTAACTTCACATTTGCTTGTCATTTCTTGATATTTCTAGTGTGGGTTAATAGTTGATTAATTAGGGATTTTTAGCGGTCACCGCAGCGACCTTCATGTTCCCGCCTTGTGAGGAATACAAGATCGTTCGAAATTCCTGATTATCACTCATGATCTAGATATGGCTTGAGTTGCTGGCCGTTCACTCGAAAAGTAATCTCGGAAGACAACTCAGATATGTCGATACTCCCATTGTCGTGTACCTTTCTCACCAAATACGGTCCCTTCCACTTGCTCTGTAGCTTCCCTGGAAATAAACGAAGCCTAGCATCAAATAGCCATACTCTCTGTCCTGGCTCAAAATGCTTGTGGTTGATATGAGAATCATGCCACTCCTTCACTCTCTCCTTATAATGTGGCTGTTTGAAAAGGTGGTATCACGAAGCTCCTCCAAGGCTGCTAACTCTGCCCTCCTCTGATCTCCTACACTCTCTGGATCCAAAAGTATCTCAGTGACAGCCCAAAGTGACCTATGTCTCAGCTCAACAGGTAAATGGCACGGCTTGCCATAGACGAGGCGAAAGGGAGATGTAACCAAAGGAGTCTTGAAAGACGTCCTATATGCCCACAAGACCGAGTCCGAAAGCTGTGACCAATCCTTTCGGTCAGGTGATGAATACCCATTCATCACTCTTTATTATTTTATTTTAGCTACAAAACCTTTGCCAAACACATGTAGATACATGTAAATGTTAATAATTAACAAATTGCATGCATTGTGTAAAAATAAATAATTAACATGTTTTTGTGCATAAATAAAAGAATAAAGAAATAAAAGAAAAAGAATGAGATATTTAGAATAAATATTGAGCGACCTAATCCCAAGGGAGGGCTCAGCATGGGCCTGATCGCATAAAAACACAAATAGAGAGAGATAAGGAAGCTCATGTGTGTACATATATACCTATAAATAAATAAAAATATTTTCCTATAAATAAAAATAAAAATGGGTTTCTATTTATTTTTAAATATTTGTAAATATAAAATAAAATAAAAATGAGAAAACTAAAAAGAAATTAAAAATCCCTTCACCCTTGTAGATACACCATGTACATAAAACCACTTCGCTATTTATTTTCTCCTTATAAATAAATAAAGAAAATCCCATAAAAATTGTATATATTCTATATTCCTTGGTGTAAATAAATAAAATAAAAATCATAAAAACAAAAACAAAATAAAAAGAACAAAAATTAAAATAAACATTGTATATATACCATGTACATACATGTATATATAACTATTTATTTAACCCTTGTAAATAAATAATAAAACAAAAATAAAAATACCAAAATATTCCAAATTATATTCTATAAATAAATAAAATATAAAATTGGAATATTAATGTACAAAAATAAGTAATTAAAAATCAAAGACAAAAAGACAACAATGTATATATACCTATATATTATACTATATTGTACATACCTTATTTTTATTTCAAAAAAAAATAAAAATCACAAAAAATAGTTTGTAAATAAATAAACATTTTTTATGTTTTAACTTTTTCCAAAATAGGCCATTTGCTATTTTATATTGAATTTCCAATTATTTTACACGTGGCCGCATCCCATTGGTCCACGGGGGATGTTGACCCCCCGGTCAACTCCCCCTGGGCCACAGCCCCGCGGATCTGCGCCCGACCGCCTTTTCTCCCATTTATTGCGCATCGATACGAACTCCGAATCCGCTAACCCCGGGCCCTAATCCGTCATTGTTCAACCCTGATCCACGCCCGGAGGATAGCATCAGGGTCTGTGCTCCGATTTCCTCGTCCGACACCCTTCTAGCCAGACCCATAGGACTATATAGCTTCAGCTCCGACCGCATTTTCACGCATCTTTGGCTCCGCCATTTCACTACCCAGGACCTCCACCACCTCCGCCTGAGTGACAGGTTGCGGCCGGTGGTGTCGCAGTGAGGAGAGAGTGGCCCGGTCACTGATCCGGCGACCTAGCGCCGCCGTGCGCCGCCCCTGGAGCAGCGCTCGAGCCTCGGGCATCGACGGCCCTCGAGGCAAAGACCAGGAGCTTCAGCAGCTCACCCACAGTCGACTTCGACCATCTGGTAATCCTAGATTCTCTTAGTTTTCACCAATTTCCATTTACGCCCAATTTCGTTCATCGCCGTCGACCACCGATTCCGACCACATCCGTCACTATCTCGATCATCGGAGTCGACCCTCATACTCACGAGCCTTCTCTGCACCTTCTACACCCACTCGCACCCCCCGACTCGCCCCGGAGCGGGGACTTCGACCTTCACCGCCGACGCCTCGCCGGAGGTCGACCACCACGATGCACCGACCACCCGCCTCGCTTCTAACCGGGTCGAGGCATTTTTCCCTCGACCCAAGAGTCCTTCTGTGCTATTTTGCAGGTCTGAGGAGGTCCATCTAAGGACCTCAACTTCCAGGCACAGGAGCTCAGTTCTGCCGCTGTCGTCCGGGCTCCTCGGAGTTCATTGGCGCCATCGGAGGGGTCCTTCATACGCGGGAGGCTCCAGCGACTCTTTTCCGATCATCAGCAGCCCCCGAGGAGGTCCAGCGTCCCAGCATTCCTCCGGCGATGCTCGCCGGCGAGGAGTTCATCCAGGAGTCTCCTCCACCGTCCGTTCATCCCCGGAGTGCCAGATCATCTGAGGACCGTTCGATCAGGGTGAAGAAGAGGCCCAGCAGCCACCGTCAGATCAGACACGTGGCCTCTTCTCTGCCCTCCATCCAGCGAGGGTTAGCCACATCGACTCTCGACCGTTGATCCCCCACGTGGTGCACCCTCCACCGTTGGATCAGAGCCGAGGGCCCCTTTGTTCAGCCGCAGCGCGTCTCCACCGCACGATCATCCACGTGGCACGCATCCAGCCCCTCGATAAATAAAGGGTAAATTTCCCGTAGGCCCCTTTAGTTTTTAGTGTTACGTTTTAGACATGTAAATATTTTATCAAGTTTATTTTAGCTTGGTAAATTGCATAGAGGACCTTGTCATTTATTTTAATTGCACTTCTACCCCTGTGTATTGTGGACACATGCTTCGTCACGTGTATTTTTGGTGAAATTGCATGATATGGGCCTGTAGTTTGTAAGTGTTATAGAAAGAAATATCTTTTTGTATAATTGCATTTATACCCCTGTGAGTGATTTAATTCCACATGTGCCGAATTTATTGGGTAATTTATAATTACTTCCCTGGGCTTTTTAGCACTTGTTGCTAATAAGCCCTCGGAACTATTTTATTTGCATATTGGTCCCTGAGTGCCTAGTACACGTGCTTCGCGCGTGAGATCTTGGACATTTTGCACCAGGACCCCCTGGACTTCTGTGTTTGTTACTTTTAGGCCCCCATAGCATATTTTTATGATGAACAGGTCCCTGTGACTGTGGGCTATTGTTTGTTGTAAATAAAATATCAAATTGTCTCCAAATCAAAGGAAAATTTGACACATGGCTCCTGCCACTGTGTAGAATTTTCACTATTTTTTTGGAAAATTTTGGAGCCTGTTCATTATTTTTAAAAATTTAAAAACATCTCTTTTTTCTGTCTGTCCAGATATAAAAATCACAAAAAAATATTAAAACCTATTCAAAAATTCTAAGAAATTCATATTTTGTGTGTTTTGGTGTGCTTGATTTTCTGACCAATTTTGGTCGTTTTTGGATTTATAAAAAATATAAAAATTGAAAAACCTTGAAAAACTTAGAAAAATTCTAATAAATCATAGAAAATCCCAAAAATAATAAACCTTTTTCCTTGTTTTTCTTCTTTATTTCTATTTTCAAAGAAAAATACCTCCAAGCTTTGAAAAGACCATTTAGTATTTTTAATTGGTCTTTGAAGCTTGGCTGGACAGTGCCCTTCTGTTTTAGCCTTATTTCATTTTTAGAAAATTCTATAAAAAATCAGAAAATTATCAAAAATTCACCAAAAACAGTAAAAAATATAAAAATTCTAAAAACACTTGTGTTTGATTTTGTTTAGCATTTTAGAGTAATTAAATAATTGTTGAAAGTTGTTTGTTTTCCTTGTTTTCCTATTTTCTTTATAATTAAAAATTCCAAAAAAATATAAAAATATTAAAAATCCACCAAAAATAATTTGTTTTTATTTTATTTGTTTTTAGACTACTTCGTAGGCCGTAAGGCCATCACGTGCTTCCTGAGTTCGACCCTGGGTGTTATACCAGGTCAATCTCATAGCCAGGACTGCTAGTTGGCTTTCTCGTGTTTTACCTTTATTTGGTGGTCCGAATAATTTTTCTTATTGAGCTTTGAGTCCCGAGTGACTGAGTTCAAATGACCGCATTGATTTATCTACCTTAGTCGCAGCTCGCTCATCAAAATGGCGCTGTTGCTGGGGAGCACGGCTTAGTAGTCGGTTTCTTTTTCTTTTTATTTTGTTTTTATTTTCACGGCTTCCCGGGGCCTTTTTAGAGTCCGTGGCTTTTCGCGGCTTTTTATTTTTATTTTATTTTTGTTTTATTTTATTTTTTTCTTTTTTTTTATTTTTATTTTTTGTTTGTTTTTGCCGGTTTATTTTATTTCCATTTTTGCATATATACACTCTGTTTTCTTTTCTTAGCTTTATTTGCTTTATTGAGGCTTGACACACTTTGTTGTTTTCTTGCGAGGGTCCAAGGATCGAGGCGGCAACTTTCGAGGAGCCGGCACAACCGCGGTGATCGGTGACGGCTCCCTTCTGCACGGAGCTGTAGGAGAGCGTGAGGAGGCAGCCGAGTGCAGGATTAGTTTAGCTTTAGTTTAGATTTTATTTTCAGCTTATTTGAACCATTATTGTAATAATACAGGGACAGGACTCTCTCTCTCTCTCTCAGACTTAGACTTTAGGGGTCTGTTTCGCCGAGCACCGGTGTGCTCGGGGGACCCCTTGATTTTTACGTGGCTTTGTTCGCGGCTTTTGTTTTTTCTTTTCTGCTTATTCGGTTTCTCGCGGATTTTCGAGCCCCTAGCCTCAGGATTTTCTGCTTGACTGTGACGTAATAATTAGGATCCAAGCACCCTAATATATCTGCATGTACCTATAGATCGGTAATTGGACCAATAATAAAAAGATTAATAAAATAGTTGATCCATTACCTTCGAGCCTACGTGCCGCAGCCCACCCTGCCAAGCGCTGCTCCTGAACTCGATTTCCATTCTGATGAGCTAAAATCCGCGACTAAGGTAGATAAATCAATGCGGTCGATGTGACCTCAGTCACTCGGGACTCAAAGCTCAACAAGAAAAATTATTCGGACCACCAAATAAAGATAAAACACGAGAAAGCCAACTAGCAGTCTTGGCTATGGGATTGACCTAGTATAGCACCCAGGGTCGAACTCAGGAAGCACGTGATGGCCTTGAGGCCTACGAAGTAGTCTAAAAAAAGAAAAATAAAAACAAATGACTTTTGGTGGATTTTTAATATTTTTATACTATTTCGTAGGCCGCAAAGCCATCACGTGCTTCCTGAGTTCGACCCTGGGTGCTATACCAGGTCAATCCCATAGCTAGGACTGCTAGTTGGCTTTCTCGTGTTTTATCTTTATTTGGTGGTCCGAATAATTTTTCTTGTTGAGCTTTGAGTCCCGAGTTACTGAGGTCACAACGACCGCATTGATTTATCTACCTTAGTCGCAGATTTTAGCTCATCAGAATGGCACCGTTGCCGGGGAGCACGGCTTAGTAGTCGATTTCTTTTTCTTTTTATTTTATTTTTATTTCCGCGGCTTCCCGTGGCTTTTTCTGAGTCCGCGGCTTTTCGCGGCTTTTTATTTTTCTTTTATTTTTGTTTTATTTTATTTTTATTTCTTTTCTTTTATTTTTTGTTTTTTGTTTGTTTTTGCCTATTTATTTTATTTCCATTTTTGCATATATATACACTCTGTTTTCTTTTCTTAGCTTTATTTGCTTTATTGAGGCTTGACACACTTTGTTGTTTTCTTGCGAGGGCCCGAGGACCGAGGCGGCAACTTTCGAGGAGTCGGCGCAACCGCGGTGATCGGAGGCAGTTCCCTTCTGCACGGAGCCGCAGGAGAGCGCGAGGAGGCAACCGAGTGCGGGATTAGTGTAGCTTTAGTTTAGATTTTATTTTCAGCTTATTTGAACCATTATTGTAATAATACAGGGACAGGACTCTCTCTCTCTCAGACTTAGACTTTAGGGGTCTGTTTTGCCGAGCACCGGTGTGCTCGGGGGACCCCTCAATTTTTACGCGGCTTTCTTCGCGGCTTTTGTTTTTTCTTTTCTACTTATTCGATTTCTCGCGGATTTTCGAGCCCCTAGCCTTAGGATTTTCTGCTTGACTATGACGTAATAATTAGGATCCAAGCACCCTAATATATCTGCCTGTACCTATAGATCGGTTTGGACCAATAATAAAAAGATTATTAAAATAGTCGATCCATTACCTTCGAGCCTACATGTCGCAGCCCACCCTGCCAAGCACTGCTCCTTAACTCGATTTGTCGAGAGGAGGAGGGGTTGGCCGAGACCGGACTCTTGGATTGGAGGCTGGTGGTCGACTAGACGTTCTTTCGAGTAGAACTGCTGTTTAGGGCTCGATTTTCCGCTTGCACCATTTAGGTAGTTGTATTTCAGTCTTTAAGTTCTGCGTGGATCATTTTTCATGTAGACTGCTGGAGTCAGGTACGCATCTCTTACTCTGCATACATCATTGATTTTCTCGCGCATCGGCTTTTTCAACTTCTCCCCCCCTGATTTTTGGACTTAATAACTAGGAGAACCAAAAAATTCGTTAGGCGATTTGTTTGATTATTGAAAATACCTGAAAAGATAAATCATAAAATTGGGACTGGTTAACTCTATTGACCCTAAAAGACGCTCACCGAAAAATTTGTCTTGGGGAGAGCAACCCCCTCCTTGTCTGGTTTGCTTGCGCGAGAGAGTGACCCGCACACTAGGTAGAGCCATATCCGATATTCTTCTCGACTGATTACCGACTCTTTCTGTACGGGACAGTCGGTTGAGAAAATATCAGATTACCCAACAGGTCACGCTAATCGCTCTGCTATCCTGACTGATCACCTAATACAATTAACAAGATAATTGACCGAGCCTTTACGGTCTTCAGCTCGTGTTGCGTGGATGGATCGAGGGTTTGCTTGTGATCATAGTTGTTACCAGATCTCATCCGCCCAACTCTCCAGATCAAGATGATGGGCAGAAGGTCTCTTAGGCAGCCTCTGGCTGCACCGCTTCCCAGCACTTCTACCCGCTCATCTAGGTTGGTTCACGAGATCCGAGATCCGCTCTCCAAACCCGAGTTCGACTCCACCTTGTTCCCCCTCGACCCCCTTTCTTCTGAGTCCGAGATACCAGTGCCAGAGGAGAGACTATCAGATGATTTATCGGCACCTGAGTTTGGGTCTTTGATTTTGCAGAGACCATGGCCGGCAGCAGTGACGACCGCACCAGAGGTCCCCAGCATGATTAGACATTCATTATGGACCAGGGTGCGATCAACTCCACCCTGATCGCCTCCCTCGAGACAGTTCAGCAGCAGTTGAGGGATCAGGGAGCTTTCATGATAGAGATGAGGCGAGAGATGGAGCAGTTGAGAGCAAACCACGAGCAGCGCGAGCCAGGAGATGGGCCGAGGATACCCGACCATGCGGCAGCCTCCGTAGCCACCGCAGCAGCCGCAGCAGCCACAACAGATCCACCGAGACCGATGCGGGAGTTACACAACCCCGGATCGACTTTGATGCATCACTGGGTAGTGCTTCCAGCCATCGTGGGGGACTTCAAGTTCCCCCCCGAACACTTTGCAGCTCCTCCCCCAGTTCCATGGGCTCGCCACAGAGGAGCCCCATCTCCACCTTCAGGAGTTCTTGATGATCTGCAACACAGTCCATAACCGTCAGGTGGACCAGGATACCATACGGATGATTGCCTTCCCCCTCTCCTTAGCAGATAGAGCAGCCACCTGAAGCACTTGGGGAAGTTTGTCTACACCTGGGAGCAGCTCCGCACCGAGTACTTGCACAAGTACTATCCACTCGGGTGGACGAATGTCGCGAGAGCCCTGATCAGCAGCTTCTCCATGCTCCCCAACAAGCAGTTCCATGAGGCATGGGAGAGGTTCAGAGAGTTGACAGACAGATGCCCGCACCATGACATCTCGAAGCCAAACCTAGTTCAGAGCTTCTTCAGCGGGCTGACACCAGAGCTTCAGGGCTTGGTGAATGCTTCTTGTGGTGGGTCCTATTTCGCCAAGGACCATGATCAGGTCTGGGCCATCTACGAGGAGATGGCTGAGAACTATATGGTGATGTCCCAGACCCGACTCTACACTCAGGGGAGACCCCAGCCGCAGATCGTGCAGTACCAGAGGATAGCACGGGTCGACGCCGGTCCATCTAGTTTGTCAGCGGCAGCAGTACAGGCCGAGTCCACAGCCGCCGACATGGGGATCATCAGCGAGAAGCTAGACCGGATGGAGATCATTGAGAAGAAGAAGTGCCAGGGCATCACGCAGATGGAGCAGATGGCACAGACTCTGAGTGACTTGAAGACACAGCTCATGTGTCTCCAGGAGGCACAGACGGCTTCCCAGCCCCGTCTTCAGGCACGAGGTGATCCGAGTAGCAGCAGCAGCTTGCCTCAGTGCTCCAGCCACCAGCAGCCTAGACAGGTTCACCTTGTACAGGCGGAGCCGTACCAGCAGCCGCAGCCCACTTACCAGTCACCGCCATCTCCGGACACGCAGATGGTGGTATACCAGTCGGATCAGCCTCTGGCAGTACTCCTGCCAGCCCCCTATGAGTCAGAGCCATTGATGGATGTCAACGGGATTTGGTACGACCGACCCCAGCCCGGTATCCGACGAGACCATCCCGGATTCCGTTGGTCGGCCGGAGGTGCCCAGCCCCAGCAGCAGCCGTCAGGACAGGGTGGCCAGTACAGCCATCAGAGGGATCACCAGCAGCAGCAGCCCCCAGTGTACACCCAGCAGCAGCAGTCACAGCAGTATGATCCTCGTCCCTATCAGTAGGGACAGTCTTGGAGGCTTGATCAGCCTCATCAGTCGCAGAATCATCCACAGTCTTACCCCTCTCACCCACAGCACCAGCAGCAGCAGCCTCACTATCAGAGAGGCTACCCGTCAGGTTCTCATGGGCCATCCTATGAGAACCCCGCCTTGGATGACATAGCCCGCCTCCTTACAGATCAGCAGGCTACATTCCGACGGGAGATGGATGAGTTCCGCCAAGAGATGCGGGACATCGTGAGAGGGAAGGCCACCATCCCTGCCCAGATAGAGCCCAATCCGAACAACCTTAAGAGGAAGTCTGAGTAAGTAGTTTGTACTGAGTATGCCACTCCTAGTGATACATTTGGAGATATGTCTGCATATTTATTTGATACTGATTTTGTCACACTTAGGAGCGGTAGGATGCCAGCAGGCGGCGACTCGTCTGAGCGACACCCAGAGGCTACTTCCAGAGCGCCCGGCGAGGAGGAGAGCGGTACTGAGGCCGCTAGAGATGATGGTGGTGGTATTGATGCCACCATGGATGTTGATCCCACCGGCGGTACTGAGGTCGTCGTTTCACCGGTTGGAGGAGGTGGTACTGAGGCCCCCCATGTTGCCGAGCCAGAGCGTGGTATTGAGGCCGCGAGTCGACCAGCCGAGGGTGGTGCTGATGCCACCGTTTCTTCTGAGAGTCCTATAGTTTTTCCTTCTGTTGATGTATCTCGAAACATTTCTGGCAATAAAGGAAAGGGTTTATTTTCTTTTGATCCACTGGTGGTGCTTGATGTATGCGTGGATCCTGTCGTCGAGCAGTCTAGGTCCTATCCTAGTCCTTCATCTGAGAAGGACCCTGTGATCCCCTTCCCTAGAGCTCTTCAGATGGGAAAGGGGAAGAAAATTGAAAACCCCAAAAGAGGCAGCAGGGAGAGTTCAGCCAGCAGATGATATACCATTTTCACATTCAGCTGACTCTTCAGGAGGCTTTACAGCACATCCCTCTACTCCAGCGTTCGCTTAGAGACAGGACCACAGTCACGAGGAAGAGGAGGAACCACCATTCAGAGATCCATGTGCTGACCAGAGCTACTTGTTTCACGATCCAGAACCGTCCGCCGGCCAAGATGCCAGACTCAGGAGCCCCATATGTCAGATGCCATATCAGAGAGCAGAGGTTCGGTCGTACTCTATTAGACAGCGGATCATCGATCAACCTACTTCCGGCAGCCCTTCTCGACCGCTTCGAGTTGGGCACTCTTCAATAGAGCAGGACGGTCCTTCAGTTTTCTGATCGATCCGTCAAGAGGCCGAAGGGGTTGCTTAGGGACGTTGTCGTCACGATTCAGGGCATGCAATTCCTCGTGAACTTCGTAGTGTTGGACATGGAGATCCCTGAGTCAGTGACCGATACCCCCATCATTCTCGGTCGCCCTTTCTTGGCCACAACCAAGGCAGTGACCGACCATGATAGCGGGAAGGTATACTTTCGCGTCGAGGGCGGAAGTGTACAAATAGAGACGGTTGAGGACAGTCGAGTCAGAGACACAACATGCTCATAGACTACTTCCGATACAGAGCAGATGACAGATGCAGGGACAGATATCCACCAGGACTGCGACTTCGTGATTACAGATGATGAGGCAGTATAGGCAGATCCAGATGCACAGGCCATCCTCTCACCTTCAGAGTCCGCTGATGCAGAGACGCCAGCAGAGGAGAGCTTGGAGAGCGCATTCCTGGTCCAGGATACTTTGGAGGCAGCAGAGCCGGTTCTCGACCGCGAGACAGATTTGTTTTGTGATGATGGTGGTACTGAGGCCACCTTGGATGATACATATCCCTCGGAGTCAGATTTTGACTAGGCAGAGTTTGATGATTACATACCAGATCTGACTTCCACTGAGCTTGCATCTAGGGAGGAGGTAGATGCCGAGAAGAGCAGAGACATTCCATCAGAGCAGCCTTCTCCAGTTTCAGAGTGTGACTGAGAGTTTCAGTTCTCCCATACGGATTTGGCAGCCTTCACGCAGAGTTTCCAGAGGCCAGATCCACCAGTACCTAGTTGTCCAGAGCTGAAGCCACTTCCTGCGTCGCTGAAGTATAGGTTCCTTGCGGGTGAGCATGAGATGTACCCAGTCATTATCTCCGTCGATTTGACTGGAGAGCAGGAATCCTGTCTGATGGGGGTTCTTGAAAAAGAACCGCAAGCTGATAGGATGGAGCGTAGCCGATCTCCAGGGGATAAGTCCGGCCCTGTGCTCCCACCATATCTATCTTGAGGATGAGGCGAAGCCGTCACGTGAGTTCCAGCAGGGGCTGAACCCGAATCTGAGAGAGGTTGTCATGAAGGAGATTTCGAAATGGTGGAGCACCGATTTTATCTACCCCATCTCCGACTCCAAGTGGGTCAGCCCTTTGCATGTGGTGCCCAAGAAGACGGGCATCACTACAGTAGTCAGCGAGTCTGGAGAGGAGATTGCTACACGGGTACCCACTTCTTGGCGGGTCTGCATGGATTACAGACGACTCAACCAGGCCACCAAGAAGGAACATTCCCCCCTGTCCTTTATAGATCATATCATTGAGAGACTGGCAGGGAAGAGCCACTATTGTTTTCTGGATGGGTACTCCGGCTACAACCAGGTGGCCATCGCTCCCGAGGACCAGGACAAGACTACCTTTACCTGTCCCTTCGGCACATACGCCTTCCGACGCATGCCATTTGGGCTATGCAATGCCCCTGCGACTTTTCATAGATGCATGTTGTTGATCTTTTCGGACATGGTGGGGGAGTTCTTGGAGGTCTTCATGGATGATTTATCGGTCTACGGCGACGGATTCGACTCCTGTCTTGACTGCCTAGACCGAGTCCTTCAGCGATGTATAGAGGTTCACCTTGTGTTATCTTGGGAGAAGAGTCACTTCATGGTGACTCAAGGGACGGTGCTTGGCCATATCATCTCCAACAGGGGCATGGAGGTTGATCCGGCCAAGGTAGATGTCATTAGAAAACTCGCACTTTCGTCCAATTTACGACAGTTACGGTCTTTTCTGGGGCACGTCGGTTCCTACCGACGATTCATTCATGATTTCAGCAGAATTGCCCGGCCGTTGACTGACCTGCTGACGAAGGACACCGAGTTCCTTTTCGATGACAAGTGTCTTTCGTCGTTTGAGACTCTCAAGCGATGTGTTGTTGAGGCTCCTGTTCTCCAACCGTCTGATTGGTCTCTCCCATTCGAGATCATGACGGATGCCTCCGATTTTGCCGTGGGGGCCGTGCTGGGGCAGAGGAGGGATGGAGTTCCATTTGCCATTCACTACTCTAGCCGCACATTGGATTCCGTGCAGCGGAACTACACAGTCACAGAGAAGGAGATGCTAGCCGTAGTCTTCGCCCTAGATAAGTTTAGATCATACATTATTGGATCTAGAGTGACCTTGTATACTGATCATACCGCCATCAGGTACCTCATGGTAAAGAAGGATGCCAAGTCCAGATTGACTAGATGGATCCTTCTACTCTAGGAGTTCGGCATAGAGATCAAGGATAAGCCTGGAGTCAAGAATGTGGTGGCGGATCATCTCTCTCGACTAGAGCATCTTGAGAATTCTGAGCAGATTGACCCTATTTGTGAGACCTTCCCAGATGAGGCGATCCTTGCTATCGCCTCTCTCCCGTGGTACGCTGATATTGTGAACTTTCTTGTTGCTAAGAAAGTTCCACAAGATTGGCCCAGGCAGAGCTTGAGACCTTCCTCGCGAAGGCCAAGTCCTACCACTGGGAGGATCCCATCCTTTACCACGAAGGAGGGGATAGCGTCTGGCGTACGTGCATTCCTCAGGGGGAGCACCATAGCGTCCTCACTTACTGCCACAAGCTTGAGGCAGGAGGACATCACTATGGGAAGAGAACGGCACAGAAAGTACTCCAATCCGGCCTATGGTGGCCTACCCTCTTCAAGGACTCTGATGAGTTCGTGAAGAGGTGTACTGACTCTCAGAGGATGGGCACTTGTGGACAGCGTGATATGATGCCGATGCAGCCCATTAACTTCTGTGAGGTTTTGACGCATGGGGCATCGATTTCACGGGTCCATTCCCTAAGAGTCAGGGATTTGAGTACATTCTGTTGGCCATTGATTATGTGAGTCATTGGGTTGAGGCCATCCCTGCCTGAACCGTAGATGCTAGGACTGTTTGCAGATTTTTGAGGAAGCATATCATTACACCGTTCGGGGTACCTAGAGTGTTGATATCTGACGGGGGGGTCTCATTTCATCAACGACCAGATGCAGGCCCTTGCTAGCGAATTCGGCATAGACCATCGAGTTGCCACTCCATACCATCCACAGACAGATGGTCTAGCCGAAGTGTCGAACAGGGAGATCAAGACTATTTTGCAGAAAGCCGTCCGCTCTGACCGAAAGGATTTGTCACAGCTTTTGGACTCGGTCTTGTGGGCATATCGGACGTCTTTCAAGGCACCTTTGGGCACATCTCCCTTTCGCCTCGTTTATGGCAAGTCGTGCCATTTACCTGTTGAGTTGAGACACAAGTCACTTTGGGCAGTCACAGATATACTTTTGGATCCAAATAGTGTAGGAGACCAGAGGAGGGCAGAGTTAGCAGCCCTAGAGGAGCTTCGTGATACCGCCTTCTCAAACAGCCTACAGTACAAGGAGAGAGTGAAGGAGTGGCATGATTCTCATATCAGCCACAAGCATTTTGAGCCTGGATAGAGAGTATGTTTGTTTGATGCTAGGCTTCGTCTATTTACAGGGAAGCTACAGAGCAAATGGAAGGGACCGTATCTAGTGAGAAAGGTACACGACAATGGGAGTATCGATATATCTGAGTTGTCTTCTGAGAGTACCTTTCGAGTGAACGGCCAGCGTCTCAAGCCATTTCTAGATCATGAGTCGCGGGTCGTTGATGTTGCCCCTATTCACTTTGCGTGAGATGTGGTCTCTTGACTCACATATATTGCATCTCACGCTTGATTATCACTGTTCTCCCGACTTGTATAGATCCAGATGTCCATATCATTCCATTCTTTAGTCCCACATCCCTTTCTTCATCTTTTGATTATGCTATACTTAGGGTGCACTTTACCCTAAGTATAGGAGGGATGTAGGACTCTCGGGTATTCTTTTGATTCTTTCTACCCTTGTTTTTGCTGCCTATACTTAGGGATATTTTACCCTAAGTATAGGGGGGGTAGACCATGTACATCCTTCACTCGATTTTCCCTTCGTGTACAGCCTGCTATACTTAGGATTATTTGATTCTAAGTATAGGGGGAAAAGCCGAGATCCTCTTGATTTCTATTCTTTCATTCGTCTTTGTATATAGCCTTCCTTTTCACTTCCCTATACTAAGCACGAGTTATGTCTTCTTCATCGCTCTTGACTCTGAGGACATCATTCGAGCTAAGTATAGGGGGTGTGTGTATATTTCATATATATTTTAGCCATAACTCGTACTTTATGTGAGTGTGTTAATAAATAAAAATGGCTAAACACCCAAAATCCATAAAAATTAAAAATTTTTCCCTATAAATAATCATTCTTTTATTGCACATACATAGCTAGTGTACAAAATTATTTTTGTAAAAATGTTTTCAAAAACTTTTTGTGTAAAGTTTGTGTAAATATTTTCTTATCAAAATTATGTATATAGTACAAAATTTTTCCAAAATGTTTTGAAAATCAAAAGTTTGCAAAAACCTTGTGTAAATTTGTGTAAATATTTTGCAAAACTTGCATTCATGCATTCATCCATGATTTCAAAACATTTTTCAAAAATTTTTGCATTTGTGTAAATATTGTGTAAATAGCATCCTTGTATATACTTGTATAGTTTTTCCTGGATTATAGTTGACATTTAAACTATCCTGGAATTAAATTGGGAAATGGAGCTTGATTAAGATCTTAATCCACCTAATTCTAAGAGGAACCTTGTAGGGCTTAGGGTTAAGGCTTTTCAGGTCCATGGTGACTTAATTCTTTGAGTCCATTGGGCTATGATCACATGTCATCTCAATGAGCCTAAGTAGAGCACTTAACAACACACACATGACTCATAAAGACAATGGCTTTACTTGGACCCGCACTTTACACCGAGCTCTCTACGGACGAGGTGGTGAGGAGGTAGTCTTCCCTGACTTGGGGTAGCATATGAGGGTAGTATTTCTAGGCGGAACCTCTCTTCTTCTTTTAGTGAAGGAAGTGCATCTCAACTTGGTCTGGTTGCCATGAGGTCTAACGACAGAAGTTGTGGGTTGCAATAATGCTTCAAAAGAGGGATAGTCTTCTGGCTCAAGAGGAAAAACTCCTTATGTATATATGCTGCACATGTAGATGTTGTACAGATGCACTTGAAAAAAAATGCAAAAAGAAAATAACTCCAAAAAAAGTGGTGGGTCTGATAGAAAATGATAATCCCACCGGAGTATGTATATAGTGCAATAAGCAAAGCTTGAGACTTATGGATTCACCTTATGTAGCTTGCAGCAGGGAGACTTGGCTACACTGGTTGAGCTCCCAAGGATACATGGCTATACTGGCCATGGTCCATTCTCTTCTTCCCCCTCTTCTTGAGCCGGTTGAACATGAACTTAGAAGGGAATACCCCGCTCCTCGAGGAAAGAGTGGCCAGACTAGGGTCATAGAGTTACCTTGTTGGGGAGGGTTGTCAAGTTGCTACTTCTGAGGTGGAGAGCTTACCTCACTTACACTGCACAAGGAAAGACTCATAGTCTTCAGGGTTTGTGTATGTAGACTTGTTCTGATCTGGATTGTTGAGGAGTCTTGATTATAGATTAGTGGAACTTAGAGGCTGTTGAGTTTTAAACCTAAGTCTAAATAAGGTTCCGACACATTAATAATCCAAAGATCTGATCGAGCTCCATAATTCAATTTAATGAAGGCAAGTTTAATTTTCAGCATTAATCCATGCATTTTCTCCTCTTTTTCTTTTGCTTTTTTTTCACTTCTTTTTCAAATAAGTGTTTGCTAATAGACTAGCAAAGTTAAGTATAGGGGGGTGATGAATACCCATTCATCACTCTTTATTCTTTTATTTTAGCTACAAAACCTTTGCCAAACACATGTAGATACATGTAAATATTAATAATTAACAAATTGCATGCATTGTGTAAAAATGAATAATTAGCATGTTTTTGTGCATAAATAAAAGAATAAAGAAATAAAAGAAATAGAGGGAGATATTTAGAATAAATATTGAGCGACCTAATCCCAAGGGAGGGCTCAGCATGGGCCTGACCGCATAAAAACCCAAGTAGAGAGAGATAAGGAAGCTCATGTGTGTACATATATACCTATAAATAAATAAAAATATTTCCCTCTAAATAAAAATAAAAATGGGTTTCTATTTATTTGTAAATATTTGTAAATATAAAATTAAAATAAAAATGAGAAAACTAAAAAGAAATTAAAAATCCCTTCACCCTTGTAGATACACCATGTACATAAAACCACTTCCCTATTTATTTTCTCCTTATAAATAAATAAAGAAAATCCCATAAAAATTGTATATATTCTATATTCCATGATGTAAATAAATAAAATAAAAATCATAAAAACAAAAATAAAATAAAAAGAACAAAAATAAAAATAAAAATCAAAATAAGCATTCTATATATATACCATGTACATACATGTATATATAACTATTTATTTAACCCTTGTAAATAAATAATAAAAATAATATAAAAATACCAAAATATTCCAAATTTCATTCTATAAATAAATAAAATATAAAATTGGAATATTAATGTACAAAAATAAGTAATTAAAAATCAAAAATCAAAAAGACAATATTGTATTATATACCTATATATTATACTATATTGTACATACCTTATTTTTATTTAAAAAAATAAATAAATATCACAAAAAATAGTTTATAAATAAATAAACATTTTTTATGTTTTAACTTTTTCCAAAATAGGCCATTTGCTATTTTATATTGAATTTCCAATTATTTTACACATGGCCGCATCCCATTGGTCCACGGGGGATGTTGACCCCCCGGTCAACTCCCCCCGGACCACAGCCCCGCGGATCTGCGCCCGACCCGTCTTTTCTCCCATTTATTGCACATCGATCCGAACTCCAAATACGCTAACCCGGGCCCTAATCCGTCATTGATCAACCCTGATCCACGCCCGGAGGATAGCATCGGGGTCCGTGCTCCGATTTCCTCGCCCGACACCCTTCTAGCCGGACCCCTAGGACTATATAGCTTCAGCTCCGGCCGCATTTTCACGCATCTTTGGCTCCGCATTTCCCTACCCAGGACCTCCACCACCTCCGCCTGAGTGGCAGCTTGCGACCGGTGGTGTCGCAGTGAGGAGAGAGTGACCCGGCCATTGATCCGGCGACCTAGCACCGTCGTGCGCCGCCCCTGGAGCAGCGCTCGAGCCTCGGGCATCGACGGCCCTCGAGGCAAAGACCAGGAGCTTCAGCAGCTCACCCACAGTCGACTTCGACTATCTAGTAAGCCTAGATCCTCTTAGTTTTTGCCAATTTCCATTTACACCCAATTTCTTTATCGTCGTCGACCACCGATTCCGACCACATCCGTCACTATCTCGATCATCAGAGTCGACCCTCATACTCACGAGCCTTCTCTGCACCTTCTACACCCACTCGCACCCCCTGACTCACCCTGGAGCAGGGACTTTGACCTTCACTGCCGACGCCTCGCCGGAGGTCGACCACCACGATGCACCGACCACCCGCCTCGCATCTAACCGGGTCAAGGCATTTTTCCCTCGACCCAGGAGTCCTTCTGTGCTATTTTGCAGGTCTGAGGAGGTCCATCTAAGGACCTCAACTTCCAGGCACAGGAGCTCAGTTCCGCCGTTGTCGCCCGGGCTCCTCGGAGTTCGTTGGCGCCATCGGAGGGGTCCTTCATATGCAGGAGGCTCCAGCGACTCTTTTCCGATCATCTGCAGCCCCCGAGGAGGACCAGCGCCCCAACATTCCTCCGGCGAAGCTCGCCGGCGAGGAGTTCTTCCAGGAGTCTCCTCCACCATCCATTCATCCCCGGAGTGCCAGATCATCTCAGGACCGTTCGATCAGGGTGAAGAAGAGGCCCAGCAGCCACCGTCAGATCAGACACGTGGCCTCTTCTCTGCCCTCCATCCAGCGAGGGTTAGCCACATCGACTCTCGACCGTTGATACCCCACGTGGCGCACCCTCCACCGTTGGATCAGAGCCAAGGGCCCCTTTGTTCAGCCGCAGCGCGTCTCCACCGCACGATCATCTACGTGGCGCGCATCCAGCCCCTCGATAAATAAAGGGTAAATTTCCCGTAGGCCCCTTTAGTTTTTAGTGTTACGTTTTAGGCCTGTAAATATTTTATCAAGTTTATTTTAGTTCGGTAAATTGCATAGAGGACCTTGTCGTTTATTTTAATTGCACTTCTACGCCTATGTATTGTGGACACGTGCTTCGTCACGTGTATTTTTGGTGAAATTGCATGATATGGGCCTGTAGTTTGTAAGTGTTATGGAATGAAATATCTTTTTGTATAATTGCATTTATACTCCTGTGAGTGATTTAATTCCACATGTGCCGAATTTATTAGATAATTTGCAATTAGTTCCCTGGGCTTTTAGCAATTGTTGCTAATAAGCCCTTGGAACTATTTTATTTGCATATTGGTCCCTGATGCCCAATACACGTGCTTCGCGCGTGAGATCTTGGACATTTTGTGCCAGGACCCCCTGGACTTCTGTGTTTGTTACTTTTAGGCCCCCAGAGCATATTTTTATGACGAACAGGTCCATGTGACTGTGGGCTATTGTTTGTTGTAAATAAAATATCAAATTGTATCCAAATCAAGTGAAAATTTGATACATGGCTCCTGCCACTGTGTAGAATTTTCACTATTTTTTTGGAAAATTTTGGAGCCCGTTCATTATTTTTAAAAATTCAAAAACATCTCTTTTTCTGTCTGTCCAGATATAAAAATCACAAAAAAATACTATAACCTTTTAAAAAATTCTAAAAAATTCATATTTTGTGTGTTTTGGTGTGCTTGATTTTCTGACCAATTTTGGTCGTTTTTGGATTTATAAATATTATAATTGAAAAACTTAGAAAAATTCTAATAAATCATAGAAAATCCCAAAAATAATAAACCTTTTTCCTAATTTTTCTTCTTTATTTCTATTTTCAAAGAAAAATATCTTCAGGCTTTGAAAAGACCATTTAGTATTTTTAATTGGTCTTTGAAGCCTGGCTGGACAGTGCCCTTCTGTTTTTGCCTTATTTCATTTTTAGAAAATTCTATAAAAAAAACAGAAAATTATCAAAAATTCACCAAAAACAGTAAAAAATATAAAAATTCTAAAAACACTTTTGTTTGATTTTGTTGAGCATTTTAGAGTAATTAAATAATTGTTGAAAGTTGCTTGTTTTCCTTGTTTTCCTATTTTCTTTATAATTAAAAATTCCAAAAAAATATAAAAATATTAAAAATCCACCAAAAATAATTTGTTTTTATTTTATTTGTTTTTAGACTACTTCGTAGGCCGCAAGGTCATCACGTGCTTCCTGAGTTCGACCCCGGGTGCTATACCAGGTCAATCCCATAGCTAGGACTGCTAGTTGGCTTTCTCGTGTTTTATCTTTATTTGGTGGTCCGAATAATTTTTCTTCTTGAGCTTTGAGTCCCGAGTGACTGAGGTCACAACGATCGCATTGATTTATCTACCTTAGTCGCGGGCTCGCTCATCATCAGGGCAGACGACTTTCTGCAATATAGTCTTGATCTCCATGTTCGACACTTCAGCAAGACCGTTCGTCTGAGGGTGGTATGAAGTGGCAACTCGATGGTCCATGCTGAACTCGTTAGCAAGGGCCTTTACCTTGTCGTTGACGAAATGAGACCCCCCGTCAGATATCAACACTCGGGGTATCCCGAATTGTGAAATGATATGCTTCCTCAAATATCGGCAAACAATCCTAGCATCTGCGGTTCGGGCGGGGATGGCCTCAACCCAACGACTAACATAATCAACGGCCAACAGAGTGTATTCGAATCCCTGATTCCTACGGAATGGACCCATGAAATCGATGCCCCGTGCGTCAAAAACCTCACAGAAATGAATGGGCTGCATCGGCATCATATCACGCTGTCCACAAGTGCCCATCCTCTGACAGTCAGTACACCTCTTCACAAACTCATCAGAGTCCTTGAAGAGAGTAGGCCACCATAGGCCGGATTGGAGCACTTTCTGTGCCGTTCTCTTCCCATAGTGATGTCCTCCTGCCTCAAGCTTGTGGCAGTAAGTGAGGACGTTGTGGTGCTCCTCCTGAGGAATGCACCTACGCCAGATGCTATCCCCTCCTTTAAAGGATGGGATCCTCCCAGTGGTAGAACTTGGCCTTCGCGAGGAAGGTCTCAAGTCTCTGCCTGGGCCAATCTTGTGGAACTTTCTTAGAAACAAGAAAGTTCACAATATCAGCGTACCACGGGAGAGAAGCGATAGAAAGGATCGCCTCATCTGGGAAGGTCTCACAAATAGGCTCAATCTGCTCAGAATCCTCAAGATGCTCTAATCGGGAGAGATGATCCGCCACCACATTCTTGACTCCAGGCTTATCCTTAATCTCTATGTCAAACTCCTGGAGTAGAAGGATCTATCTGGTCAATCTGGCTTTGGCATCCTTCTTTGCCATGAGGTACCTGATGGCGGTATGGTCAGTATAGATGGTCACTCTTGATCCAATGATGTAAGATCTGAACTTATCTAGGGCAAAAACTACAGCTAGCATCTCCTTCTCAGTGACTGTGTAGTTCCGCTACGCGACATCCAATGTACGGCTAGCGTAGTGAATAGCAAATGGGACTCCATCCCTCCTCTATCCCAGCACGGCCCCTACGGCAAAATCGGAGTCATCAGTCATGATCTTGAATGGGAGAGACCAATCAGGCGGCTGGAGAACAGAAGCCTCTACAACACAGCTCTTGAGAGTCTCAAACGACGATAGACACTTGTCATCGACAAGGAACTCGGTGTCTTTCATCAGCAAATTAGTCAACGGTCGGGCAATCCTACTGAAATCATGAATGAAGCGTCGATAGAAACCGACGTGCCCCAGAAAAGACCGTAACTGCCGCAAGTTGGACGGTGGCGCGAGTTTTCTAATGACATCTACCTTGGCCGAATCAACCTCCATGCCCCTGTTGGAGATGATGTGGCCAAGCACCGTCCCTTGAGTCACCATGAAGTGACTCTTCTCCCAAGACAACACCAGGTGAACCTCAATGCATCGCTGAAGGACTCGGTCTAGGCAGTCAAGATAGGAGTCGAATCCGTCGCCGTAGACCGAGAAATCATCCATGAAGACCTCCAAGCACTCCCCCACCATGTCAGAAAAGATAGACAGCATGCATCTCTGAAATGTCGCAGGGGCGTTGCATAGCCCAAATGGCATGCGTCTGAAGGCATATGTCCCCAAGGGACAGGTGAAGGTGGTCTTGTCCTGGTCCTCGAGCGCGATGGCCACCTGATTGTAGCTGGAGTACCCGTCCAAGAAGCAGTAATGGCTCTTCCCTGCCAGTCTCTCAATGATCTGATCTATAAAGGGCAGGGGAAATGATCCTTCTTGGTGGCCTGGTTGAGTCGTCTGTAATCCACGCAGACCCGCCAAGAAGTGGGTACCCGGGTAGCGATCTCCTCTCCAGACTCGCTGACAACTGTAGTGATGCCCGTCTTCTTGGGCACCACATGCAATGGACTGACCCACTTGGAGTCGAAGATGGGGTAGATAAAATCGGCGCTCCACCATTTCGAGATCTCCTTCATGACAACCTCTCGAAGATTTGGGTTCAGCAGCCGCTGGAACTCACATGACGGCTTTGCCTCCTCCTCGAGATAGATATGGTGGGAGCACAGGGCCGGACTTATCTCCTGGAGATCAGCTACACTACATCCTATCGCCTCGCGGTTCTTTTCAAGAACCCACATCAGACGGGATTCCTTCTCTCCAGTCAAATCAGCGGAGATAATGACTGGGTACATCTCATGATCACCCACAAGGAACCAATACTTCAGCAACGCAGGAAGCGGCTTCAGCTCTGGACATGTAGGTGCTAGCGGATCTGGCCTTTGAAAACTCTGAGTGAACGCTGCCAAATCTACATGGGAGAACGGAAAATCTCGCTCAAAATCAATATCTGGAGAAGGTTGCTCTGTTGGACTGTCTCTGCTCTGCATGGCATCAACCTCCTCCCTAGCTGTAGGCTCAGCGGAAGTCAGACATGGTAGAAAATCATCAAACTCTGCCCAATCAACATCTGACTCCGAGGGATCTGTATCATACTCACAAAAACCTGTCTCGCGGTAAAAACCAGCTCTACTGACCGAAAAGTATCCTGGACCAGGAATGCGCTCTCCAAGCTCTCCTCTGCTGGCATCTCTACATCAGCGAACTCTGAAGGTGAGAGGATGGCATGTGCAACTGGATCTACCTAAACTGCCAAATCATCTGTGATCACAAAATCGCAGTCCTGGTGGATGTCTCGCCATGTCTCTGTCATCTGCTCTGAATCGGAAGTCAACTCTGAGCAAGCTGAATCTCTGGCTCTAATGTCCTCGACCGTCTCTATTTGTACACTCTCGCCCTCGACGCGAAAGTATACCTTCCCGCTATCATGGTCGGTCACTGCCTTGGCTGTGGCCAAGAACGGGCATCCGAGAATGATCGAGGTATCAGTCACAGACTCAGGGATCTCCATGTTCAACACAACGAAGTCCACGGGGAATTTCAGGCCTTGAATTGTGACGACAACGTCCCTCAGCAACCCCTTCGGCCTCTTGACAGATCGATCAGCAAACTGAAGGACCGTCCTGCTCTGTCGTAGAGTTCCCAACTCGAAGCGGTCGAGAAGGGCTGCCGGAAGTAGGTTGATCGAAGAACCGCTGTCTAATAGAGTGTGGTCGAACCTCTGCTCATGGATGTGGCATCTGACATACGGGGCTTCTGAATCTGGCCTCTTGGCCGGCAGACAGTTCTGGATCGCGAAACACGTGGCACGAGTAAGCACATGGATCTCAGACTGATGGTTCCTCCTCTTCCTCCTGACTGTGGTCCTATCTCTGAGTGATCTCTGGAGTAGAGGGATGTGCTCCAAGGCCTCCTGGAGAGCCAGCTGGATATGGAATCGATCGATCATCTGCTGACTGAACTCTACCTGCTGATTCTTTTTTTTATTTTCTTTTTTCTGCCCCTTACCCAAATGGAGTGCTCTAGGAAAGGGGACTACAGGGTCCTTCTCAGATGAAGGACTAGGAGAGGGTCTTGGCTGCTCAAGTACGGCAGAATCCACACATACATCATCAATCACCACAGGTGGATCAGAATAAAATAAACCCTTTCCTTTATTTCTAGAAGTGTCCTGAGGTACATGTACAGACTGAAAGACAACAGGACTAGCAAAAGTAGAAACGGTGGCCTCAGTACCACCCTCGGCATGTCGACTCGCAGCATCAGCACCGCGCTCTAGCTCGGCAACTGCACGGGTGGCGTCAGTACCACCTCCTCCAACTGGTGAAGTGATGACCTCAGTACCGTCGGCGGGATCAGCATCCATGGTGGCATCAGCACCACCGTCATCATCTCTCGCGGCATCGGTACCGCGCTCCTCCTCGCTTGACGCTCTGGAAGCGTCATGGGGACGTCGCTCAGACGAGGCGTCGCCTGCTGGCATCCTACCGCTCCTAAGTGTGATAAAGTCAGTATCAAATAGATATGCAGACATATCACCAAATGAATCACTAGGAGTGTCATACTCTGTGAAATCTACATGCTCAGACTTACTCTTTAGGTTGTTCGGGTTCGGCTCAATCTGGGCAGGGATGGCGGCCTTCCCTCTCACGATCTCCCGCATCTCCTGGCGGAACTCATCCATCTCCCGTCTGAAAGTGGCATGTTGCTCAGTCATGAGGCGGGCTAGATCGTCTAAGGCGGGGTTCTCATAGGCTGGCCCATGAGAACCTGACGGGTGGCCTCGCTGGTAGTGAGGCAGCTACGGCTGGTGCGGGTGAGAGGGGTACTGCTGGGGATACTGCTGATGATACTGCTGAGGCTGCTCTCACCTCCAAGATTGTCCTTGCTGATAGGGACGAGGACCATGCTGCTGGTGTTGTGGCTGGAATGACTGCTGTTGGTGGTGGTTTACTGGGGCCTGGGGCTACTGGTGCTCTCGCTGATGGCCGTACTGGCCACCCTGAACTGGAGGCTGCTGCTGGGAGCTGGCACCTCCGGCTGACCAACGGAATCTGGGATGGTCTCATCGGATACCGGGCTGGGGTCGGTCATACCAAATCCCTTTGACATCCATCAATGGCTCCTGCTCGTAGGTGGGTGGAGGGAGTACTGCCAGGGGCTGATCCAGCTGGTAAACCACCATCTGAGTATCTGTGGATGGTAGTGAAGCGTAGTACGGTTGTGGCTGCTGGTACGGCTCCGCCTGTACAAGGTGAACCTATCTAGGTTGACTGGAGCGCTGGGGTGAACTACCACTGCTGCTCGGATCTCCTCGTGCCTGAAGACGGGGCTGAGAAGCCGTCTGTGCCTCTTGGAGACACATGATTTGTGTCTTCAGGACACTCAGCGTCTGTGCCATTTGATCCATCTGTGTGATACCCTGGCACTGCTTCTTCTCGATCAACTCGATCCGGTCCAGCTTCTCGCTGATGATCCCCATGTCTGCAGCTGTAGACTCAGACTGTGCGGCTGCCGCAGACGAAGTAGAAGGACCGGCATCGACCCGTGCTATCCTCTGATACTGCACGGACTGGGGCTGGGGGCGTCCCTGAGTGTAGAGTCGGGTCTGGGACATCACTGTATAGTTCTTGACCATCTCCTCGTAGATAGCCCAGACCTGATCCTCATCTTTGGCGAAGTAGGAACCGCCACATGAAGCATTCACCAGGCCCTGCAGCTCTGGTGTCAACCCGCAAAAGAAGCTCTGAATTAGGTTCGGCTTTGTGATATCATGGTGTGGGCATCTGTCCGTCAGCTCTCTGAACCTCTCCCATGCCTCATGGAACTGCTCGTTGGGGAGCATGGATAAGTTGCTAATCAAGGCCCTAGCTGCGTTCGTCTGCCTGAGTGGATAGTACTTATTCAAGTACTCGGTGCGGAGTTGCTCCCAGGTGTACACAAACTTCCCCAAATGCTTCAGCCATGTGGCTACTCTATCTGCCAATGAAAAGGGGAAGGTGATCATCCGAATGGTGTCCTCGTCCACCTATCGATCGTGGATGGTGCTGCAGATCATCAGAAACTCCTGGAGACGTAGATGGGGCTCCTCAGTGGCAAGCCCATGGAAATGGGATAGGAGCTGAAGTGTGTTCGGGGGGAACTTGAAGTCCCCCACGATCGCTGGTAATACTACCCACCGGTGCGTCAGTGTCGATCCGGGGTTGTGCAACTCCCGCATCGGTCTCGGCTGATCTGGTGTTGTTGCTGCTGCGGCGGCTGCTGCTGCAGCTGCTGCGGCGGTTGTTGCGGCTGTCAGGTTATCGGGTCTCCGTGATCCGTCTCCGGGCCTGCGCTGGTCGCGGTCGGCTCTCATCTGCTCCATCTATCTCCTCATCTCAATCATAAATGCACCCTGATCCCTAAGTTGTTGTTGCATCGTCTCGAGGGAGGCGATCAAGGTGGTGTTGATCGCACACTGGTCCAGGACATATGTCTGCTCTGGTCGGGGACCTCCGGTGCGGTCGTCGATGCTGCCGGCCATGGTCTCTGCAAAGGCAAAAGACCCAAACTCAGGTGCCGATAAATCTGACTGTTGTCTCTCATCTGGCACTGGCATCTCAGGTATGAAAGAAGGGTGGTCAAGGGGGAACAGGGTGAAATCGAACTCGGGTTCGGAGAGCGGGTCTCAACTCTCGTGAACCAACCTAGATGAACGGGCTGGAGTGCTGAAAGTGGTGCAGCCAGAGGCTGCCTAAGGGACCTCCTGCCCATCATCTTGATCTGGCGAGTCGGGCGGATGGGATCTGGAAACAAACAAGATGAGAAAACAAAACCCCGAGTTCACCTACTCAACACAAGCTGAAGACCGTAAGAGTTCGGTCAATTATCTTATCAATTTTATTAGGTGATCATGTCAGGATAGTAGAGCGGTTACATGACCTGTTGGGAATCTAACTCCCCCAGGAGACTGTCCTGATCCCGAACTAGATCTTTCCCAGCCAGTACAAGACGCGGACCGTTTACTAGCTACCCGATCGGCTCGCTCTGTTAAGGATATCGGGGCCCGCTTTACCGGAGACCGGAGCGATCCTCACTGTAGAACGACTAGCCCAGAAGCAGTAGTCTGAAGGGGGTTCAGATATGTCTCTAGCCTAGGGTGTGGGTCACTCTCTCGCACGTACAAAGCAGAAAATGAGGGGGTTGCTCTCCCCAAGACAGATTTTTATGGTGAAATGTCTTTTAGGGTCAAGTTTATTTAGCAGTCCCAATTTTATGGTTTTTGTTTTTTAGATATTTTTCAAAGCAAACAATGCCTAACGAATTTTTCGGTTCTCCTTATTATTTTAAGTCCAAAAACGGGGGGAGAAGACGAAAAAGCCGATGTGCGGGAATCAATGTTGGATGCAGAGTAAGAGATGCGTACCTGACTCCAGCAGTCTACATGCAGAGTGATCCGCGCATAAATAAAAGACTGAATATAAACTACCTATATGATACAAGCGGAAAACCGGCCCTAAACAAAGCAGTTCTACATGAGAGAACAAATGGCTAAGTGGTCAACATGAGGGGTCGGTGTCTGGTCTCGGATGTCGATCGGTGCCCGCCACAACAGGTCCTGCCAGCGCTGTATATGACCTCTAGCGGCTCGGTCAAGTGACCAAGTAATTTTTTTTATTAATTTTTATTGTTGGTCCAATTACGATCTAATAGGTACAGGCAAGTTATTAGGTGTGTGGAGCCTAATTATTACATCGCAATCAAGGAAAACTCCTAAGCTAGGGCTGAAAACTGCGTAAATCAATAAGGCAGTAAATAAACGATTAAAATCGCGAAAAGCCGCGAAAAATCCGGTGGGGTCCCCCAAGCACACCAGTGCTCGGCGAAACAGACCCTGATAGTCTACCAAGTCTCTGAGTCTGGTCCTGTATTAATACAATTAAATAAATGTGCTGAAAATAAATCTAAACTAAGCTACGCTACTCCGCGGCTATTCCGCGGCTCCCGCACTCTTGCTCGGATCCTCGCGCTCTCCTACGGCTTCATAAAGAAGGAAGCTGCCTCCAACTCCCACGGTTGCTTAAGCTTCCGAAGAAGCCACCTCGGTCCTCGGGCCCTCGCAAGAAAACAAGCAGAGTGTCAAACCATATTATTATATAATAAAATAAAAGAAAAGCAAATGTATACAAAAATAAAAATAAAATAAACACACAAAACAGATAAAAATAAAACAAAATGAAAGAAAATGGAAACAAAAGAAAAATGAAAAGCCGCGAAAAGCTGCGGCCGAACGAAAAGCCGCAGAAAACCGCAAAGAATAAAAGAAAACAAAACCAAGAAAATACGACTACTAAGTCGTGCTCCCCGGAAACGGCGTCATTCTGATGAGCGACCTGAGCGACTAAGGTAAATCAGGTGTCAATAGTCGTTGCGACCTCAACCTCTCGGGTCTAGAGCTCAATCAAGAAAAATGAAAAGAACCACCAAATAAAGAGATAAAATCAATCAAAACAAGGAAAGCGGTCCTCGCTAAATTATTAACCTGGTATAGCACCCAGGGTCGGTCTCAGGGAGCACGAATTGGCCTTGCGGCCTACAAAGTAGTCAAAATCAATAAAAAGGAATAAAGTACTTTTTGGTGGATTTTAATTATTTTTATATTTTTTGGATTTTTAATAATAAGGGAAAATAAGAGAAAGGCAAAATCAAGCAAACACAACAAATAATAAAAACACTCAAAAATGCACAAAAAATCTAATAAAAATGTTTTTATGTTTTTTATGTTTTTTAGTGTTTTTGGTGAATTTTTCAGATTTTTCTAATTTTTGTATAATTTTCTAAAAATCAAGAAAGACAAAAATAGTGTGCTACTGTACAGCCAGACTTGAAAGACCCATTAAAAATATCAAATAGATCTATAACAGTCTGGAAGCAATTTTTATGAAAAATATAAACAAAAACTAAAATTAAGAAAAAGAGTTTCTATTTTTGAGTTTTATAGAATTTTTTAGAATTTTTATAAGATTTTTAGAGTTTTTTAATTTTTAAGGTTTTTATAAATCCAAAAAGCACAAAAATTGCAAAGAAATTAAAAGACACTAAAACTAACTAACTCTAATTTTTTAGAATTTTTAAAATAGTTTTTATATTTTTTTAGATTTTCTAAGTCAGGCAGTCACAAAAATCAATGTTTTTGAGTTTTTAAAAATATCAAAAAGACTCAAAAATGTATCAATTTTTTAGGGAAATGTTTACACAGTGGCAGGAGCCAGTGTCCGAATTTCACCTAATTTGGATTTAATTTGCTATTTTATTTAATAAAAACAAAGGCTCATAGTGTACAGGGACCTAAATGCAAGGAAAAGTAATTTCAGGGACCAAATAATAACAAATCAAGAAAGTGCAGGGACCCTCGTGCAAAAAGTCCAAAAACACGCGCAACACACGTGGATCAGGCACGGAGGGGTATAAATGTCATTCCCATTTTAAAACATGGAAACAGTAACACACAAGAAATATAGGATAGATAATGCAAAATTTCCAAGTCCTCACGTGTCGAAGCACGTGGTCTGCACACACAGGGACTATAATGCAAATAGAAGAAATATGAAGGTCCAGAGTGCAAATATCCAAAAAAACAACTAAACTAGATATTTACATGACTAAACATTAAATGTAATAAACGGAGGGGCCTACAAGTAATTTACCCCTTATTAAAAGCAGACGGCCGAAGAGGCGCCACGTGGATGATCGGACGTCTGAGATGCATGCACGCCTCTTCACGGCTGGACGGTCAGGATCGAGCCCTAAGCAGATCGGGTGGTGGCTGAAGCTCCTCGGGTGGACGACTAGGATCGAGTCTGGAGCTGAAGGGATGATCCGACGGTGAAGGAGGATCCTCTAAGAACTCGACGCCGGCAAAATTTGCCGGTCCAATGCACACGTCGAGGTCCTCCTCTGGAGCTGCTGAGAGGGTGGAAATGATGCTCAAAGACTTCCGCAGCTGATGGACTCCTCTGATGAGGCCGGGGACCACCGAAGTGGCCCGGTGACGGTGGAGGAGGTAAGCTCCTGTGCAAGAACTCTTAGACCCTCATATGGGTCTCCTTCGGCCTGCAAAACAGCACAGGGGAGCTCCTGGGTCGAGGGCAAATTGCCTCGACCAGGTTAGGGGTGAAATGGATGGCTGGATGGGTCGCAGCGGTGACCTCCGGCGAAGCGACGGCGGTGGAGGTCAAACCTTGGTTCCGGGGCAAACCAAGGGGAATGGTTGGGTGAAGAACATGGGGAGAAGTCTCACGAAGGTGTTGGTCAGGTCGGATGGTAAAATAGGTGATCAGAGCGATGGGAATCGATCGGCGATGGCGGAGGAGCGATTTGGGCGAAAATCGAAATTAGCCTATCCTAGGAAGAATCGAGGTTACCTGATGAATGGAGTTGACTGGGGATGAGCTACGGAAGCTCTGGGGGGTCTTGGCCTCAAGGAACGTCGAGGTCCGAGGCTCAACGCACCTCACGGCGGCGTACGGTGACGAAGGTCGACGGATCAATGGTTGGGAGCTCCTCCTCTCTGCAACAATCCAATCGGTAGTTGTCACTCTAGGGATGAGAGTGGAGGTCCTGTGATGAAGGGGCGAAGCCAAAGATGGCGGGTAATGTGCGGCGGAGGAGCGGTCTTATACTGCTAGGGGTCCGACAAGAATGGGTCGGGCATGGTTGTCGGAGCTCGGATCCCTAGGAAAAACCACCGGGCGAGGGTCTCGGATGATGCATCTGTAATCAGGACCCGGGGTTTAGGTATTTGGAGCTCGGATCAAGCAGGAAAAATGTCAGAAATCGGGTCGGGGCGCAAAGATCCAGGTTGACTGGTCCGGGGGGGAGTTGACCGGGGGTCAACCTCCCCCGTGGACCAATCAGAAGCAGCCAGTTATTAAATACTTGGAAATTCAATAAAAAAATATTAAATGGTTTTATTTCAAAAAAGTTAAAACATGAAAAATGTTAAATTAATTTCAAATTGATTTTTAGTGATTTTTATTTATTTTTTTGAAAAATAATTTATGTATTTACATTATATTATTAATATATAGGTATATACATATATGTATTTTTAATTTTTATTTTTAATTATTTATTTTTATACAATTATTCCAATTTTATATTTTATTTATTTATAATATAAAATTTGGAATAAAAAGGTATTTTTATTTTATTTTTATGATTTATTTACATAGGTTAAATAAATACTTTTATATACATATTTACCTAATATATATATATATACAAGGTGGAAATTGATTTTTGTTATTTTTCTTTTTATTTTATTTTTATTTCTCTGATTTTTATTTTATTTACTTACATCATGAAATGTGGAATATATAAATATTTTTATTGGATTTTTATTAATTATTTACAAAGAGAAAATAAATATGTATGTTATTCTATGTACATGGTTTATATACACTGATGAGAGGGATTTTATTTATTTTCATTTTTATTTTGCTTTTCCCATTTTTGTTTTAGTTTTATTTTTATGAATATGTACAAATTAATAAACACGCATTTTTATTTTTAATAAGAGGAAAATAATTTTATTTATATACATAGGGATATGTACCCACATGATTGACCCTATCTCCCTCTACTTGGATTCTTTTGTGGTCAGGCCCATGCTGAGCCCTCCCCTGGGATTAGGTCACTCAATATTTATTCTAAATATCTCCCTCTTTTTCTTTTATTTCTTTATTCTTTTATTTATGCACAAAAACATGCTAATTAATAATAGTTACACAATGCATGCAAGATGGTAATTTATGTTATTTACATGAATATACATAGTGTTTTGCATAGGTTTTTAGCTAAAATAAAAGAATAAAGAGTGATGGATGGGTATTCATCAATTAGCTAGTATTTTTAAGGCCAAAATGATAGAATAAAGGTGATGAAATGGAGATTCATCAAAGTCGTATCCCCAGCAACGGTGCCATCTGATAAACTACAAAATCACCTACTTAATATCGTCATTTTAATTGCTTAGCATAGGAGGCGATTTTGGATCTATGCAGTACCACACTTTTGAATATGTGGAGTATTTATAACTTGGTAAGTGTACCAAGGTCGAATACAGGGACACAAGCTTCGTCATCAATTAATCGGAGATTATTGATTGAAATGAGTGGTTATATTCTTAGATCTAGGTCTTCTTATTACAGACAAAAGGATGCATACAACACAAAGATGCACACAAAATATGGTGCATAAAATGATTGACGCAAATAACCATGCACAATATTTGTAAAATGATGCATAAATAATGCAAGACAATTATGCACACATAATGAGAATTCCTTTTTTAAAAAAATTATTATATGCAGAATAAATGCAATATGCGAAGAAATACGATGCATGGAATGGATGGTCAATGTGCAATTTTTATTTGATTTTTCATCAATTAAAGATGATGAAATATGTTATACAAGGTGATGCATGCTAACATAATCAATATGCAAGAAATTATCTCCTAAAAATAATTAGATTATTGAGATTGAAAATAATAGATTCAATTTCAGTGTCATTTGAAGCACAACAGTATATTAAAGATCTAGGAACCAGATACAAAAACACAAAAATGAAGAAAATTCAAAAACACAAAAAGAAAGCAGAAGTCTTAGTGAAGTTGTGCCAGCCTTGGAAATGGCAGCACCAGTAGCAGAACCAGAGCTAGCCGATGGAACCGATCCTGTTATTTTTTGGTCCACCTAGTGTGGATGAATGTATACATTTTTGCCATCTACCTGTATAGAATGATATGGATAAAAACTTGAATGTGAATGAAAGTATTTTGGATGATGTACATATGCTTTTTCCTTCTGCACTTAAATCAAAAACAGTAAAAAATTGAAAAAAAAATGCTTTGTCTGATCCTGACATCATCGAAATATTGCAAAATATTTTGCTTGAGATGCCTCTTCTGAAAACCATGGAATACATGCCCAGTGTAGAGAAAGGACTCAATGAGGCATGCAAAATAGAACGTCCGCCCCGTAAAACCTGATGCAAAAAATCTAAGAAGAATATCCCTACCATGGCTACAGTGAATGCCATCAACAATCTCCCGTACAAAAGAAAGACAAAGGAGCACCACTTATTAGATGCCAAATTTTCAATCAGAAGTTCAAGCGCACCTTGCTTGACAGTGGGTCTTCTATTAATCTTCTTCCATCATCACTACTCACAGAATTTGTGTTCGGACTGCTCAAGCCGACTAAGATGGTTCTGTACTTCACAGATCGATCCATTAAGTGGTCTAGGGGTATGTTGGAGGACATGATCGTCGCCATTAAAGGGATGAAAATCCCTGTTGATTTCATTGTCTTAGATATGGACACCTCCGCACATCTACTCCATTCCTCGATTATCCTTGGACGGCCTTTCGTTAGAATAACTGAAGCAGTAGTTGACTATTGATGAATCCACATTTCATCATCTTTATTCTATCATTTTGGCACCTAAAACCCTAGCAAATGCCTGTAAATAGCATTAAAACCATCATCTTAGCATCCATGCATGTGCATTCAAACAGTGTACAAATTACTGTAATTAAGGCCAAAATTATAGAATAAATAAAGAAAAGAAAAAGAATAAAATATTGTAAATATTTTATGACCCAAAACCCCCGAGACCTAGGCATCTTGATGAATAGGTCGACAAGGAATAAAGTAGGGGGAGATAAGGTCAGAAATACAGATAAAATACCGATACATTCTATTCATTCTTTATTCATTTTGGGACCTATTTTTAGTTCCACCTTTTATACATCAAATAAAGAAACTTTGTACATGTTGTAGATAAGTTCATAAAGAAAAATACAAAATTGATTTCACAGAAAAATCATATACAGACAAAAAGATATAGTCTAAATAAGAATCCAAAATCCCAACTTCCCAGACCCGTATCTCACAACTGACAACTCCAAATGTAGCAAACTCACCTTTAATTATATATAGAATAAAATAATCTACCCAATGGTGGTGGTTTCGCATTTGGCGGAGCTACGGTTTGAAAGTTGAGTTTTGGACCCCTATTGTATAGCTATACTGATTAAAATATTCAATTTATTCTTTATTCATTATTTATTCATTTTTATATTTTTTATAATTTTGTAAATAATACTTATAATATATATGTGCATTAAAATTAAAATAAAATGCAAAGAAAAAGAAAAATAAAAATACTTGTATAAAGAATACATAGGTACACTGCATATACTTATACCTGTATAGAATACTTTTAGATTTTATTAAACATATAAAACATCTCAGAAAAATAAAACAAAAATATACTTATGTATATAAAAGTATGTTATAATTGTACAAAATCATAAATAAAAATAATAAGATTAAAAATACATAAAATAAAATAAAATATTAAAATACATAGGTATTATACCTATATAGGGTTAAAAAGGTAACTTGTAAAAATATAAGTCATAAAAATAAATAAAAATCAGAATTAAATACTACATAAAATTTTGAACATTTTTTATTTTATAACTTTTATTTAATTCGGCCATTTAATATTTTAAATTGATTTAATAAGACTTTTTTTCCAGGGTTTTTCCTGGTTGGTCCACGTGGACCAACCAGGGGGCGGTCTCAGTTGACTCGGGTCAACTGCCTGCCCTCCACCCATGTGCGTCTGTCAGAATGCATTTGACCCCATTTTGGTCGATTTTTCCTGGTCGCATCTTGCACCAATCCATGATGGAATCTTGACAACTTTTTCTCCTCGATTATCAAGCTTGCTCGCCCTATGATCATCTCGAGGAATGGATCAGTGTGTCGCCCGAGGTGTCTTGATCTTTGGAGCACCTTGGTCAGGGGTCAAACCACTTAAAACCGACCCCCCTCTTTCCCTTTGATTTTCGAGTCCCCTTGGTCCACCCTTCAGCGCCACCATTGTGCTCCTGAGCTCCGTGGAGGTGACAGCTCCATCGCCAGCCCTTCAGCCGAGGCGCGCGAAGTCGAGGGTGCCTCCACCACCTCCGCCAACAGCCGGCGTCGAGGTACTTGTCTTCCTCTGGTTCCGTCCATTGAGGGCACCACCCCGCTTATTTCTTTGCACCATTAGGTTCCTGTTAGTCGTATCTTCGAAAACCCCAAAAAAAATTCTAAGTTCCATTCCGTATTTCACCCATCTACGCATCATCGCCGGAGCGCAACTCCGGCCACCGTCGATCACTCCCCCTCGCGCTTAGTTTAGGTCCTCCCCAGGTCCAGGCACTTTGCCCTGGACCTTCTAACACTTTTTGCAGGGTCAAAGCACGTTGACTCGCGCCTGGGCGCGATTTTGAGGCTCGCCGGAGCTCGGCCGAGCTCTCCAGCTCCGACGATCGTCTGTGAGCAGCACGGCCATCCCCGTGCAATTTTGAAGCTCCCAGGAGGTAGAGGACGACCCCAGGAGTCTGCAGCTCCATTTTGGAGCCCATTCATCGCCGGAGAAGCGAGATCGGAGCCGGGGAAGTTCGCCTTCGCCGGCCTTCTTCCCTGTTCTTCCTCCTCGCGTCCCCACCGTCCGATCGAGCCGCAGCTCCAGATCAAGCAGTAGCCGTTGGATCGCACCACGCCTCAGCCGTCAGATCGTCTTCGAGCGTTCTAATCTCCGCCGTGCATCCACGAACCGTCATCGGCCGCTCTCGTGCTGCCACGTGGATAAGTGGCCCGCCTCCCGCCGTTGGATCGCCCATCGCCTCCCAGCCGTAGGATGCGCGCCACGCGTCACCTGCAGAGCGCCTTAGCGAGGGTATTTTGCACCCCCACCCTCGCAACTTTTGTATTTGCTTTTTAGTCTTTAAACTTTTGGTTGTAGTTTAAATATTTTGTAATATTTGCGAAGAGGCCCCCAGATTTTCGATATTTGCAGCCAGGTCCTCGCCACGTCACCTCACGTGACCAGTTCACGTGAGGGGGTGGGCATTTTGCAGAGGACCCCTCGGGCTTTTGTGTATTTCATTTTAGTCCCATAATTTTCGTAGCAAGTGTAATATTTTTGGTTATTTTGCATAGAGACCCCCAGGTTTTTGTGATATTACAATCCAGTCCTTCCCAGGCGCGTGCAAGTCACGCGCCCTGGTGGGAAAATTTCTAGGAAGCCCAGGCTGCTTTTGTAATTGCTTTTTAGTGCTAAAAATTGAATATCCAGTGTAAAGTTTTGTGGAAAATTGCATGTATGCCCCTGGATGTTTTGGATATTGCAAATATACCCCTGCCAGGCCTGATTATTAATTGGATGCTTGTTATATTTATTTGAATGATCATTTTAAGTCCAAAAATTCCACAAAAATAGACTTAAGCTCCTGGACCTGTGTACTTTAACGCCACATATTTAGTTTTTGATTTTATTTTATTTTCATATTTATTAAAAATCAAAAACTTGCTTTTTGTGTACTGTCTACCTTAGAAAATACCAAAAAAATATTAAAACACCTCCAAAAATTCCAAAAAAATTACCTAGTGTCTATTTTATCCTATTTTAGAGTCAGTCCAAAAATCATTAAAAATTTCAAAAGAAAAAACACTAAAAATTTAAAAACACTCAAAAACTTCAAAAAAATCTATAAAATAGTAGAAAAATCAAAAAAATATAAACTCAGCTTCTGTTTGTCCCTTATTTTGTTCTTTTTATTTAAAAAATAGTGTGAAAATTTTGAGCTACTGTTTGCTATTTTTAATTCCTATTTTTGTCACAGCCAACATTATTTCCACTGTTTTCTCTTATTTCAGCTTTTAAAAATATCAAAAACACCTAAAAAAATCCCCAAAAATCACAAAAACAGTAGAAAATTATAAAAATACCAAAAACATTTTATTTCTGAATTTTTGAGTATTTTTGTGCATTTTTATAAGTATTTTACCTTGCCTTTTCTTATATTGCCTTTACTTTCCAATATTGAAAAAGAAATACAAAAATATAAAATATAAAATATAAAAATCAGAAAATCAAAAATCAAAATACAAAAAATTAAAAATTAAAATAAAATAAAAACAAAAAAATTTAAAATTTAAAACCCACAAAAATGAAGTTGCTTGTTTGCTTAGTGTAGACACCACACACTCACACACTTTAGCATTTTTGCTTGAATTACACTGCTTGTTCCCTGTGTTCGAACTCTCTGCATACTTGACACTATACACCATTTGTGCAGAGTTAAAAATAAATTTTAACTCCACATTTCTTTCTAATTATTGAGCTTAGTGTGGGTTAATTGTTGACTTTAGTCCGGATTTAGTGTGGTCACTACACCGACTGAGTTCACGCTTTGTGTTGAACTTAAGACCACCTATTTTCGGCTAAATCAAATGGCGAGATCATGTTCTGCTCCAGCAGTGATAAGATACAGATAGAGACTGTGCATGAGCCAAAACCAGCAGAAGCCGTGTTTGAGATGAGCATGCCTGTACCTCAATGTCCTGAGGACCGTGACTTTTTAGTAGAAATCAGAGATACAAATCTATTTTTGGATGACAAAGAAACCGTGAAATTAATCTCTATGGATAAGTAAGGGAAAGCACAATCCAACTAATCGAGGTCTTTGATGATGAGATTTTTACTGATGTGCAATTGGAAAGGTTTGAACAATCACCCTCGTCTGAGCATGAGGATTTCATTGTCAATCTTTGTGGTGTGCTGAATAAAGAAGCTAAACTAACAGAGGTAGACAACCAACAGAGGAAAGAGCTAACACCTACAGTTGTTGTTGAAGTCGCCACAGAGCCGACTTAAAACCCACCAGAGCTTAAACCTTTGCCCTCCAATATCAAGTATGTCTTTCTTGCTAGTGAACCAAATATGCATCCAGTCATCATCAATGCTCATTTGATTGAAGACCAGGAATCTTGTCTGATAGAGGTTCTTGAAAGTATCAGCAAAGAGATGGGCTGGAAGATATCAGATCTCCATAGGATCAATCCATCATTGTGCTCGCATCACATTTACCTAGAAGAAGACATCAATCCTTCCTGCAAATTCCAATGCAGACTGAACCTGAACCTGCGGGAGTTTGTGATGAAGGAAATTCAGAAATAGTGTGATGCAGAATTCATATATCCCATCTCTGACTCCAAGTGGGTTAATCCCTTGCACGTAGTGCCGAAGAAATCTGGGATCATTATTGTAACTAATGGCAAAGGAGAGGAGATTCCGACCAGAGTACTGACATATTGACGTGTCTTTGTGGACTACATGCGCCTTAATCTTGCTACCAAGAAGGACCATTTCCCACTGCCATTCATTGACCAGATCCTCGAGAGGCTGGCCGCAAAGGAATATTTCTACTTTTGGAATGGTACTCTGGGTATAATCAAGTTGCAATTATTCATGAGGATTAAGAGAAGACCATGTTCATCTGTCAATTTGGGATGTATGCCTTCCTAAGGTTGCCATTTGGGTTGTGTAATGCCCCTCTACATTTAGGATATGTATGCCGTATTTGTAGACATGTTGGGCAAATTTCTCTAGGCTTTCATAGACAATTTTTTGGTCTACGGAAACAACTTTGACCAATGTTTGGATTTTTTAGACTGAGTTTCGAGAAGGAGTTGTGAAGTCAACCTTGTGCTCTCATGATAGATGAGTCACTTTATGGTGATTGATGGGATCGTGCTAGGTTACGTGATATCAAAACATGGCATGGAAGTGGACCCAACCAAGGTGGAAGTGATTTCAAAACTCGGGCCACCTACAAATCTAAAATAAGTTCGGTCATTTCTAGAGCATGTCAGTTTCTACATATTCATAAAATATTTTAGCAAGCTTGTGTGACTATTGATATAATTTCTTGGTAAGGAGACGAATTTTGTTGTGGATGATCGTGTTCTCCAAGCTTTCAACCAATTGAAAGACCTGATCAGACATGCTCTTGTCCTGCAGCCACCTGATTGGTCTCTACCCTTTGAGATCATGACAGACGTATCAGACTTCGCAGTTGGTGCTATTTTAGGACAAATACGAGATGGACTGCCATTTATGATTCATTACGCTAGCAAAACACTTGACGAAGCCTAGAAAACTATACAGTGACATAAAAAGAGTTGCGAGCTGTAGTGTTTGCTTTGGAGATGTTCAGATCACATTTCCTCGGATCAAGGGTTGTCATTTACACATACCACTTTGCCATCAAGTATTTAAAAACTAAGAAAGATGCCAAGCCTTGTCTAATTCATTGGATTCTTCTACTCCAAGAGTTTGACTTGAAATTCATGACAAACCAAGCATAAAGAATGTGGTGGCAGACCATCTTTCTAGAATTGTTGAAATAGAGCCTTCTGAGTGGAATTCCATTCTGATCATAGAGACCTTTCAGGATGAGGCAGTCTTGTCCATATCCTCTCTCCCCTTATATGCAGACATAGTGAACTATCTTGTCTCCAACAGAACTTCACCAGACTGAACTTGATAAATTATTGGCTGACATTCATTTCTACCAGTGGGAGGATCCGCATCTATTCAGAGAGGGCACATATTGCATCTAGAAGAAGTGTATACCTTAGGAGGAGATCATGGGTGTCTTAGACCACTGTCACAAGCTTGAAGCCGGTGGACACCACTCTATGACGACAATGAAAGTGCTTCAATGTGGCCTTTGGTGGCCAACTTTGTTCAAGGATGCAGACGATTATGTGAAGAAATGTGCTTACTTTCAATGAATGGATGGAAACATCAATATGTGAGACACAAAACCTCTGAAGTATATTCAAATATCCGACATCTTCGATGCCTGAGGCATTGATTTTATGGGCCCACCCTCTAATAGTCATGGATTTGAATACATCCTACTCGTCGTTAATTATGTCAGCAGATGGGTAGAGGCAATCCACGCCCGAACCGCAAACAACCGCATAGTCTATCGAATCCTGAAGGAAAACATCATTTCACGGTTCGGGGTTCCCAAAATTCTCAATTCTGATGGGGGGAGCCACTTCATTAATAAGGGGATCAAGAAGTTGACCAAAGAATATGACATTGAGCACCGCATTGTAGCGTCATACCAGCCACAATCCAGTGGATTGGATTAATGTTCCAACATGGAGATCAAGACAATATTGCAGAAGCTTGTGCATCCAGATAGAAAGAATTGGTCGCAACTACTTGATTTACTTCTTTGGGCTTACAGAATAATGTACAAGTCTCTTCTCGACATATCTCCCTACCGCTTAGTTTATGGCAAACCTTGCCACCTGCCTGTAGAACTAATTCACAAATTCTTATCTGCATTGAGCATGTGCAAACTTGACTCCGAGAAAGAAGGAAAGAATCACAAAGTTTATTTGAACATATTGCTTGAATTAAGAGACGATGCATACGATAACAAACTTATGTACAAAGAGAAAGTCAAGAGATGGCACAACAAACACATCTGTAGGAAGACTTTCGAACCTAGACAGAAGGTATGGTTATTTGATGTGAATTTAAATATTTTCACAGGCAAACTGAAGAGCAAATGGACTGGGACTTTCATTGTAAAAACTATGCGAGACAATAGAGGCCTTCTCATATCACAATTGTCACTTGCCTCTCGGCCATTCATAGTCAACGGACAGTTGTTGAAGTCATATCTAGAGCACATCATAATCCTGTCCGTTGCCGATTCAATTGAAGTTGTGTTTCAAGATGAGCTCACAGAATTAGAAGGATCAGATACATGAGCAACAAAATCACAAAAATAATTTTTGTTTCTTCTTTTCTTCTTTTCCTTTTCATCTTTCTAATTCCGTCGAAAAGGTGTTCACCGCTTTCATCACTATTATACTTAGGACGTACTTTGTCCTAAGTATAGGGGGTTGAGCACCCCAAGTTATTCATTCCTATGATCCCTCACCTTCCTCCTGAACTATTGATATTATGTCTATACTTAGCGATAATTTACCCTAAGTATGGGGGGGATAGGTCGAGCTGATGAGTTCGTACATTTCCACCGTTGACCCTCCCTGCTTTGTGTACAAACTACTATACTTAGAATTATTTCATCCTAAGTATGGGGGGACGATCAACTTCTCATTCATAGATTCTTTAGCCGTTGTAGTGTAGACTGTTCTATACTTAGTACGAGTTATGTCTTCCTTTTTTCTCTCCGATCTATGAGGACATAACGCAAGCTAAATATAGGGGGGTTGTATATACGATGTATATACCTTAGCCATAACTCGTAGTTTTGTATTTTCAATAATATGGCTAATTAATAAAAAAACACTAAGATTCTTTATAGATACAGTAATAAATCAGTTTAAAAATGTTTTGCAAACGGATTTGAAAAATGGTTTGAAAATATTTTGAAAAATCTTTTGAAAACTATTTGGAAAAACTTTGTAAAATATTTCAAATCTTTGTAGAAATCATTGATTTGTAAAAATTTCTTTTTTTTGAAATCTCATTGAAAATGACTTGAAAATGGTTGCCAAAATACATTGAAATATATACATATATACTATTTGGAAAATATTTGCAAAATGATTTTCAAGGTTTGTAAATGTTTGTAAAAATGTTTGTCAAAATTACTTGCAAAATACATTTTCAAAATATTTGCAAAAATATTTGTCAAATGTTTTGAGAACCTTGTGTAAATAATAACTCGAGTAAAATCCTTATAAAAATGTATAAAGCATATATATATGAATCTTGTAAATAACAACTAATTCTCAACCCGTGTATTTCCTATGTAAAATACGCCACCGTCCTTGTAAATATAGATGCACTCCCGTGCAAATAGCTGTACATATTCCTTTTACTAACCCTTACTCATAAACATCTAAAAATTTACAAAACTCAAAATCCAAAAATATTTGCAAAATCTGTTCAAAAACCTGCATAAAAATTTACAAAACTTTTTTCAAAAATTCATAAAAAGTTCAAAATAAAAAATTGCTTCACAAAAGATTTTCTCCTGCGTTGCACATAACATTTGAATTTTTTTCAGAATGATCAAGATAATTAAACAAGTATGAATTAAAGTTTGAAGATTGGAGCTTGGTATAGACCTTAACGCACTTAATTTCAGAGGAACCCACTAAGGACTAGAATTTGGATATTTCATGTCGCCTTGACTTAATTCTTTAGGTTCCATGAGATTATGTTGATGAATCGATTCATTGCATCTAACTAGAACCATTCATATCATTCATAAGACTCTTGAGGCAGTGGCTTAAGTAGACACCTTGCACTTAACACTTAGCTCAACTCAGATGGGTTGTTGAAAGATCTTGGAATCTAAGTTAGGACGATGCTAGGCCGCTTCATCAATGGTGGCTCAGGAACCATTCTTAGGGATTTTCGAAATCGGTACTCTAACCCACTTCTTCCGGTAGCCATGATATCTAAAAACTGGATATGGCTTGAGATAATGCTTCATATGAGGAATGGTCTGTGAGCGTAACTTTATTCCAAGACCCCGAAAAATGGGCGTACTAAAAAGATGCTATATTTGTCAGGGAACAAGCAAGAATGTAGAGCAATGCAAAGTCAAATAAACATTCAAAGAAACCTACACCAAAAATTCCACCAAAAATATGATCTTCAGATTAAGCCTGCTTCCTTGTAAAAACTCGGTTACATCGATCATGCTTCACAAGGGAATGAAGGCTACATTGGTCTATTCCCGATTCTTTTTCCCTTCTTCTAGCTTCTTTCCCCACTCGATTGTAAAGACCAATGGGACCTAGCCTTAGAAGGAAATATTTGTCTCCACAAGGACAAGCTACAAGGAGAGCATACTCTTTTTATAGTTCAGCAGTTTGTTTGAGAAGAGATGAAAAATTCACACACATGGGTTTGTCATTTCAAAGTAGCAAGAGTATGCGACTGAGAGGATGGCTCTGACTTGACCGTGAATAGAAATGGATTATAGGATTATGAAACCTAAGGGATGTTGTATCACTATTCTAACTTCGGTGTGGTTCTGAACACACATAATACAAAGATCTTAATTGCTCCAAACTTTTTAATAAGGCAAGTTTAAAAGCCAAAATCGTTCCAAGTTCTGTCTTTTTCTTCTTCTTTTTCTTTTCTGCACTTATAAACATAAGTGTTTGCTAGGGACTAGAAAAGGCAAGTGAATCTCCATTTCATCACCTTTACTCTTATTTTGGCCTTTAAACCCTAGCTAAATGCATTCATATAGCATTAATTGTACAAAATAACACCCACTATTTATAATGTAAATATTGTAAAAATATATTATTTTATATCCAAAATAAATTTAATAAAAGAAAGAAAAGAAAGAGAGTGAAGTCTCAAAGAGACTGAGTAACCCTAAACCCCGATACCTAGGCATCATAATGAGTTGGTCGACAAGAAATAAAGTGGGGGAGATAAGGGTCAAGAATTGTATATAGAACCCTAATTTTTATTCCTCAATAAATAAGTTTTGAGACCAATTTTATTCTTTAGTATTTATACATCAAATCATAAAATTTTAGCATGAAACTTGTAGATAAAAATACAAAGAAAAATTCAAAATTTATTTCATAGAAAAATAATGCATAATGCTCCCTACATACTCGGAATAAAATGCCGTAAAGAAAAAATTCTCAGACATGTATCTTCTACATATGAGCTCAAAATTCATCAAACTCACCTTTAATTGTATATAACTTTTAATAAGCTATTTAATGAAGTCATTCAATTTGGAGTTGAGATGCAAAAGTTAGGTTTTAAGCCCTCATTGTGCAATATATTTGCATATGATAGTCATTATAGTTATTATTTATATTATTCATCCTTTTATATTTTTATAATTTATAAATATTATTTAAAAAATATACACATAATTAAAATAATATATATATATATTTGAATACATAGATGAATATACCTACGTACTAAATGTACATAATTATTGAAGCTAACAAATAAAATTATAAAAATATAATAAAATATATATTTAAGTATCTTTAAATAAGTTTAAATAAATAAGTTATAGGTATAAAATAATAAACTATAAAATAAAAATAAAAAATACTCAAAATATAAGCCAATATACTTATAAATCTATATATGCATATTAACACATAATAAGTCAACTTGTAAAAATAAAAAATCATAATAAAATAATACAATGAATAATAAATATTTTTTATATTTTAACCAAAAAATAATAAATCATTTACTATTTTTAATAGAATTAATAAGGGATTTTAACTACTTTTTGTCGTGTAGTGTGCATACGTGGAGTAATGAGAGGCTAGCATTGGTTGACCAACCAGTCAACTCTCTAACCCCCATAAGCTTGATTCTGTCAGCAGATACCATCCCATGTTCCTCGAATTTTCCCCTCCTGCATTTACTAGACTATATGGTATATTTATGCATGTATTTATAGGTATATTTATATATTTATAACTCCCTAGAGTATTTATATGTATATATACTAGGCTATATTGTATATTTATGCATGTATTTACTTATTTTATTATTACTATTATTATAATTATTATAAACATCAAACATATTTTTAATACCCTTTAAAAAATAAAAAGGATTGTTCTTGGGGTATTTTTCTGATTTTCCTTACTTTATATATATTTATCTCTTATATATCTATTATTATATATATAATCTATATATAGCACGCACGCACACACACACATATATCATCTATATTTATTAAAAATAAAAATAAAAATCAGAAAATATAAAAATTAAAAATTAAAAATTTCAAAAACTATAACTAAAAACCCGCTAAAAAATAAAAAAATTATTTATAAAAACATCAAAGCAATCTTTTTTTTTGCCAATTTTAGTTGTCTATTCCCCTTGCTCCCTATATTCGACCTCTGCATGCTTGCACTATACACACATTTTGTAGAGTTATAATAAATTTTAACTTACATTTCTTCTTTGCATTGCTTTATCTATTTGTAGGTTAATTGTTGATTGTCATCCATGTTTTGTGAGTGGTCGCCTCATCGACAGTATATGTCTCGCCTTATGTAGACCACATTAAGCCCTCGCAAAATCTATGCCATCAATAACATCATATGAAAAATATTATAATTTAAAGATTTTATTTTTTAATTCTAATTTTGAATATAGATTACTGAGATAAGTTGAAAAAACTAGATGCTTAAGAAAAATATCAAATCAACTTTGCAATTATTATCTATCTTTTATAATCTAAATATACTCTTTTTCTATGATGAAGAAATATATAAATGCAATATAATTATATGAGCATATCAAAGAGAGAATATCATTAATGAAAATTCTGAATACATTGTGATTATCATTGCATGTTAAAGCATGACAAGATCGAGCTCATATAAAAAGTTTATACGAATTAATGTTATTATTTGGAATAATGGAATAATAAAAAACAAAGTAAGAAGATAAAACCTCTTCATTAATCGAAAGTATATTTAATATCGTAAAACTAAGTCATGAAAATGAAATATATTGAATTTTTGGTGTACAACGGAACAACTTACATTATGGTGAGAAGAGCTTGTAGATTATTCATATGATGATAAGTATGATCTTCACAATGATAATCATCATGAATTTTCATGCAAGGAAAATCAAAATAAAATGCAAAAGAGAGATATCTAGATAAACTTCGAATCGCAACAAATGCTAAGAAGGAACTCAAATCAGGAAAACCATCATTTTCACATGCTTGGAGAAAGAGCGACACAACCTACCTTGGGATTTTGGGATTTTTGGTAGATAATGAAAAAGGGAATGGAAAAGGTAACGGAATGTGGGAACATGAAAATAAATGATGGGTGAGGAATTGGAATAACAATCTAATACATTTGATTTTTTTTCCAGTAGGTTTATGACTCATATTTTTTACTCATTTTAATATTTTATTTAATAATATTATACATGCATATATACTTATATATACATATATACATATTAAATTGGGTATGGCTTAGAGTGCTTTGTGATCCTCTTGATGCCTCAAATTTCTGAATAGCATGCTAAGATTGATTATTGTACCTATACTAAATAACTCACACCAAGATACTATCACTAGGCTAAAATAAGAACTAAAGATGAAACTTAGATGTTTTGTATAACCGATGCATGAAGGATACACATCTCTGATTCATAACATATTTCAAAGTCAAACCACTTGAACTTAGTAATAAAGGGAAGAAGAAAGAGTTTGGATCTCACTACAGGGGACTATTGTAGCATATACACGTCATGCATTGACAAGTCACGTTGGTGTAGCATGTAAGTGTAGAAATCACATCGATGAAGTCTGGACATGATAAAATATATCAATGGAGCCTAGATATGATTATAAGTTTAAGAGCAACCGCATGATTGATATAATAAGTTGGTTTGAGAATATCTTTAATTGTTTGCTGCAACAAGAATTTGGTGATACTATTTACTCTTGTACCTAGTAGCTGAATGATTATTAATAACTTTATTAATGATGAAATCGAAATAGAAATGAGAAATTGCTTATTTATGTGTCATATTTTGAATTACAATGCAAATTCTAAATCTTTCAATGTAAATAAAATGTTATAATAATTTTCAGTACATATTAATATATTATTTTATGCATCTATTTACTTACAAATAAATTCGAATAAATGGTTGTCAATTTTTTTAATTATGTTATACATCCTTGCATAAGAATATTCAGAAAAGATCTTAGTCAGCCTAGAGAAAGGTTGTCACATGTGTGTATGTAAATATGTATGTATTATATGCATGTATGTGTGTATGTGTTATGTATATGAACATAAATATATCGATATATATATAATGTATATAAATATCGAATCGAATCAAATTATTATCGAATGAATTTAGGTCAATTCATATTCAATTCATTTGGAAATCGGATATATAAGTTAAATTCAATTTCAACTCATTTTGGTTTGAGTCGGACATTTTTCGAATTTTTATCAAACGAATCTTACCGAATTCGAATAATTAAATTCAATTAGAAAAAGCCATACACAAGAGATATCTATGGATATTTTAGATTATTTCATGCTAGCATCATTATCTAAATGATAGATGTTCTTTTCTCTTTGTATTGATTCGAACTCTTAAGTTGGCGAGGTATAAGATATAAGGATCTTATCATTGTCCTCTTTAGGTTGGAGATTTTTTGTATGCACGCGCTCAACCACATTCAATAAAGATGGGGAAAACACTCCACTTCCTCTTAACCCATGCCCCTTTCATGCGGATACAATTTCCTTTGATTGACATCAAATACTTTTTTATATATGTATAGATAGTTGGATGGAAATTGATCCTTTTTATGATCTAAATAGTTAATATTTTTCTTGATGTTGATTAGGAATCATGAAATTGCAAGCCCCTACTCTTACCACAGAAACAATACACACACATGATAAAATTATAGAAATATTGGGAATTGAGAACGAACTACATTAGATCCGTGGACAATAAATGGAAAAAAATGGAGAGATATGGAATGTGAACTGTCGTCTGGTGAGCGGTAGTGCCGTTCAAATTGTTGGTAGTGAGATTTTTTTTAAATTCAAAGCATCGAGCCAATGTATTAAATGCAGGAAGGGATTTTCGTTAAAAAAATAAATGTCAATTAAATTTCGGGGTCGGCGGTGATGTTGTAATTTTTCTTCACTTTATATTTATAAGTTTTGTTCCGTGAGATATAATGAGCATCGTATGTAATAAAATAGATTAACGACATTAGATATCAACTATCATCCTACAGGGTTTTTTATTTCATTGTTATTTCAATTTGACAAATCTTCTACTAGTTGACAACCCTGCAGTTACGACGGATCTCTCCGTTCGTCCCCGTGAGGACTCCGATCCTGCTCATCTTCACCATTGCCGCCGCGAAGTCCTTCTTGAAGAGGAACGGGCTATTGGCGTACAGCCACACCCTCACCGACGTTCTCACCGAGGACAGGAGCTCCTGGTCGGAAGTGAAGAGAGCCCGGTGCGCCAAGATGTTCTGGTAGTGATTCGTGTCGATCACCTCCGGCGTGAGGGGGTCCATGGGAACGTTGATGGTGGCATCAGCCGCCCCACCGGGGCACTGCTTCTTGAGCTCCTCCGCCTTGGCGGGATCCAGGCTCGGGTCTTGGCTCGTCGTCGCGTTAAAATTGTAGAGCCTGCTGTCGAAGGAGGAGCAACTTGCCTTCCCCAACGTATGAGCTCCTGCAACGACCGTACGTATTATTTCCATTGATTATTTCAATCCACGAAGATCATCAGGGATATAAATATGCAATCAGATCGTGCTTAGTGATTACCGGTGAGAGCAACGAGGTCTTCTGTAGTCAAACCCTTCCGCGCGAAGAGTGAGACCAGTTGCTGAAGGTTGTGCGTGGGAGGTGGCAAGTTGGCATTGCTCTCCGAGCTCTTGGAGACCCTCCCGTCTCTCCGTCCAGATGGTACTTCGTAATGGCCGCCGCTCGACTGATGACGACGGAAAAAAAGAAAGAGAAAGACAACATCAGTTGTTGATTACATTCAAATGTACCGGATCCGTGTGTGTATACATAAGTATCATCGCATATATACCAACTCAACACTGTCCCGAGCAGCAAAGGCGATGATATCGGCGCAGGAAACCACTCCAGGACACGCAGCCTCGAGCTTCGACTTGGCGGTGTCGATCACGTCGAAGCCTTCGAGGCTTGGGTTGTTGATGGGAGAATCCTTCTCCGCAGTGTTACCTGGCGTGGAGTCGAGCAGGATGGACGCATCGCAACCCTGCAATACAACGAAGCATGATCACGGGACCAATCTTAACGTAGATATACGTGCACGCACGCATGCATGCATAAGTTCACGTTAAGAACGTCTAAGAAGGTGAGTAATACATACTCGAACAAAACAGTCGTGGAATTGCATCCTGACGAAATCTGCAGCAATGCCGCTGTCCGCAATGAGAGCGGATTTAACCGCGTCCTTAACGATGGCCTCTGCATTGGGGCACGTCCTCCTGTAGTACCCCACCCTCAGTGCAGCTTCGAGCTGCAAACAGCACAGCCCTAACACGAGACCCACCAGCAACACCTGCGCAGACCTCATGCCTCTCTGCTATATCTGATGGATGCTCGATTCCTGAACGATATGAAGCTAGATATGTATGTATCGGATGGGGATGTGATGTGTGTGATGTTTGCCCCTCCAATATGGGTGCGCTATTTATAGGCTCATGTTCTCCAATATTGCAGACGGGGATGGTCGGATCTAATCTGACGTTGTCAATACGGCTTTAAAAGGAGCTGCCGGCTGGGGGCGGATTGTCTGCAGTGCTGCTGACTTGCAGTAACTATATCACACGAATTTAGATGGAAAGTGCGAAATCATGCGAACCGTTCGATCAAGATGAAGCGGTTCCAAAAATTCACACTTTTCCAACAGATGTACTGCAGATGATCCTCACTACCTCCGGCATTGGTATAGCGCCTACCTAACGTAGTTGGAAGAAGACTTTTTCACACCTAATGAGTTGAAGGATTGAAAGTGGTGGAGGCTCTGGCTACCTACGTGTGATTGGGGGAAGAGGATCCTCTGCTGTAGAGGGGATTGCAACACAGGTGTTGTAATCCTCAATATTTTTTTTTGTAATTTAGATTCTAAAATCCAATCTTATAGATTGAATCTTATATTAATGCTCTACATATCCTCCAAATTTTGCTTAAATCTGAGATTATTTGCTATTTTATCTTAATGGTCAAACAATCGGTCAAGATCTAAGCACCTTAAACTCCATTTTAAAAAGATCTGAAATTTCAACTATAAAGATAAAATAGCAAGTAATCTCGGATTTATGCGAAATTTGGAGGATATGTAGAGCATTAATCTAAGATTCAATCTATAAGGTTGGATTTTAGAATCTAAACAAAAAATAATTATTGGAGATTACAGCACCTCTGCTGCATCCCCTCTACTACAACAGAGGATCCTCTTGCGTGATTGGAAGCATCTGTGTTCAGTCAAAGCAAAATTTAACGTGCTTTGCAATGTGATTAGATGGCGTGAGCACTAAGCACCACTGCCACGAGAACTACTGTGCATGTGTACATGGGACTTGTTGAAGTGCCCTAAACATAAAGCAAGTTTTCCGCCAGAAATTAAGCCCTGGGATTATACGCAATTCCCATTTCCCTCAAAAAAAACCTCTGTGCCCCAAAGCAAAAGAACTCAAGCCAATACTTCAACGAGACCATCCCACAGAAACTTCCACCAATGGATAACAGATCAAGGTCGTGATGCATTCTTTTGAGAGATAATTGCCGAGCTTTATGTGGGACTATTTCCAGACCCCCCACCCCCAATGAAAAGTCCGACCGAAGGAGCGAAACTACTATTCCGACTCTCAAAGCTACCCCCGAGGCCGGAAGAGCCTGTACAAGCCAGTCCTTAGCTATAATATCAAAGAAATTGTCAAGCTTGGCAAGCTTATATATAGCAAGGAAGAGTCATTCCTAACGTGAACCAAATGAAGGAGAAATCGAGGGGATGCAAAAGAGAGGGGATTTATAAATCGGATTCAATGAGAAGAATGATGCGGTGAAACTGATGTATGGTAGTCACTCCTCTCCAAGATCTCACTTCAGGTAAGATTCCTCGACCTTGAAATCCATATTCAACATCCCAGAAGCAGGATAACTTGGTAGGTTATCAACTCTTTAAAGATGATCGCACAATTGCAACGTCAAAACTCTAGTGCGCATGTTGTTTTATATCCATCTTAGCCTCTATGATTCCCTAATCCTCGGTTTGAATCTGATGACACAAAGAAGATCTGATATAGGTCATAAATATGTATTTTCTTCGAACTGAACATATTTGCATTCAATTAGAGTACACTTGGTAATAGCTCAAAAAGTATTTATTCACTTCTAAAGTAATCGAACACGATCTTTAAATTTTTAGCTCAATAGCATCATAAATCATAAATGAACTTAACATGTGTTCATCCAAAATATATTTAAGTTTGATTACACACATAATTATATATGTGTATGTATATGAAGTTCTATGGTTAATATTAGAGTTGAAGTTGCATTCCATATTTGTGAAACAAAACAAACAATGGACTTAAGCTTATTTTCGACTTTGATTTAGCCATTGGAAAAGAGGACAAACCTTCTCCTCATTTAAATCATGGCTTAATGATGTGTAGGAGAGTTTTGGGTTTTTATTTAATGCAAATAATGTGAATATGAAGTGATGGTCGTTGCAACCCACAATTTCCCGAATCAAATATTTTTTATTTTAATCCAACCGAAAGAAATAAAAGTGGATTCGCTTTTTATTAACCTGGTATAGCTTCCAGGGTCGAACACAAGGAGGCAACTATTATTAAGCGAGGGTTATTAAAATCAAAGAGAAATCAATGGAATAAAGAAGGAAACTCTAAGCAAACTACCTTGGTTTTTATGGATTTTTTAGCTTTTTAATTTTTATGGAACTTTTTATTTTTATATTTTTTATATTTTCTGATTTTTTATTTTTTTTGTGATTTTTAATTTTGTATTTTTTGTATTTTTATTTTTCAAATAAAGAAAATAAAAAAATGTCAAAGGACGAAAACAAGCACCCTTCTTGTATTTTTCAAATATAGTAAAAATATCCAGAAAATCAAATAAAAATATTTGTGTTTTTGATATTTTTTACTAATTTATGATTTTCAGATATTTTTACATATTTTTAGGATTTTCAAATTAATCAAAAACATGAAATAAATTAAACAGATATTCATGCAGATGTTTTTGGATTTTTATAATAGAGAATACAATAAAAAATGATGAGAATAAATTTTAAAACGGAGATTTTATCATGCTCTAAAAAAAGACCAAAAATGCATTTTTATGGTTTTTAATGACTTTTCATGATTTTTTTCAGTGTTTTCTATTATTTGAATTTTTTGGTTTTTATAAAGAATTTTTAAATAAAAATTTCACAAAAATTAAAACACATCAAAATAGACTTATAGTATGTTTTATTATTAAACATTTTTCAAATTTTTATGATTTTTATAAAGCAAATAGGGATTTTTAATGACTTTTTTAATTACTAAAAATAAGAAATCGAATTATTTTTGAAAATCAAACTTATACAAGTGGGAACAAGCTAACATGAAGCTACACTAATTTTTTGTAGAATTTTCATAGCCTTGTAATTTTTTAAAAATAAAAAATAAAAGACAAGGAATTTGATGAAGCAGTATAAGGATTAAATTGTAATTACTGAAGCGTTATTGAATAATTATTGACAAAAAATAAAAATCGGGGAGATTGTGCAATTGTCACAGAGAAGGCTCGTGCAGATCACGTGTATGAAGCAACTCAAGATTCGTTTGCAAATACAAATAATTATGGGGAGATTTATCAATTCACCTAAGTTAAAATCTCATATGCACGTGCAGAACACATGCGGGGCTTAAGCAGCGGAGCGACTCGATTCTAGACTGTCCGATTAGATCTGATCGGACGGCTATCATGCAACCTGGATCAAGGGGTGTCCTTCCCCAAATTTGCTGAAGGCAGCAACGGATTTTGATCAGAAGCGACGATTTCAAGGCTGGGGACTCAATCCTTAGATGGCGGTGCGATCGGGAAATGTTTGCTGCTCGATCTCATTCCAGATTCTGATGTTCTAATTTGATGCGATGTGCAGCCTATATCTCCATATTATGATGCCCCGTCTCCGACGAATGATGAATCTGCTCTAGGCGCGATGCATAGGTCGCAGATCTCCAGATGATAGGATTGGTTCAGCTGTTGGAACTTTCTATCTGCAAATGATAATTGAAGAATTAATGCCTCGGAAAATACAACTCAAATGATTGTTACCTGCAAATATATCTTGATCCTCAGATGAAGACGAAGCTCGGATGATGGAATCAATTGCAAGTGGGGCTTCCACTGCTCTCGGTTGAAACTCGATGAAGAACACCTGCAAATGATGGTAGACCAACTTGAGCACAAGGCTCGATTCAAATGCATACAGAAGGGGGAGCGAATGAGCAGATCCTTGTCGATGGAAGAGAGGATCTGAGACTCAAATCAAATTTGATTCGAGGTGATCAGGTTGTGGAACAAGAGTAGAGAAGTGGATCGATCGGGATGAAGGTGGTAGATCATAAGTTTGATCGATTAGACATTGATGAATGGATTCAAATCGGTGACGACTGACCTCCTATCGTGGTGATTAGAGCTGGATCTACTGCAATTGGATCCAAACATCTCTGAAATGAATTGAAATTGCAAATCTGATGTTACCTGAGGTTAAGTGTGGAGTAGGAACTCCATATGGTTGTCGCCTCAACTCGCTATAGAATGAGGAGGCTGAGCATAGTTGTGTAGTGGTCATCGGCAAAGATCATGCCTTTTCTCGATCTCTCAAACTTGATTGACAAGATGGAAAAGAAGCTTGCCACTCTTCCTCTACCTCGGAGATTCAAGGAAACCATGAGTCAATGGTGAATGAAAATAAGCTCAGATCTCAAAATTCCTTATAAAGGATGTGGAAATGAGCAGAATTCAACTGAATTTTTACACTTGAAAAATGAGGAAGATCAGGTACAAATATCGGGCGAAAATTGTGGTTATGTGGGCAATAATTGGACGAAGAAATCATGTCAAATGGGTATCGGAGCATATCTTGAAAAATGGGAGAAGCGGCCAGGTCCGTGAGGTGGAGCCAGGTCAAGGTATGGAGAGGTAGTTGACTGGAAGTCTTTAAAATGGATTTGGCCAATGAGAAGGGCCCGAGGAAAAGGACAAAACAGAGATAAAGATAAAATAGCAGAATAAATAAAATAAATTAGAAATCATTTTTAAATTAAAATATTATTAAAATAAATAATGTTAATAATTTAATAAATATTTTTTTAATTTTTAATAAATTAAATACATTAATTAAATAAGGTAAAATAAACAAAAACCTTTACTAATGGTATAAAATACCTATATATACAAGAATCTAATTTTTAATAGATTATTTTTACAAATAATTAAATACTTTAATAATTTATTTAATTACATGATAATTTAAAGATTTTAAATATATTTTCTTGTTTTTTTAAAGTTAATTTAATGGCATAAATAAATAAGAGTATATACATAATATGTACATTATACCTATGTAATAACTACATTATTTTATTTTTGATTATTTTTTGATTTTGTTATTTTTATTTATATTTTATATAATGAAAGTATATATATATATAACATTTGAAAATGCATTATGTGCACATATATACAAAATAAATAAATGCATAAAATATATATAATATATACATATATACAAGTGTACCAATAATTTTACAAAATGAACTTTAAAAGTGAGTACACCCAAATCATTCACATGGCCGAGTTATGAGGTTCAGAAAATAAGAGAAGAGGCTCCGATGAAGAGAATCGGGTCGGGTCGGCATGGAAAGAGACATTGACCTGGGTCAACATTCTGAGGTGGCCTAATCAGAAGGGGCCTAGAATAGAACAAAACACTCTACAAGACAAAACAGAAGAGAAAAATAAAGATAATTAAATAAAAATAATAAATGAATTTAAATGAAAAAAAATAAAAAATGGTTATTATTTTTCAAGGAATTTTCTTTTTAATTGTTTTTATGAAAAAATAAATTAGTGTATATACAATATATAGTTCTATATACAGGTATAATATACCTATGTATTATGTATAATTATTTTTATTTTATTATTTTTACAAAAATACTCCAATTTTATGTTTTATTTATTTACATCATAATTTTAAGAGTACAAAATAATTTTATTTTATTTTTACAAATTATTTACAAGTATGAAATAAATAGTGGATGTGACATATATACATGTGTTTTTGTACAATGAAAGAAGAATTTTATTTTTATTTTTACTTAATTTTCCGATTTTTATTTTATTTTTATATTATTATTAGAATATATACTAGGAGATAAAAAGAATGATCTAATTTTATTGTGTTAAAAATAATTATTTATTTACATATGTATTATGTACAATACAAAGTAGGCCCTATCTCTATCTACTTATTTTATTTGGCGATCAGGTCAAGGCTTGACCTTCTCTTGGGGTTCGGGGCACTCTGTATTTATTCTAAATACCTCCTTCTTTTTTCTTTTCCTTTATTCTTTTATTTTTGCACAAATATATGTTATTTATGTAATATTAACACATGCATGCATAATGTTATGTTATTGTATTTACAGGTATTTACATTCTATTTTGCCAAGATAAATAGCTAAAATAAAAGAATAAAGAGTGAGAATCATGGATACATTATCTACCCTAGCCATGCACTCTGCCCTCTAACAGAGCCGCACGCGACCACTACAGCACCCTCATGCCCACAATTGCGACCTCATTGCCTGTGTGCACCTCCTCAACCCTTGGTCGTGCCTACCGCACACGATCGCACATCGTCACGCTTACAGACCATCCTTCATATAGAGTCGCGCCCCCACGCTCCACCCACAGCTCCGACCGAGCGTCGTCCATCGCCTAGCGACCGCGCCCTCAACTGCGCCTGCAGCCGCACCCTTTGCCAGCAGTTGCGCCCCACCTTACGAAGCACGCCACTTGCAGCTAGCAGATCCTCGCACGCATGGCAACGCCCTCGTGCCACCGCTCCACGCCCGCCTCCGGCTGCGGCACCCTGCTCTCAATCAAACGTCGCCGCTCTCCAGCCATAAACATGGGTTTGGAACCCACATTTTCCACGAAGAGTAGAAGGTTGATTTCTTCCCCTTTTATTTGAAAAAATTGCATGTTGAGTCCTTTCATGTTTTTAAAATTTACCCTGATTAATCTATGATTCTCATTTTTTATTCTTTTATTTTAGCTTTATTTTTTAGCAAAAATATTTATAAATATATGTAAATATAATAAATTATCATTATACATGTCTTTGTTAATATTGCATAATTAATATATATTTGCCAAAAATAAAAGAATAAAGAGAAAAGAAAAGGAAGGATATATTTAGAATAAATACATAGTGACCCAAACCTTGAGAGAAGGTCAAACCTTGGCCTAAACGAAAAGGAATATAAGTAAGGGGAGATAGGGCATATTGTACAATAATACCTATACAGATAAAGATTTAAATTTGTTGTATAATTTTTGTAAATACCATATTTATTTTTTTGAACACTTGTATATAGTCCTAATAATAAAATAAAAACATAAAATAAAATCCACAAAAGTCGCATATGTGTATATTGTATACATTAGCTATTTATTTAGTACCTTTATTCAAACCATAAAAATCAATTTTTATATTCATTAAATTATTTTTGTAAATAAATAAAATATAAATAAAATATATTTTATAAAAATAATAAAATAAAAATACATGTATATAATACATAGGTATATTATACATGTATATTATACACTATAATGTATATACACGACATATTTTTTCATAAAAATAATTAGAAATTGCAGAAAAAGATTTTACAAAATAATAAACATTTTTATTTTATTCACTTTTTATTTTAAAATCATTTACTATTTTATATTTAATATTCTTTTATTTTGTAAATCCTGATTTCATATTGGTCCACGTCAGTTGTAGACCGTGGTCAACCTTCTCTCCCAGTTGACCTGACCCGACAAAATGGATAAAATCATAATTCCTAATTTCTAATTTCTGAGAACATTCTCTGGGTAAAACCTTTGATTTTTGAAAATGAGATCATCTCCCCCCAATGGCCCAAAGGATCGTGAAAGGTAATGCATAGTCATCGGAAGAGTTGCCCCCCTCCGACCTCCAGAAGACAACGACCCCCTGTCGAGATCCACGATGACCCTACCTCCTTCCACACCTGCTCAGACGTCGGAGCCGTGAAGAACAAATGATCTGCATCTTCATCTTGCTCTCCGTATTTGTCGCATTGAGTGTCTGGAATACTAAATATCCTTCCCCACCTTGCTTTATTGCATAATCTTCCCCCTTCTCAGGCACTATAGGAAAATCTTAACCCTGCACGGGATCTTCTAGCCCAAACAATCTCCATATCCTTGCAGAGATCTACATCCAGGGCCGATGCAGTCCCCTTGAAATCCATGTACGCCTTCTTCGACGAGAATATGCCACTGACCCACTCAAAATGGTCCATGTCATGTGTGATGCAATTCGGAGATGGCAGCTCCGACTTCATCCTGACTAGCTGATGAATACCCATTCATCACTCTTTATTCTTTTATTTTAGCTACAAAACCTATGCAAAACACATGTAGATAGGTGTAAATAGAATAAATTACCAAATAGCATGCATTGTGTAAATATGCATAATTAGCATGTTTTTGTGCATAAATAAAAGAATAAAGAAATAAAAGAAAAAGAGGGAGATATTTAGAATAAATATTGAGCGACCTAATCCCAAGGGAGGGCTCAGCATGGGCCTGACCGCAAAAGAATCCAAGTAGAGAGAGATAGGTAAGCTCATGTGTTTGTACATATACCTTTGAATAAATAAAATTATTTTCCTCTTAATAAAAATAAAAATGGGTGTGTATTTATTTGTATATATTTGTAAATATAAAATTAAAATAAAAATGGAAAAAAATAAAATAAAAAGAAATAAAATTCCCTTCTTCATTGTACATAGACCATGTGTATAAAACCACATATCTATTTTTTTTAAATAAATAATTAAAATCCCATAAAAATATGTACATATTCCATATTTCATAATGTAAATAAATAAAAGAAAAAAAGAAAAAAATGGTTTTTGTTTTCTTTTATTTTCTTTTTTTATTTTATTTATTTACATTATGAAATATGGAATATGTACATATTTTTATGGGATTTTAATTATTTATTTAAAAATAAATAGATATGTGGTTTTATACACATGGTCTATGTACAATGAAGAAGGGAATTTTATTTCTTTTTATTTTATTTTTTTCCATTTTTATTTTAATTTTATATTTACAAATATATACAAATAAATACACACCCATTTTTATTTTTATTAAGAGGAAAATAATTTTATTTATTCATAGGTATATGTACAAACACATGAGCTTCCCTATCTCTCTCTACTTGGATTCTTTTGCGGTCAGGCCCATGCTGAGCCCTCCCTTGGGATTAGGTCGCTCAATATTTATTCTAAATATCTCCCTCTTTTTCTTTTATTTCTTTATTCTTTTATTTATGCACAAAAATATGCTAATTATGCATATTTATATAATGCATGCTATTTGGTAATTTATTCTATTTACACCTATCTACATGTGTTTTGCATAGGTTTTGTAGCTAAAATAAAAGAATAAAGAGTGATGAATGGGTATTCATCACCCCCCTATACTTAACTTTGCTAGTCCCTTAGCAAACACTTATTTTAAAAAGAAGTGAAAAAGAAAAGGAAAAAGAAAAAGAGGAGAAAATGCATGGATCAATGTTGATTATTAAACTTGCCTTCATTAAATTGAAATATGGAGCTCGATCAGATCTTTGGGTTATTAATGTGTCGGAACCTTATTTAGACTTAGATTTAAAACTTAACAGCCTCTAAGATCCACTAATCTATAGTCAAGACTCCTCAATAATCCAGGTTAGAACAAGTCTACATACACAAACCCTGAAGACCATGAATCTTTCCTTGTACAGTGTATGTGAAGTATAGCTCTCCACCTCAGAAGTAGCAACTTGACAACCCTCCCCAACAAGATAACTCTATGACCCCAATCTGGACACTCTTTCCTCGAGGAGCGGGGTATTCCCTTCTAAGTTCAAGTTCAACCGGCTCAAGAAGAGGAGGAGGAAGAGAATGGACCATGGCCAGTGTAGCCATGTATCCTTGGGAGCTCAACCAGTGTAGCTAAGTCTCCATGCTGCAAGCTACATAAGATGGAACATGAGTCTCAAGCTTTGCTTATTGCACTATGTACATACTCCGGTGGGATTATCATTTTCTATCAGACCCATCACTTTTTGGAGTTATTTTCTTTTTGCATTTTTTTCAAGTGCATCTATACAACATATTTACCAGGTGCAGCATATGTACATAAGGAGTTTTTCCTCTTGAGCCAGTAGACTATCCCTCTTTTGAAGCATTATTGCAACCTACAACTCCTGTCGATAGACCTCATGGCAACCAGACCAAGTTGAGACGCACTTCCTTCACTATAAGAAGAAGAGAGGTTCCGCCTAGAAGTACTACCCTCATTGCTACCCCAAGTCAAGGAAGACTGCCTCCTCACCACCTCATCCGTAGAGAGCTTGGTGTAAAGTGTGGGTCCAAGTCAAGCCATTGTCTATATGAGTCATGTGTGTGTTGTTAAGTGCTCTACTTAGGCTCATTGAGATGACATGTGATCATAGCCTAGTGGACTCAAAGAGTTACGTCACCATGGGCCTGAAAAGACTTAACCCTAAGCCCTATAAGGTTCCTCTTATAATTAGGTGGATTAAGATCTTAACCAAGCTCCATTTTTCAATTTAATTCCAAGCTAGTTTAATTGTCAACTATAATCCAGGAAAAACTGTACATATATTTACAAAGATGCTATTTACACAATATTTACACACGTGCAAAATTTTTGAAAAATGCTTTGACAACATGAATGTATGCATGAATGCAAGTTTTGCAAAATATTTACACAAATTTACACACGGTTTTTGCAAACTTTTGATTTTCAAAACATTTTGGAAAAATTTTGTATTATATACATAATTTTGATATGCAAATATTTATACACTATTTACACAAAAAGTTTTTACAAACATTTTTACAAAAATAATTTGTACAATAGCTATGTATGTGCAATAAAGAAAGTGTATTTACAAGGAAAATTTTTAATTTTTATGGATTTTTGGGTGTTGGTTTTTAGCCATTTTTATTTATTAACACACTCACACAAAGTACGAGTTATGGCTTAAGTATATATGAAATATATACACACCCCCCTATACTTAGCTCGAACGATGTCCTCAGAGTCAAGAGCGATGAAGAAGACATAACTCGTGCTTAGTATAGGGAAGTGAAAAGGAAGGCTATATACAAAGACGAATGAAAGAATAGAAAATCAAGAGGATCTCGGCTTTTCCCCCTATACTTAGGATCAAATAATCCTAAGTATAGCAGGTTGTACAAAAAAGGGAAAGCCAAGCGAAGAATGTACAGGGTCTACCCCCCCCCATACTTAGGGTAAAATATCCCTAAGTATAGGCAGCAAAACAGAGGTAGAAAGAATCAAAAGAATACCCGAGAGTCCTACATCCCCCCTATACTTAGGGTAAAGTACACCCTAAGTATAGCATAATCATAAGATGAGAAAAGGGATGTGGGACTAAAGAATGGAATGATATGGACATCTGGATCTATACAGGTCAGGAGAACAGTGATAATCAGGTGTGAAATGCAATAGATGTGAGTCAAGAGACCACATCTCATGCAAAGTGAATAGGGGCAACATCAACGACCCGTGGCTCATGATCTAGAAATGGCTTGAGTTGTTGGCCGTTCACTCGAAAGGTACTCTCAGAAGACAACTCAGATATGTCAATACTCCCATTGTCGTGTACCTTTCTAACCAAATACGGTCCCTTCCATTTGCTCTGTAGCTTCCCTGGAAATAGACGAAGCCTAGCATCAAACAACCATACTCTCTGTCCAGGCTCAAAATGCTTGTGGCTGATATGAGAATCATGCCACTCCTTCACTCTCTCCTTGTACTGTAGGCTGTTTGAGAAGGCGGTATCACGAAGCTCCTCCAAGGCTGCTAACTCTGCCCTCCTCTGATCTCCTACACTATCTGGATCCAAAAGTATATCCGTGACAGCCCAAAGTGACATGTGTCTCAATTCAACAGGTAAATGGCACGGCTTGCCATAAACGAGTCTAAAGGGAGATGTGCCCAAAGGTGTCTTGAAAGACGTCCGATATGCCCACAAGACCGAGTCCAAAAGCTGTGACCAATCCTTTCGGTCAGGACGGACGACTTTCTGCAATATAGTCTTGATCTCCCTGTTCGACACTTCGGCAAGACCATTCGTCTGAGGGTGGTATGGAGTGGCAACTTGATGGTCTATGCCGAACTCGCTAGCAAGGGCCTTTACCTTGTCGTTGACGAAATGAGACCCCCCGTCAGATATCAACACTCGAGGTACCCCGAACCGTGAAATGATGTGCTTCCTCAAAAATCTGCAAACAGTCCTAGCATCTGCGGTTCGGGCGGGGATGGCCTCAACCCAACGACTCACATAATCCATGGCCAACAGAATGTACTCGAATCCCTGACTCCTAGGGAATGGACCCATGAAATCGATGCCTCATGCGTCAAAAACCTCACAGCAGTGAATGGGTTGCATCGGCATCATATCACGCTGTCCACAAGTGCCCATCCTCTGACAGTCAGTACACCTCTTCACGAACTCATCAGAGTCCTTGAAGAGGTTAGGCCACCATAGGCCGGATTGGAGCACTTTCTGTGTCGTTCTCCTCCTAGAGTGATGTCCTCCTGTCTCAAGCTTGTGGCAGTAAGTGAGGACGCTATGGTCCTCCTCCTGAGGAATGCACCTATGCCAGACGCTATCCCCTCCTTAGTGGTAAAGGATGGGATCCTCCCAGTGGTAGAACTTGGCCTTCGTGTGGAAGGTCTCAAGTCTCTGTCTGGGCCAATCTTGTGGAACTTTCTTAGCAACAAGAAAGTTCACAATATCGGCGTACCACGGGAGAGAGGCGATAGCAAGGATCGCCTCATCTGGGAAGGTGATGAATCCACGTTTCATCATCTTTATTCTATCATTTTGGCCTGAAAAAACCCTAATAAATGCGTGTAAATAGAACTAATTCATGCATTTTAGCATTCATGGATATATGTCTAAATATTGTATAAAATGCGATTTTTAAAGCCAAAATTATAGAATAAAGAAAAGAAAAGAAAAAGAATAAAATATTGTAAATATTTTATGACCCGAAACCCCGAGACCTAGGCATCTTGATGAATAGGTCGACCAGGAATAAAGTAGGGGGAGATAAGGTCAGAATCACAGATAAAATACCTATACATTTTATTCATTCTTTATTTATTTTGGGACCTATTTTTGGTTCCACTTTTTATTCATCAAATAAAGAAACTTTGTACATGAAAGTTGTAGATAATTTTATAAAGGAAAATACAAAATTGATTTCACAGAAAAATAATACACAGATAAAAAGTTATGATCTGAATAAAAATCCAGAATCCCAACTTCCCAGACCCGTATCTCACAAATGAAAACTCCAAATGCAGCATATTCACCTTTAATTGTATATAGAAGAAAATAAGCTAATTAATGGCGGTGGTTTCGCATTTGGCGGAGCTACGGTTTGAAAGTTGACTTTTGGACCCCTATTGTATACTTGTACATATTAAAATATTCAATTTATTATTTAGTCATTATTTTCATATTTTTATATTTTTGTAATATTGTAAATATTACTTATAATGATTATGTGCATTAAAATCAGAATAAAAATGCAAAGAAAAATAAAAATAAATATGAACATATCTTCAATACATAGATACATTACTGATGCACATACCTATACATTATACCTTTATATTTTATTTAAGATATAAAACACCTCATAAAAATAAAATAAAAATATATTTGTGTATATAAAAGTATTTCATAATTTTATAAAATAATAATCAAAAATAAATAAATCAAATATATACAATTAAAAATAAAAGACTCCAATACATAGATATAGATACCTATAGGGGTATAAATGCAAACTTGTAAAAATATACTCCATAAAAATAAATAAAAATCACCATAAATTAATTCATAAAATAAGAAACATTTTTTATGTTATAATCAAAAATTAATAAAATCGTTTCCTATTTTTAATTGAATTTAGAAACCTTTTTTCCAAGGTTTTTTCTGGTTGGTCCACGTGGACCAACCAGATCTCTCCCTCGGTTGACCTCGGTCAACTCTCTGACCGAGGTCTGAAGCCTGTCAGAATGGGTTTTGTCCCATCTTCGTGGATTTTTCCCGGCCTCATCTTTCACCGTTTGAGGTCGATGTCTTCACGAGAAATGTAGACCTACTATTGATCTTGCACGCCCATTGATTTTTTTGGAGATTGGACCTCTGTCGCGCCTTGTGCACCTCGTGCAAGGAGCCCTCTCGGCCAACTTTTCAAATAACCTCCAAACCCCTCCATTCCTCTTTGACCACTCTTCCACCTCCAAACCCCTCAACTAAACCCCTAGCGTGACTCTTGGTGACAGCAGGAGCACGGAGGGCGCTTCAACGGGTCGATTCGGTGTCGAATCGAGGCAGGTCCCCTCGCCGGAGTTCTCGCCGGAGAACACCTTGTGCTCGTGCGGGTGAGGTTTTTTCTTCCCATTTCTCTTCATTTTCCAGATGTTTTTTCTGTAGGAAAAATCACCGTTGTAGTCCCTGAGTCAAGATCTTTATCTATTCGACATCTTTGCACCCCGAATCAACCGCGGTCGGCACCGAGTCTCGCCGGCCGCTTGCACCTTCCCAAGCACCCGCTCCTTGTGCGTAATACTCCACGAAGTCGGGGCACTTTGCCCCCGACTTCTTCACCCATCTCCTTGCAGGTAACCGTGTGCCGCTACTTATCATCTGGAGGGAGCCGCGACTCGCCGGAGAAGACGCCCACGCGCCGCCGCCCGCGCGCCGCGCTCCCCACTGTAACGCGCAAGAACAGACTAAAGGGGAGGGGGGCGCGTACAGCTGCCGTTGATCTGGCCCCCCTTCCTTTGATCGCAACCGTCAAGCCGAGGAAGAAGCCCAGCCGTCCATCTTCCCTCATCCTGGCCATCCGCGCTGCCACGTGGATTAGTGGGGGCTTTTGCATCTGCGCCCCCCACGTTTTTGTGTAATGCTCAGAACTCCATAAACTTTCCTTTGTTCGTTAATAACTTTGTAGAATTTACGCAAGGGCCCCTGCATTTTCAGATTATCACGATCTTGCCCCTGCCAGGTCACGCGCGCAGCGCGTGGGACCTGGGGGTTTTTGGATAGGGCCCCTACGGTTTTTTGTTTTAACATTCAATCTAGTACTTTTTGTTTAAGCATAATCCTTGTGTGCAATTTGCGCTAATGCCCCTGGAATGTTTAGAATTTGCATGAAAGCCCCTGCCAGCCTTGTTATTCTTGCTTGCTTGCTATAATTAATTAAGGCATCATTTTAACTCCAAAATTTCTCAAATTTTGAACTTAAGCTCCTGTGCATGTGTTCTTCCACGCCATATTTTTATTTTTCGTAATTATCGCATTTTATTATTTATGAAAATTCAAAAATAGTCATTTTGTGCACTGTCTAGCTTAGAAAATCCCTAAAAAATATAAAAACTCCTCAGAAAAATCCCAAAAAAATATATTTTGTGTCTTTTAGTTTGCTTTAACTCCCAGCCAAAAATCATTAAAAAATACAAAACTAAACTCCTTAAAATTTCAAAATTCTAAAAACCTTCATAAATATTTATAAAATTCATAAAAAATCCAAAAATAGTGTTTTCTTTTCCTGAATTTTCTTTGTTTTATTATCTTTAAGTGAAAATTAATTTGGAGAATTTTTGTTACTGATTGCTATTTTATTTCTCCATTTTAAGTTTCAGCCTTGCATTGTATTCACTGTTTGCTTTATTTTGCTAATTAAAAATACCAAAAACATTCTAAAAATTACCCAAAAATCACAAAAACAGTAAAAAAGTATAAAAAGACCAAAAAGACTTTATTTGCTTATTTTTGAACATTTTTATCTATTTTTATAAATAACTCTTTCTCCCTTTTATTACATTGCTTTTATATTCCAATATTGAAAAAGAAAATAAAAAAATATAAAATATAAAAAGAAAATATATTATTAGAAAACTAAAAATCAAAATACAAAAATACAAAATTAAAAATTAAATAAGAAAAAAATTATAAAATTAAAAACCCACAAAAATTCTAGATTGGCTGAGTTGCTTATTAGACCTAGGTTTGGATTCTTATCTATGCTCTACACCTTTGCTTCTTGTGTTCGACCCCTACTTGCTTGCCATTATACATTGTTAGTAGGGTATAATAAATTTTAATCCTTGCTCTTGATTGCTTTATTGATTGTGTGGGTTAATTGTTGAAGACCGAGGAAGTTTGAGCAGTCGCATCAGCGACAGTGAGTCTGACTTGTCAGACCGCTATTTAGCGGCTCTCGTTTTCTCGCTTTTCAAATGGCGCCGTTGCCGGGGAGCATCGGCTTGTAGAGTACCTTTGGGTCTTTTCAGTTACTTAGCCATTTTTGCTTACTTGTCTCTTGTGTATTATTTATTTTGAACTATCTGACATCTCTTTTGTTTTCTTGCGATGGACCGCCGACCGAGGAGGATCGCCTAGGGGATCCTGAGCAGCCTTGGGAGGAGGAGCCGGCTGTTCTACCCTAGCCGGCAGGAGAGAGCAGGAGAACTAGAGAGAGAGAGAGTTGCTTTTATTTTTGAGAGAGAGAGTATTTGATTAATTTGTACACTTGAACACTTCGGGCCTAATTTCCGGGTGTTTATTCACCCGGGGGCTCACCGCGGCTTTTTCGTGTTTTCTCGACCGTCATTTTCCGGTTTTGTTTTCTTTTTCATTTCTTTTGTGGATTGAGCTCTTAGAATTAGGTCATGCTTGATTCGAGTAACCTAGGTCCAAACACCCTAATAACTCTTGCATGCTCCTATAGTTCGTATTTGGACTTAGATTAATTAAGTAGTTAATCATTGGCTCTTGATCCGCGCGCCGCGAGCTCACTCCACACAAGCACTTTCTCCTAACTCAAATGTGTTGAGCAGAGGAGGAGTGAGCCTAGACCGGACACTAGGATTGGGAGTTAGCGGTTAACTCGTGGTTCTACACGCTAGCAGTTGCCTATTCTAGGACGATTTCCGCATTGCATAACCGGCATATAGATTAGGTTTATAAATTTCTGCCTTGCATCCCGCATGGAGAGAGCTGGGATTCACTGTAAGTCTTCTCACTTTGCATTCATCATATAGGCACAAAGGTGAGATTTCCATCTTGGTGCCGACTTGCATTGGCTTTTCCCGACTCTTTTCTCCCTCTGATTTTGGATACATTAGGATAAAGAAAATACAAAATCGTTAGGCGCTTGTTTGAATCTACTCAAAGGAAGCGATAACACAAAAAAATTAAAAAAAGGGACTGCTAAGAAAACTTTGACCTAAATAAAAATTGGTAATTGGACTCATTGATTGGGGAGAGTAACACCCTCACTTGTTTTCAGGTTGCATGGGAAGGTCTCCTTCCAAGTGAGGTGAGCGTTCGTAAGGATTAGAGCCCAAAACCCAACTTGTGGCTGCCTTGTGTATCGCCTGGATTTCCGAAGTATTGGCGCTACTATCGTACGTAGTCGAGTAGGGCTTGGTCGCCAGTGGTGACTCACTATTGTGTGAGCGCCGACCTTGTCCGAAGTACCGAGAATAGGCCACGCCTTCACGGGGGTGTCTGTCTCACCGGCTGCGTCCGAGTAGGATCTTGCACGCTCACGGGTGATTCCGTTGCGAGCGAGATCCGAAGTATCGGTTTCGCCTATCGGCTTCCTCCCTCTATTTCTTTGGCTGAGTAGGGATCCAGGAAGGGATACAAGGACCTTAAAAAGCGCAAGTTACAGGTTACACAGGAGGAGGACAAGTACGGGAATACTTTTCCGGCAGTACTCTCGCTCCTATAGGCGTAGCGCTCTAAGGACTCGTTGAAAGATAAATTCCTGAAATCAAGATAAAAATTACAAAGATAACAGCCGAACCTTCACGGCTTCACGCGTTGAGTTGGTGAACTCCCTTGTCTTGTGTTTGATTGCCAATCTCATTTAGGTCAAGATCAAAAATATCGCGCCGTTGCGCAATTTTGTATTCCCCCTGTTGACCCTCGCTCATTGTGAGCCTTCTACTGTTTTACATTCCATTTGTTTCTTGTTGACCCCCGTATCTTTCATCCACATCGATCTTCCTCTTGATCTTCAAGATGGCGACGAATGGACAGTTTAGTCGAGGCTCTGTCGGCACCCACATCAGTTCCATCCGTTCGCCATCTCCAATAATTCAGGGTGATTCCCGAGACACCGGTTCAAACCCTATGAACCGACCTCCAGACTCCCTGCCTTTTTCAATAAATCGGGACCACTCTCGTCCCGAACTCTGTCCGTTTTGGATGGCCATTGATTTCACTCCTTACACATCGCCATCCTTAACAAAGTTCTGTGTCGACCTTGACACAGACCGCATCTCTCTATCTAGTGCTGCAATTCAGACTGATCGGGGCATTCTACCATGTGCAGACTTAGAGCTCGAGTCAGTCAACCAAGCAGAGACAGAAATGGCAGGAGGAAGGGGAAAAGGACCACAACCCCAGCAGGAGCCTGAAGACAATGCAGCAGAAGGACAATACACAATGCAGGGTGAGGTCAACAGTCAACTGCTGGCTTCCATTCAAGCCATTCAACAGCAGTTGACTAATCAGGCCTTGGCCCAGACAGCCTTTCAGGACATGCTGAATGATCTGAGGAGAAGGGCCGATGCGAGAGACGGCCGACGGGAGGATGATCCGAACTACGATCCCAATGACCATGAAATCAATGATGAGTTTTCAGTGGGACCCGAATATGAAGCAGCAGAAGAAGATCCACCGCAGCCCAAGCCCACACTCAAGCAGACATACAACCCAGGAGCAGGGCGCATCACTGAGTGGATCCAAATTCCGCGTATGCACGCCCACTTCGAGCTGAAGCCGCAGTTTCTGTCATTGCTTCCCACCTTTCATGGGAACACCACTGAAGAGCCATATATTTTTCTCAAGAAGTTTAACCGCATCTGCTCCACTGCTCACTACCCCGGAGTCCCCCTGGATGTGATCAAGATGACCGCGTTCTCTTTCAGCCTTCAAGACAAGGCCCTTTACTGGGTCGACCATCTCGGGAAGGTCGTCACCACCTGGGAGGAGTTGAAATCTGCCTTTCTCCATAAATTTTATCCCCTGGGGAGATTAAATCAGATACGTGCCCGGATCTCCAGTTTCTGCCAGCAGCCCCACGAGACTATCCATGAAGCGTGGGAACGATTCAAAGATCTCCAAGAAAAGTTCCCCCACCATGAAATACCAAAAACCAGTCTTGTACAACATTTCTTCGGGGGGCTATCATTTGAGAGCCAAAAGCTCGTGGATGCAGCTTGCGGCGGTTCCCATTTTAACAAGGACGAGGATGTAGTATGGAACGTCTTCGAAGAAATGGCTGAGGGAGAAGCAGCCCAATCCTCGTCTCGAGTTTACATGAAGACACCAACCGCCATCAGCAAGCCAGTTAACATGGCTTCTCACACCGAGGACAAAGATGAGAGCTCCAACTTGAGCATCATTGGGAGCCACTTGTCCAAAGTGGATATCATCGAGAAGAGGTCACAGGACCTCGAAAAGCTGGCAGTCATAGAGAAGAGGACCCAAGGTCTGGAGAAGCTCGACCAGATCTCCCAGCAGCTGGAGCAGCTCGTCCGAGCATTGAATGCAAACATGTGCAACGCTGTGTCTACCTCTGCCGAGCCGAACGCTGAGAAGAAGGAGCCTACAGTGCAGCAAAACCCTCAGCCGACTCCACCGCAGCCCCAGCCTGTCCAGCACGTGTACTACGTGCAGGTTCCGGAGCAGCCACCGCAGCCTCAGACGCAGATGGTTGTATACCAACCAGAGCACCAGCCCGCATACTCCGAGCAGTTCTCTCCACCCTCGCCGCTGATCCAGGAGATCAATGGCGTCTGGAACAACGAAGCGCAGCTGACCCGTCCTCAGGGACACTCTCAGGGTCAGAACATGGGCAACATGCCCTTCCAGCAGCAACACCAGGGTGGGAGACCCTTCCAGCAGCCATACCAGTACCCGCCTCCCTCACATGGAAACACGTGGAGGCAGAATTACCAACATGGGCCTCAGCAGTCCGGATATCGTGGACAAGGTTATCACCAGCAACCGGCTGCACAATACAATCAACACCATTCGCAGTACTCCTCCAATCCCCCTCCTCAACAATTTGCACAAGGATACCAGTCACAATCTCAACCGCCATATCAGCAGTCTAGACCCCAGCAGGGGGAATCTTCTGAGATTGTGCCGGTCAATCCGGCCCTGGCCTGTTTGGAACAGTTGATGAAGAATATGGATGAGATGAACCAGAAGATCGACGACCTGACGGCAGCCAAAACCGTCATACCAGCCCAGGTCGAAGCTAATCCTAACAATTTCCGACGCAAGGAGCAGGTAGCTGGCAGTGTCCAACCCGAATCAGGTGAATTTAATTGTTTTTTATCTAACGCTGTTACTCTCGGGAGCGGTAGGACACTCCAGCCATCGGCGACGGCGAAAGGAAATCACATTGCATCTGACGGGGAATCGTCAGTCCAACCAACACCAGGACCAGTCAGCATTTTGGAGACAGCACCAGGATCCAGAAAATCACAAAAAAATGAAGAAAACAGAAAAACACAAAAAGATAGCAGCAACCTCGGTGGAGACCGGCCAGCATTGGAGACGCCTGCACCCGCATCACAGTCAGCTCCTGACAGGGGGAGCACCGCACCTGCAGCGAGTCCAACGCCAGCACCTGAAGCCGAGCCTGTCATTTTTGGTCCACAAATTGTAGATGAATCTATTCCTTTTTGTCATCTACCTGTAAACAACAACACGGACACTATTTTGAATGAAATTGGAGAAGAGTTTGTAAATATTCCTTTTCCTGAAGCAATGAAAAAACACAAAAAAAATGAAAAATTTGAAAAGTGCTTTGTCTGATCCTGCTATCATAGAAATCATTCAGAATTTGGTGTTAAATATGCCATTAATGAAAGCTCTTGAGTACATGCCAACCGTGAAGAAAGGACTTAAAGAGGCATGTACAACCAAGCGCAAGCCAACCCCCCATAACTCCAGAAGCAAAGGTGGTAAATCTGAAAAGCACATCCTCACTATGGCCACCGTCAATGCCATCAGCAACCTCCCGGACAAAAAGCCAGATATGGGAGCACCTCTTGTACGTTGTCAGATGTTCGATCAAGAGTTCGAACGAACACTCCTCGACAGCGGGTCTTCTGTCAATTTGATGCCAGCGTCACTACTCACAGAGTTCAGGCTAGGACCGCTCAAGCCCACGAAGATGATTCTGCAGTTCGCAGACAAGTCAGTAAAGCGGCCTAGGGGCCTGTTGGAGGACGTAATCGTCACGGTTCAGGGAAAGTCATTCCCAGCCGATTTTGTGGTCTTAGATATGGACGTCCCCGCTCCGTTGCTCCTTACCCCGATCATACTCGGAAGGCCTTTTCTGCGGACGTCAAACGCAGTAGTGAATTATGGGACAGGAGAAATCACTTTTGGAGCTGGCAATGAAATTATCCGAGTAGAGACCCTGTCTGAGGGAACGCCCGTTGAACCGACATCTGTATCGTGTGCAAGGGTGATTGAGAATGACGAAGACTGCGATTTTCTAGCCGAGATTCAAGACACCAACCTCTTCCTAGATGATAATGAGATCCACGGACTCCTCTGTCCGGAGGAGGAAGTGGAAACCGCAGTCGAATTTCCGTGTATCGATCAAGATGAGGACCTTGCTGATGCACTACAAGATACTACCGTGGGGTCGTTATGCCTTCAAAACCAGGAGCCGAATCCAGAAGCATTTTCGGATGAAGATGTAATCATTGAAGAATTTTGTCAGGATCTGAGAGAAGAGACAGAGCAGACTATGGTGGACATTGCGCAATTGAAAGACTCACCACCTGTACTAATAGCTGAGGTCACCACTGAAGTAGCTCAGACTCCGCCAGAGCTGAAACCCTTGCCCTCCAATATGAAGTATGCCTTCCTTGCAGGAGAACCGAACATGTACCCGGTCATCATCAATGCACGTCTGACCGAAGATCAAGAATCTCGTCTGATGGAGGTTCTTGAACGCAACCGCAAGGCGATAGGCTGGCGAACCTCCGATCTCCATGGGATCAATCCGTCACTCTGTTCGCATCGCATCTTTCTGGAAGAAGACTGCAGACCCTCTCGTGAACTGCAAAGAAGATTAAACCCAAACCTGCGAGAGGTGGTTATGAAAGAAATCCAGAAATGGTGTGATGCGGGGTTCATTTATCCCATCTCCGACAGCAAATGGGTGAGCCCTCTGCATGTTGTGCCCAAGAAATCAGGGATCACCATCGTGAAAAATGACAAAGGAGAGGAGATCGCCACCAGAGTACCAACTTCTTGGCGAGTGTGCGTAGATTACAGAAGACTCAATCTTGCCACCAAGAAGGATCATTTTCCGCTGCCCTTCATCGACCAAATATTGGAGAGATTGGCCGCGAAGGAATATTTCTGTTTCTTGGACGGCTACTCTGGGTATAATCAAGTTTCTATTGTTCCTGAAGATCAAGAGAAGACCACGTTCACCTGTCCTTTTGGTACATATGCCTTCAGACGGATGCCGTTCGGGCTTTGCAACGCCCCAGCCACATTTCAGAGGTGTATGCTTGCAGTTTTTGCCGATATGGTGGGCAGCTTTCTCGAGGTCTTTATGGATGATTTTTCGGTCTATGGGGATTCGTTTGATCAATGTCTGGATTATCTAGACCGAGTCTTACGGAGGTGCTGCGAAGTGAATCTTGTGCTCTCCTGGGAGAAGAGCAATTTCATGGTGACCGAAGGAATCGTGCTGGGTCACGTTGTTTCTAAACGTGGCATGGAGGTTGACCCAACCAAGGTGGATGTAATTTCTAAGCTGGAGCCACCTACAAATATCAAGCAAGTCCGGTCATTCTTGGGCCATTTACCGACGATTTATTAAAGATTTCAGCAAACTGGCCAGACCGCTGACTGAGTTTCTCGGCAAGGACAATGAGTTCATTGTAGACGACCGTGTGCTCCTTGCCTTTAATCAGTTGAAAGAGCTCATCATACAGGCCCCTGTCCTACAACCGCCGATTTGGACTCAGCCCTTCGAGATCATGACCGACGCGTCAGATTATGCCATCGGAGCTGTACTGGGGCAGAGAAAAGACAATGTACCATTTGCGATTCACTACGCTAGCCGAACGCTCGACGAAGCCCAGAGAAATTACACTGTCACTGAAAAGGAGCTGCTAGCAGTAGTCTTTGCTTTGGAAAAGTTCAGATCTTACCTTCTTGGGTCCAAAGTTATCATCTACACTGATCATTCGGCCATTAGGTATTTACAGCAGAAGAAGGATGCCAAACCACGTCTCATCCGGTGGATCCTTCTCCTCCAGGAGTTTGACATGGAGATCAGAGATAAACCTGGGGTAAAGAATGTAGTGGCCGATCATCTGTCAAGACTTCCTGAACCGGAGTCTCCTGAGTTGAACTTGCAGCCTATCACAGAGACCTTTCCAGATGAATCGATTCTGTCTGTCGCCTCACTTCCTTGGTATGCGGACATTGTGAATTATCTAGTTGCCAAGAAAATCCCACAGGACTGGCCTAAGTTGAAAATAGACAGATTTTTGTCTAAAATCCATTTCTACCAGTGGGAAGACCCGTATTTGTTTCGTGAGGGAGCAGATTGCATCTGGAGAAGGTGTATTCCTCAGGAGGAAGTTCCAAGTGTCCTCGCTTTATGTCATGATCAAGATTCTGGAGGACATCATTCAGAAAAACGGACGGCAGCAAAAGTTCTTCAAAGTGGCCTCTGGTGGCCTTCATTGTTCAAAGATGCAGATGAATACATCAAAGGTTGCACTGACTGTCAGAAGATGGGTGGAACCATAGGAATGAGAGATACGATGCCTCTGAAGTACATTCAGATCTCAGATGTCTTTGACGCATGGGGTATCGACTTTATGGGCCCGTTTCCTAACAGTCAGGGTTATGAGTATATTCTGCTTGCTGTCGATTATGTCAGTCGATGGGTGGAGGCTATCCCCGCCCGAGCCGCCGACAGTCGGACTGTCTGTCGATTCTTACGAGATCACATCATAGCACGGTTCGGGATTCCCAAGATTCTCATATCTGACGGGGGCAGTCATTTCATAAACAGAGAGGTGAAGAAGCTGACCCAAGAATTCTGTATCGAGCATCGTGTTGCTTCACCCTACCACCCGCAGTCCAATGGCTTGGCTGAATGTTCAAACAGGGAGATCAAGACAATTCTACAGAAACTTGTGCGTCCGGATCGCAAGAACTGGTCTCAGCTGCTTGATTCTGTTCTTTGGGCTTACAGAACAGCGTACAAGTCACCCTTGGGAATGTCTCCCTACCGCCTGGTGTATGGCAAGCCATGTCACTTGCCCGTGGAACTTATTCACAAATCTTTATGGGCTATTAATATCTGTAATTTGGACTCCAAGCAAGCAGGACAGAACAGGAAACTGGATCTGAACAGATTACTGGAATTCAGAGATTATGCATATGACAACAGCCTGATGTACAAGGAAAAGGTCAAAACATGGCATGACAAGCACATCCGCCACAAGTCCTTTGATCCAGGTCAGAAGGTATGGTTGTTCGATGCGAAATTAAAGATCTTTCCAGGTAAATTGAAGAGCAAATAGACTGGGCCGTTTTTGGTTAGGCAGGTGCGTGACAACGGAAGCGTCTTGATATCTAATCTGTCATCTGACCCACAGCCTTTTGTAGTCAATGGACAGCTTCTGAAGCCATACCTTGAACATGACACATTCATGGCTGTCGTTGACTCCATTCAAGTAATATATGAGAATGAGCTGAACAGCCCGGGGCAGGCAGAGGAAGGCGAGGCACATAAAAATATTTTTGAATGATTTTCCTTTTCGTTTTTTCTTCTTTTCTTCTTTTCAAGTTCTTTCATCTTATTCTACCGAATTGATGCCATCCCTTTCATCACGGCTACACTTTGGATGTACCTTATCCTAAGTATAGGGGGGATGTGCATCCCGAGTTGTTCATATCCAATCTCATCTCTTTCTTCTTTTCTTCTTTTCTTCTTTTCCTTTTCTATCTTCTGTATCTGTCAAAAGGGTGCCACCCCTTGTAGACAGTTTTCTATACTTAGGACGCACTTTGTCCTAAGTATAGGGGGGTGTGCACCCCGAGTTTCTTCTATTCTTGTCGACCCTCTCCATTGTCTCCTCTTCTTGTCTATACTTAGGGATATTTTACCCTAAGTATAGGGGGAGACAATCTGAGTACGATCTGTTCATTCCCACCCTTGACCCTCCCTGCGTTGTGTACAGTCTGCTATACTTAGGATTATTTGATCCTAAGTATAGGGGGGACGGTCAATTTCTCATTCGTTTGTTCATCCATTCCTTTATTTATTTATTCTTTAGATTTTCTTATACTCAGTACGAGTTATGTCTTCTCTTTTCTCTCCGATCTATGAGGACATAGCTCAAGCTAAGTATAGGGGGGTCGTATATACTACGTATATACTTTAGCCATAACTCATACTTTCGTATTTTCTTAATAATATGGCTAAAAATTCTTTAAAATTCATTAAAAATCCTTAATAAGAAGATGTGTTTATTCCTCAAATTCTTTTTGTATTTACTGATTAATAAATCAGGTGAAAATGTTTTTTTGCAAAATGTTTGAAAAATAGTTTGAAAATCTTTGTGAACATTTATTGAAAACTATTTTGAAAATATTTTGTTTCGTGTTTTCAACCTGTGTCAAAATGTGTGGTTTGTAAAATTTCTTTTCTTTGTGTGAAATAAAATGTTTGAAAAATGATTTGCAAATGGTTTGAAAAATGGTTGCAAAAATGTTTTCAAATGTGTGTAAAATGTTTGTAAAAACTATTTTGGACTATAGTTTTCAAAAATTGTGTGTAAATTGTTTTCAAATAAATTTGAGGAATATACACATCACACCAAAATCCATCTTATGTATATATGTATAAAATTGATCACTTACCCTTGTAAATTCTTAAAATCCACTTCTTGTATATATAAGAAGCACTCCCGTGTACATATTTTAACCTATTCTCAGCCAAAAACTTTTTGTTTTCAAAATACTCCCAAAAACATTTGTAAAAACTAAAATCCAAAAACATCTGAAAAAAATCTTTTTGGAAAATACAAAAAATGCATCTGCATATGCATCATGATCATATTTTCAAAAATCTATAAAAAGTTCAAAATCTTTGAAAATTGCATCACAAAAATATTTTCTGCATTGCATTGCATAGCATTCGCATTTTTTTGGATTGAGTTTGATAGTTGAACGAGTCTAAGTAAAATCCGGAGATTGGAGCTTGATTGGACCTTAAAATCTACCTAATAACAGGAACCTTATAGGAACTGGATTTGAGGTACTTCAGGTCTAGTTGACTTAATTCTTTGAGGATCACGAGACTTGGTTCAATGGATTCTTAACTGCCTAAGTAGAGTATTTCGGAGCACACGCACGACTCTTGTTGATAATGACCTAACTTGGACACCTGCACCTTTCACATGGCTCAACTCAGTTGGAGTGGTGAGGGGATTGGATTTTCCGGTACGAGACGCACACAAGTGGAAACATTTGTCCTCCTCTAGGGAGGGAAGTGCACCCCAACCCGTCCAGTGATTAGGAAGTCTAAAGACAGGAGGTTGTGGGTTGCGATAAAGCTTCAAAAGAGGGATAGTCTACTGGCTCAAGAGGAAAAACTCTTTATGTAAATGCTGCTGTATATAGTATTCAAAAAAAAAGAAGAAGAAGTTCAGGCATGTACAAAAATAAAAAGCCTGCAAGTATGTACAAAGTCAATAAGCAAGCTTGAGCATCAAAGTCATATCACGTAAGCCTGCAGCAGGATGACTTGACTACACTGGTCTTGCATCCCAGGATAGGTAGCTACACTGGCCACCGTCCATTCTTCTCTTCACCCCCTCCTCTTGAGCTGGTTGCCACTTGAACTTAGAAGGGAATACCCCTCTCCTCGAGGATGGAGTTGCTGGATTGGGGAATCATTGGGTTGTCGTACTGGAGAAGTCAGTTTCTTTGTCATTTTAGCTGGGGAGAGCCACCATCACTTACACTGTACAAGTCAGAATCATAGTCGTAAGAGTTTGCGTATGAATTGAGATATTTCTGACCTGGCTATTGAGGAGACTTGAGCAAAGTTTTGGGGTTTTCAAGGACTGTTGGATTTCAAATTTGGTTCTCAATAAGGTTCCGCCCGCACTAAAATTCCAAAGGTCCGACTTAGGCTCCAAACTTTGATTTTGTGAAGACAAGTTTGATAATTAAATTTAGTCCATCTTTCTTCTTTTTCTTTTCTTTCTTTTTCTTTTTCTGCACTTATTGCATAAGTGTTTGCTAGGGACTAGCAAAGGCAAGTATAGGGGGATGATGAATCCACGTTTCATCATCTTTATTCTATCATTTGGCATGAAAAAACCCTAATAAATGCGTGTAAATAGAACTAATTCATGCATTTTAGCATTCATGGATATATGTGTAAATATTGTATAAAATGCGATTTTTAAAGCCAAAATTATAGAATAAAGAAAACAAAAGAAAAAGAATAAAATATTGTAAATATTTTATGACCCGAAACCCCGAGACCTAGGCATCTTGATGAATAGGTCGACCAGGAATAAAGTAGGGGGAGATAAGGTCAGAATCACAGATAAAATACCTGTACATTTTATTCATTCTTTATTTATTTTGGGACCTATTTTTGGTTCCACTTTTTATTGTCAAATAAAGAAACTTTGTACATGAAAGTTGTAGATAATTTTATAAAGGAAAATACAAAATTTATTTCACAGAAAAATAATACACAGATAAAAAGTTATGATCTAAATAAAAATCCAGAATCCCAACTTCCCAGACCCGTATCTCACAAATGAAAACTCCAAATGCAGCATACTCACCTTTAATTGTATATAGAAGAAAATAAGCTAATTAATGGCGGTGGTTTCGCATTTGGCGGAGCTACGGTTTGAAAGTTGACTTTTGGACCCCTATTGTATACTTGTACATATTAAAATATTCAATTTATAATTTAGTCATAATTTTCATATTTTTATATTTTTGTAATATTGTAAATATTACTTATAATGATTATGTGCATTAAAATCAGAATAAAAATGCAAAGAAAAATAAAAATAAATATGAACATATCTTCAATACATAGATACATTACTGATACACATACCTATACATTATACCTTTATATTTTATTTAAGATATAAAACACCTCATAAAAATAAAATAAAAATATATCTGTGTATATAAAAGTATTTCATAATTTTATAAAATAATAATCAAAAATAAATAAATCAAATATATACAATTAAAAATAAAAGACTCCAATACATAGATATAGATACCTATAGGGGTATAAATGCAAACTTGTAAAAATATAATCCATAAAAATAAATAAAAATCACCATAAATTAATTCATAAAATAAGAAACATTTTTTATGTTATAATCAAAAATTAATAAAATCGTTTCCTATTTTTAATTGAATTTAGAAACCTTTTTTCCAAGGTTTTTTCTGGTTGGTCCACGTGGACCAACCAAATCTCTCCCTTGGTTGACCTCGGTCAACTCTCTGACCGAGGTCTGAAGCCTGTCAGAATGGGTTTTGTCCCATCTTCGTGGATTTTTCCCGGCCTCATCTTTCACCGTTTGAGGTCGATGTCTTCACGAGAAATGTAGACCTACTATTGATCTTGCACGCCCATTGATTTTTTTGGAGATTGGACCTCTGTCGCGCCTTGTGCACCTCGTGCAAGGAGCCCTCTCGGCCAACTTTTCAAATAACCTCCAAACCCCTCCATTCCTCTTTGACCACTCTTCCACCTCCAAACCCCTCAACTGGACCCCTAGCGTGACTCTTGGTGACAGCAGGAGCACGGAGGGCGCTTCAACGGGTCGATTCGGTGTCGAATCGAGGCAGGTCCCCTCGCCGGAGTTCTCGCCGGAGAACACCTTGTGCTCGTGCAGGTGAGGTTTCTTCTTCCCATTTCTCTTCCTTTTCCAGATGTTTTTTCTGTAGGAAAAATCACCGTTGTAGTCCCTGAGTCAAGATCTTTATCTATTCGACATCTTTGCACCCCGAATCAACCGCGGCCGGCACCGAGTCTCGCCGGCCGCTTGCACCTTCCCAAGCACCCGCTCCTTGTGCGTAATACTCCACGAAGTCGGGGCACTTTGCCCCCGACTTCTTCACCCATCTCCTTGCAGGTAACCGCGTGCCGCTACTTATCATCTGGAGGGAGCCGCGACTCGCCGGAGAAGACGCCCACGCGTCGCCGCCCGCGCGCCGCGCTCCCCACTGTAACGTGCAAGAACAGACTAAAGGGGAGGGCGGCGCGTACAGCTGCCGTTGATCTGCCCCCCCTTCCTTTGATCGCAACCGTCAAGCCGAGGAAGAAGCCCAGCCGTCCATCTTCCCTCATCCTGGCCATCCGCGCTGCCACGTGGATTAGTGGGGGCTTTTGCATCTGCGCCCCCCACGTTTTTGTGTAATGCTCAGAACGCCATAAACTTTCCTTTGTTCGTTAATAACTTTGTAGAATTTACGCAAGGGCCCCTGCATTTTCAGATTATCACGATCTTGCCCCTGCCAGGTCACGCGCGCAGCGCGTGGGACCTGGGCGTTTTTGGATAGGGCCCCTACGGTTTTTTGTTTTAACATTCAATCTAGTACTTTTTGTTTAAGCATAACCCTTGTGTGCAATTTGCGCTAATGCCCCTGGAATGTTTAGAATTTGCATGAAAGCCCCTGCCAGCCTTGTTATTCTTGCTTGCTTGCTATAATTAATTAAGGCATCATTTTAACTCCAAAATTTCTCAAATTTTGAACTTAAGCTCCTGTGCATGTGTTCTTCCACGCCATATTTTTATTTTTCGTAATTATCGCATTTTATTATTTATGAAAATTCAAAAATAGTCATTTTGTGCACTGTCTAGCTTAGAAAATCCCTAAAAAAATATAAAAACTCCTCAGAAAAATCCCAAAAAAATATATTTTGTGTCTTTTAGTTTGCTTTAACTCCCAGCCAAAAATCATTAAAAAATACAAAACTAAACTTCTAAAAATTTCAAAACTCTAAAAACCTTCATAAAAATTTATAAAATTCATAAAAAATCCAAAAATAGTGTTTTCTTTTCCTGAATTTCCTTTGTTTTATTATCTTTAAGTGAAAATTAATTTGGAGAATTTTTGTTACTGATTGCTATTTTATTTCTCCATTTTACGTTTCATCCTTGCATTGTATTCACTGTTTGCTTTATTTTGCTAATTAAAAATACCAAAAACATTCTAAAAATTACCCAAAAATCACAAAAATAGTAAAAAAGTATAAAAAGACCAAAAAGACTTTATTTGCTTATTTTTGAACATTTTTATCTATTTTTATAAATAGCTCTTTCTCCCTTTTATTACATTGCTTTTATATTCCAATATTGAAAAAGAAAATAAAAAAATATAAAATATAAAAAGAAAATATAAAATTAGAAAACTAAAAATCAAAATACAAAAATACAAAATTAAAAATTAAATAAGAAAAAAATTATAAAATTAAAAACCCACAAAAATTCTAGATTGGCTGAGTTGCTTATTAGACCTAGGTTTGGATTCTTATCTATGCTCTACACCTTTGCTTCTTGTGTTCGACCCCTACTTGCTTGCCATTATACATTGTTAGTAGGGTATAATAAATTTTAATCCTTGCTCTTGATTGCTTTATTGATTGTGTGGGTTAATTGTTGAAGACCGAGGAAGTTTGAGCAGTCGCATCAGCGACAGTGAGTCTGACTTGTCAGACCGCTATTTAGCGGCTCTCGTTTTCTCGCTTTTCAGAAGGTCTCACATATAGGCTCAGTCTGCTCAGAATCCTCAAGATGCTCTAATCGGGAGAGATGGTCCGCCACCACATTCTTGACTCCAGGCTTATCCTTAATCTCTATGTCAAACTCCTGGAGTAGAAGGATCCATCTGGTCAATCTAGCTTTGGCATCCTTATTTGCCATGAGGTACCTAATGGCGGTATGATCAGTGTATATGGTCACTCTAGATCCAATAATGTAAGATATGAACTTATCTAGGGCAAAAACTACGGCTAGCATCTCCTTCTCAGTGACTGTGTAATTTCGCTGCGCGGCATCCAATGTACGGCTAGCGTAGTGAATTGCAAATGGGATCTCGAATGGGAGAGACCAATCAGGCGGCTGGAGAACAGGAGCCTCTACAACACATCTCTTGAGAGTCTCAAAGGACGAAAGACACTTGTCATCGACAAGGAACTCGGTGTCTTTCATCAGCAGATCAGTCAACGGTCGGGCAATCCTACTAAAATCATGAATGAAGCATCGGTAGAAACCGGCGTGCCCCAGAAAAGACCGTAACTGCCACAGGTTGGACGGTGGTGAGAGTTTTCTAATGACATCTATCTTGGCCGGATCAACCTCCATGCCCCTGTTGGAGATGATATGGCCAAGTACCATCCCCTGAGTCACCATGAAGTGACTCTTCTCCCAAGACAACACAAGGTGAACCTCAATGCATCGCTGAAGGACTCGGTCTAGGCAGTCAAGACAGGAGTTGAATCTGTTGCCGTAGACCGAGAAATCATCCATGAAGACCTCCAAGCACTCCCCCACCATGTCCGAAAATATAGACAGCATGCACCTCTGAAAAGTCACAGGGGCGTTGAATAGCCCAAATGGCATGCGTCTGAAAGCATATGTGTCGAAGGGACAGGTGAAGGTGGTCTTGTCCTGATCCTCGGGCGCGATGGCCACCTGATTGTAGACGGAGTACCCATCCAAGAAACAGTAGTGGCTCTTCCCTGCCAGTCTCTCAATGATCTGATCTATAAAGGGTAGGGGAAATGATCCTTCTTGGTGGCCTGGTTGAGTCGTCTGTAATCCACGCAGACTCGCCAAGAAGTGGGTACCCGGGTAGCGATCTCCTCTCCAGACTCGCTGACAACAGTAGTGATGCCCGTCTTCTTGGGCACCACATGCAACGGACTGACCCACTTGGAGTCGGAGATGGGGTAGATAAAATCGGCGCTCCACCATTTCGAGATCTCCTTCATGACAACTTCTCTCAGATTCGGGTTCAGCCGCCGCTGGAACTCACGCGACGGCTTCGCCTCATCCTTGAGATAGATATGGTGGGAGCATAGGGCCGGGCTTATCCCCTAGAGATCAGCTATGCTCCATCCTATCGCCTTACGTTCTTTTCAAGAACCCCCATCAGACGGGATTCTTGCTCTTCAGTCAAATCGGCGGAGATAATGACTAGGTACATCTCATGCTCACCCGCAAGGAACCTATACTTCAGTGACGCAGGAAGTGACTTCAGCTCTGGACATGTCAGTGCTGGCGGATCTGGCCTCTGAAAAGTCTGAGTGAACGCTGCCAAATCTGCATGGGAGAACGGAAACTCTCACTCACAATAAGTGTCTGGAGAAGGCTGCTCTACTGGACTGTCTCTACTCCGCATGGCATCAACCTCCTCCCTAGCTGTAGGCTCAGTAGAAGTCAAATCTGGTATGAAATCATCAAACTTTGCCCAATCAACGTCTGACTCAAAGGGATCAGTATCATCATCACAAAATAACTATGTCTCGCGGTCGAGAACATGCTCTGCTGCCTCAAAGGTATCCTGGACCAGGAATGCGCTCTCCAAGCTCTCCTCTGTTGGCGTCTCTGCATCAGCGGACTCTGAAGGTGAGAGGATGGCATGTGCATCTGGATCTGTCCAAACTGCCCATCATCTATGATCACAAAATCGCAGTCCTGGTGGATGTCTGGCCCTGCATCTGTCATCTGCTCTGAGCACGTTGAATCTCTGACTCTGATGTCCTCGACCGTCTCTATTTGTACACTCTCACCCTCGACGCGAAAGTATACCTTCCCGCTATCATGGTCGGTCACTGCCTTGGCTGTGGCCAAGAACGGGCGACCTAGAATGATGGGGGTATCGATCACAGACTCAGGGATCTCTATGTCCAATACAACAAAGTCCACGGGGAATTGCAGGCCCTGAATCGTGACGACAACGTCCCTCAGCAACCCCTTCGGCCTCTTGATAGATCGATCAGCAAACTGAAGGACTGTCATGCTCTGTCGTAGAGTGCCCAACTCGAAGCGGTCGAGAAGGGCTACCGGAAGTAGGTTGATCGAAGAACCGTTGTCTAATAGAGTGCGGTCGAACCTCTGCTCATGGATATGGCATCTGACATACGGGGCTCCGGAATCTGGCCTCTTAGCCGGCAGACGAATCTGAATCGCGAAACACGTGGCCCTGGTCAGCACATGGATCTCAGACTGGTGGTTCCTCCTCTCCCTCCTAACTGTGGTCCTGACTCTGAGCGATCTCTGGAGTATATGGATGTGCTCCAAGGCCTCCTGGAGAGTCGGCTGGATATGAAATCTATCGATCATCTGCTGGATGAACTCTTCCTGCTGCTTCTTTTTGGGATTTTCGATTTTCTTCCCCTTTCCCATGTGAAGTGCTCTAGGGAAGGGGATCATAGGGTCCTTCTCAGATGAAGGACTAGGAGAGGGTCTAGGCTGCTCAAGTCCGGCAGAATCCACACATACATCAAGCACCACAGGTGGATCAGAAGAAAATAAACCCTTTCCTTTATTGCCGGAAGTGTCCTGAGATACATGAACAGATGGAAAGACTACAGGACTCGCAGAAGTAGAAATGGTGGCCTCAGCACCGCCCTCGGCAGGTCGACTCGCGGCATCAGCACCGTGCTCTGGCTCGGCAACAATGGTGGCATAAGTACCACCGTCATCATCTCTCGCAGCATTAGTACCGCGCTCCTCCTTGCCTGGCGCTCTGGAAGTGGCTTGGGGTCATCGCTCAGACGAGGCGCCGCCTGCTGGCATCCTACCACTCCTAAGTGTGACAAAGTCAGTATCAAAGAGATATGCAGACATATCACCAAAAGAATCACTCGGAGTGGCATGCTCTGTGAAATCTACCTGCTCAGACTTCCTCTTGAGGTTTCTCGGGTTTGGTTCGATCTGGGCATGGATGGTGGCCTTCCCTCTCACAATCTCTCGCATCTCCTGGCAGAACTCATCCATCTCTCGTCTGAATGTAGCCTGCTGTTCAATCAAGAGGCGCGCTATGTCGTCTAAGGCGGGGTTCTCATAGGATGGCCCATGAGAACCTGACGGGTGGCCTCGCTGGTAGTGAGGTTGCTGTTGTGGCTGGTGCTGCGGGTGAGAGGGATACTGCTGATGCTGCTGCTGAGGCTGGTCACGCCTCCAAGAATGTCCCTGCTGATAGGGACGAGGACCATACTGGGATGACTGCTGTTGCTGCTGGTGGTGGTACACTGGAGGTTGCTGCTGGTGGTGATCTTGCTGATGGTCGTACTGGCCACCCTGACCTGAAGGTTGCTGCTGGGAACTGGCACCTCCGGCCGACCAATGAAATCCGGGATGGTCTCGTCGGATACCGAACTGGGGTCGGTCGTACCAAATTCCGTTGACATCCATCAACGGCTCTGACTCGTAAGGGGGTGGCAGGAGTACTACCAGAGGCTGATCCGGCTGGTAGACCACCATTTGCGTGTCTGGAGATGGTGGCGACTGGTATTGTGGCTGCGGCTGCTGGTACAGCTCCGTCTGTACAAGATGGACCTGTCTAGGCTGGCTGGAGCAGGAGCGCTGGGACGAGCTGCCGGTGCCACTCGGATCTCCTCGTGACTGAAGACGGGGTAGAGAAGCCGTCTGTGCCTCCTGGAGACACATGAGCCGTGTCTTCAAGTCACTCAGTGTCTGTGCCATCTGATCCATCTGCGATATGCTCTGGCACTACTTCTTCTCTATAATCTCCATCCGGTCCAGCTTCTCCCTGATAATGCCCATGTCGGCGGTTGTGGACTCAACATGTGTGGCTGTCGCTGACGAAGTGGAAGGACCGACGTCGACCCGTGCGATCCTCTGGTACTACACGATATGTGGCTGGGGGCGTCCCTGAATGTAGAGTCGAGTCTGGGACATCACCGTATAGTTCTCGGCCATCTCCTCGTAGATGTCCCAGACCTGATCCTCGTTCTTGGCGAAGTAGGATCCGCCACATGAAGCATTCACCAGGCCCTGTAGCTCTAGTGTCAGCCCGCAGAAGAAGCTCTGAACTAAGTTCGGCTTCGAGATCTCGTGGTGTGGGAATTTGTCGGTAAGCTCTCTAAACCTCTCCCATGCCTCGTGGAATTGCTCATTGGGGAGCATGGAGAAGTTGTTGATCAGAGCCCTCGCTGCGTTCGTCCGCCCGAGTGGATAGTACTTGTTCAAGTACTCGGTGCAGTGCTGCTCCTAGGTGTACACGAACTTCCCCAAGTGCTTCAGCTAGGTGGCTACTCTATCGGCCAGTGAGAAGGGGAAGGCAATCATGCGGATGGTATCCTCGTCCACCTGTCTGTCGTGGACTGTGCTGCAGATCATCAGAAACTCCTGGAGATGGAGATGGGTCTCCTCAGTGGCGAGCCCATGGAACCGGGGTAGAAGCTGCAAGGTGTTCGGGGGGAACTTGAAGTCCCCCACGATAGCTGGTAGTATGACCCAACGATGCATCAAAGTCGATTCGGGGTTGTGCAACTCCCGCATCGGTCTCGGCTGGTCTGGTGCGGCCGCTGTTGCTGCGGCTGCAGCTGCTGCGGCTGCATCGTCGGGTCTCCTCGTCCCGTCTCCTGGTCCGTGCTGGTCGTGGTCGGCTCTAATCTGCTCCATCTCTCTCCTCATCTCAATCATAAAGGCACCATGATCCCTCAACTGCTGCTGCACTGTCTCTAGGGAGGCGATCAGGGTGGAGTTGATCGCACTCTGGTCCATGATGAATGTCTGTTCGGCTCGGGGACCTCCGGTGCGGTCGTCACTGCTGCCGGCCATGGTCTCTGCAAAGGCAAAAGACCCAAACTCAAGTGCCGATAAATCTGATTGCGGTCTCTCATCTGGCACTGGCATCTCAGGAATGGTGGAATGGTGGTCGAGGGGGAACAGGGTGGAGTCAAACTTGGGTTCAGAGAGCAGGTCTTGGCTCTCGCGAACCGACCTAGATGAATGGGCTAGAGTGCTGAAAAGCGGTGCAGCCAAAGGCTGCCTAAGGGACCTCCTGCCCATCATCGTGATCTGGCGAGTCGGGAGGATGGGATCTGGAAACAACTATGATGAGCAACAAAACCCCAGATTCACCTACTCAACGCGAGCTGAAGACCGTAAGAGTTCGGTCAATTATCTTGTCAGTTTTTATTAGGTGATCAAGTCAAGATAGAAGAGAAGTTACGTGACCTGTTGGGAATCCGATTCCACCAGGAGACTGTCCCGATCCCGAACTAGATCTTTCCCAGCCAGTACAAGCTGCGGACCGTTTATCGGCTACCCGATCGGCTCGCTCTGTTAAGGATATCGCGGCCCGCTTTACCGGAGACCGGAGCGATCCTCACTGGAGAACGACTAGCCCAGAAGAAGTAGTCTGAAAGGGGTCCAGATGTGGCTCTATCCTAGGGTGCGGGTCACTCTCTCGCACATGCAAACCATACAAGGAGGGGGTTGCTCTTCCCAAGACAAATTTTTCTGATGAGTGTCTTTTAGGGTCAAGTTGAGTTAGCAGTCCCAATTTTATGGTTTTGATTTTTAGGTATTTTTCAAATAAAACAATCGCCTATGAATTTTTCGGTTCTCCTGGTTATTTACGTCCAAAAACAGGGGGAGAAGTCAAAAAAGCCGATGCGCGTGGAATCAATGATGCATGCATGAGATAGAAGGCATACCTGACTCCAGCAGTCTGCATGTAATATGATCCACGCATAATTGAAAGACAGAATTTAAACTACCTAAATGATGAAAGCGGAAATCCGGGCCCTAACAAGCAGTTCTACTCGAAAGAACAGTGGATAAATGGTCAACAGGAGGGGTCGGTGTCCGGTCTCGGATGTCGATCGGTGCCCGCCACAACGGGTCCTGCCAGCACTGTATACGACCTCTAGTGGCGCGAGACCCCTCAAGTGACCAAGTAGTCTTTTTATTAAGTTTTTATTTTGGTCCAATTAACGGTCTATAGGTACAGGCAGATTTATTGGGTGTTTGGATCCTATCTATTACGGCGCAATCAAGCAAAAATACTAAGCTAAGGCTAAAATCCGCGAGAAACAAAGGCAGTAAATAAACGATAAAAATCGCGTGAAAACCGCGAAAGTCCGAGGGATCCCCGGAGCACACCGGTGCTTGGCGAAACAGACCCCGAGAGTCTAAGTGTCTATGTCTTGTCCCTGTATTATTACAACAGTTCAATTGCTGAAAATAAAACTAAGCTACTACTACACTACTCCCGCACCCCTGCTGCCTCCTCGCGCTCTCCTGCGGCTCCGTGCAGAAGGGAGCCGCCTCCGATTCCCGCGGTTACGTCGGCTCCTCGAGAGGAGCTGCCTCGATCCTCGAGCCCTCGCAAGTAAACAAAAAGAGTGTGACAAACCATATAAACAAAGCAAGTAATTGAAACAGGGTATATGTGCAAAAATGTGAAATAAAAATAAACACTAAAAACAACCAAAAACAAAATAAAAGAAAATAAAAGAAAATGAAAATAAAAGAAAAACAAAAAGCTGCGAAAAGCCGCGGACGAAGAGAAAGACGTGGAAAGCCGCAAAAAACAAAAGAGAATAAAATGAAAATAAAACTGACTACTAAGCCGTGCTCTCTGGCAACGACGCCATTCTGATGAGTCGCCCGATAGACTAAGGTAAATATATCAATGAGGTCGCAACGACCTTAGTGATATATTTACCTTAGTCTATCAGGTGGCTCATCACTAGCTTGTATGGACGATGATTAGAGAGGACCAACATGAACTGTGGGTCCCAAGACTCTCATATCCCAACATGCACCAAGCTACAATCCTTTGATGTTGTCAATGCAAATAGCCTCGGGAACCTACTGCTTAGTGACCCATCCCCCCTCCAATCATCCCTCCGGAACTTAAATCCATACCCATCTCCGATCTTCGGGAGCATTCTCAAAGCTAACAAAGGTAAAACTTCTCGTACTCCGCTCCGCAGTGGAGATTCGAACCACACTCTTCATGCCTCCAATGAGCCCCGCATTCCATAGAGCTCATGCAACAGCATGGCCGCCAACCTGTCCGTCTCGCCCCAAATCCGAATGATCCACTTTGCCAACAATGCTTTGTTCATGCACGGCACATCCCTAATCCCTAAGCCTCATTCGCATCATGGCCACGTCAGCTCTTCCCAACCAACTTAATGCATCCCTGATCTCTGCTGCTTACCATAAGACCAGAAATATCTCTTCATTATGACTCGATCTTCTTGTGTATTCATACCGGCATCAATCTAGTTGAAAAAAAGAAGAAAGGGATAGCCGAAAGCATGTCCTTCAAAAGAATCAGCTTTCTCCACATATATAGCGTAGTTGCTTTCCACCAGCCAGTCTCTGCTCTATTCTCTGAAGAACCATGTCCCATTCTGATTTTTTGAGCTTGCCTGGCACCAAGGGAAGGCCCAAGTAAGAGATCGGTAACTCCCCCCACGAACATTCCAACAGCTCTGTCATTCTGTTACCTTCGTCACCCTCCATCCCAAAAGGAATTACAATTGACTTATGCTTATTGATCTGAAGGCCCGAAAGACTGCTAAAAACCTCAACAATCAGTGTCGCCCTTCTTTTCATCTCTGATTCTCTCAGAAAAATCACTGTATCCTCAGTGTATCGTAAAAGCGGTATTGAGATGTTGCCACAATAGAACCCCTCGCACCAACCTTCGTCCACGATGCGCCTGAATAGAGTCGCTTACGCATCTGCTACCAAGACAAACAACATCAACGCTAAAGAACAACACTTCCTAACTCCCCTCTGGGGTTGAAAAAAACCCCCCTTTGGGTCTGCCGTTCACCATGACCGAGTAAGAAGAGGTCATAACGCATCTTTTCATCTAGGCAATCCACTGGTCTGGAAAAACCACGTCGCCTAAGCCACGCCCAAAGGAAGCTCCATTCCACACAGTCATAAACGTTCACATAATCAATCTTCCACATCACCCTTTTGTTCTTCGCACGCCTCTATTGAAGGCAAATCTCAGATGCCATAATCTAACCATCAGCCATCTACCGCTCGGATATGAAAGCCAACCGCTTCTGAAGAATCACTGAGCCGAGAACTTTCATTAATATGTTTGCGAGGACTTTTGCAATGATTAGGTAGATGGCATTGCACAACGCAATCGGTATGTAGTCTTCTACAATCAATGGATGGTCTTTCTTGGGTAGAAGAAAAAACAGTGCCCTAATAACACTCTCGAAGCCCCAGTTCCCCTCCCTAAACTCATTGATCACGTCCAGAACCTCTTCCTTCAGCATGCCCTAGAACTCCCTATAGTTTAAAATCGAAAATCCATCAGGACCGGGGCGCCATCCACATTCAGCCTCCAAATCGCCTTCTTAATCTCTTCCTCCTCAAATGGAGCCTCAAACCCCACCACTTGCTTCTCCGACAATGCTTCCACTCCTCTCCCAAGCCACCCCAGTCCCCCCCCCACCTCCTTCTAGAAGCCTCCACAAATGCCCTCTGAGAGCATGCCCTAGTTGTGTTTCCCCCTCCACTCTCACCCCCAATCTCCGGCTCTTGGATGTAGTTCCGTCTTCTTCTACCCGAAGCCGTTGCATGGAAAAAAATTATGTTTGCATCTCCTTACCACAACCACTTTTACTTGGATCTCTGCCTCCATTTGACCTCCTTTTTCCTATCTTCCAACAACAGCTCTTCTAGCAGTCATGCTCTCTCAGTGAATTCTTCTTGGTCTAGGCACCTGATGACCGAACAATCGCCGAGCAACTAAGGTAGATGAAATAAAACTAAGGTCGTTGCGACCTCAGTCGCTCGAGAAATTCGGATCAACAAGAAAATAGGAGATCAGACCACCAAAACAAGATAACAATCAAAGAGAATCAATAGTGGCCCTGACTATTGGATTAGCCTGGTATAGCGACCAGGGTCGAACTCAGGGACACGTGATGGCCTCGCAGCCTACGGAATAGTCAGAAATAAAAACAAATAAAAGAAAATGCTTTTTGGTGGGTTTTAATATTTTTTATAATTTTTTTGGATTTTTAAATTAATAAAGAAAATAAACAAACAAGAAAATAAGCAACTATCAACAATTATTTAATCACTAAAAAATGATCCAAAAAAATCAAACAAAAATATTTTTATGTTTTTTATATTTTTTATGTTTTTGGTGAATTTTTAATATTTTTCTGATTTTTAGGGAATTTTATAAAAATGAAACAAGACAGAAAATGCAAGACATTGTCCAGTCAGACTTCTACAATCATTTAAAAATGCTAAATGGTTGTTTCAAGGCATGGAGGTAATTTTCCTGTAAAGTATGAAATACAAGGAAAAATTAGGCATTGATTTATTATTTTTAGATTTTTCAATTATTTATTAGAATTTTTCTAAGTTTTTCAATGTTTTTTAATTGTTATAATTTTTTGATAAGTCCAAAAATGACCAAACTTGGTCAGAAAATCAAACACAACAAAACAAACAAAATCTAATTTTTTTTGTAATTTTTAAAGATGTTTTATATTTTTTGTGAATTTTATATCTGAACAGTAAGAAAAATGGATGTTTTTGAATTTTTAAAAATAATAAATGGGCTCCAAAAATTTCCCAAAATTCAGTGAAAATTCTACACTGTGGCAGGAGCCACGTGTCAAACTTTCACTTAATTTGGATGATATTTGGTATTTTATTTACAACAAATACAAGCCCACAGCCACAAGGACCTATTTGTCATAAAAATATACTTTGGGGGCCTAACAGCAACAAGCAAAGAAATACAGGGGGTCCGGTGCAAAATTTCCAAGATCTCACGCGCCAAGCGCGTGAGCTGGGCACTTGGGGACCTTTTTATAATAAAACTTAAGTCCTTGGACTAATTAGTAACACGTACTAAAAGTCCAGGGGCGAAAGTATAAAATACCCACGGTATTCAACACATGTGGAAATAAAATGCTCACAGGGGTATATGTGCAAATTCTAAAAAGATGTTTTCATCCATGAACACTTTAAAACATCAGGCCCATACATGCAATTATCCCAAGAAATCACGTGTCGAAGCACGTGTCCCACAACGTACAGGGGTATAAAAGTAACTAAAATAATGACAAAGTCCTCTATGCAATTTACCAAACTAAAATAAAAGTTCTAAAATATTTACAGGGCTAAATATTAACACCTAAAAGAACAGGGGCCTAAGGGAAATTACCCCTTTATTTAAGCCGAGGGCTGAGATGGCGCCACGTAGCCGATCGAACGGCTGGGGACGACGGCGCCTCAACGAAGGGTTGCGGCTCGGATCTGACGGTCGAGGGTTAGCCACGTAGCTGATCGGGCGGATCCTGTGCACTGTGGCTAAACCTCACTGATCTGACGGTCCAGGTCCATCCTCTGATGATCGAACGGCTGGTGCTGCTCCTCAAATGGACAGCTCGATGTGAATCTGGAGCTGGAGGGCTGGATGGACGGTCGGGGAGGATCCACGAAGAACAGGTGGCCGGCGAACTTTGCCGGCCCAGTGCGTGCACGGTGGTCCTCCTTTGAGGATGCTGATGATCGGAGAAGAAGCACCTGGGCCTCCTGCGTCTGAAGAGCCCCTCCGATGGTGCAACGGAGCTCCGGAGAGCTCAGGCGACACCGACGGAGGTGGAGCTGCTGCACCTGAACGTTCAAGCCCTCAGATGGGCTTGACTTGACCTGCAAAGCAACGCAACAGACTCCTGGGTCGAGGGAAAAGTGCCTCAACCCGGTTAGGGGTGATGGGGTTGAACGATGCGTCGAGATGGGGGAGCTCCGGCAAAGCGACGGCGGTGGAGCTCCAAGCCCAGTTCCTGTGCGAACTGGGTTGAACGAAGGGGTGGAGAATGTGCGTGAGAGGAGTGCGAAGGTGATGGTCGACTCCGATGATCGAAATGTGGACGAGGGTGGTCGGAATCAAGGGTCGTCGGTGATGGGTCGATTTGGGCGTGAATCGAAATTAGCTAAGGAGAGAAAGAACTAGGGTACCTGATGGACGAGGTCGACTGGGGATGAGCCGATGAAGCTCTAGGTCCTAGCCTCGAGGGTCGTCGATGCCCGAGGCTCGAGCACCACGTCTGGGCGGCGCACGGCGGTGCTTCGTCGCCGGATCGATGGTCCGGTCGCTCCCTCCTCGCTGCAACACAACCAATCGCGAGCTGTCACTCAGGCGAGGGCAATGGAGGTCCTGGGGTGGAGAAATGGGAACCAAAGATGCGTGAAAATGCGGCCGGAGCTGATGCTTTATACGAGTGAAGGTCCGGGAAGAAAGGGTCGGGTCCGGCTTGGTGAAGCATGGACCCCTAGCCAATGTGTCGGGCGAGGTTCTCGGATGTCTGGAGAGTGATTAGGACCCGGTATTTGGTGAAATGACAATCGGGTCGAGCGGGGATAAATGGGAGAAAACGGGTCCGGGCACAGGATCCGCTGGTCTGTGGTCCAGGGGGGAGTTGACCGGGGGGTCAACATCCCCCGTGGACCAGTCAGAAGCGGCCACGTGGAAATTAATTGCAAATTCAATTAAAAATAGAAAATAGCCGAATTACTAAAAACTCAAAACATAAAAAATGTTCCTTTTATTTTAAACTATTTTCTTGTGATTTTTAATTATTTTTTTGAAATAAAAATAAGATATATACAATATAGTGCTATGTATAGGTATATATACAATATTGAATTCTTAATTTTTTATTTTTAATTAATTATTTTTGTACATTTTTATCCCAATTTTATATTTTATTTTTTTATAGCATAAAATTATAAATAAAAAGGTATTTTATTTTATTTTTATTATTTATTTACAAGGGTAAAATAAATAGCTATATACATTTATATACATGGTATATTTACAATGTTTCTCTTGATTTTAATTTTGTTCTTTTTATTTAATTTTTGTTTTTATGGTTTTTATTTTATTTATTTACAACATGAAATATAGAATATATACAAGTTTTATGGGATTTTGATTTATTTATTTATAGGGTGAAATAAATAGAGAAAGCGGTTTTATGTACAAGGTGAATATATATAAGGTGAATATTTTTATTTTCTTTTTAATTTTCTTATTTTTATTTTGATTTTGTATTTACAAGTATATACAAATATTTACAAGTAAATATGACCCATTTTTTATTTTTATTTTTAGAGGAAAATATTTATTTTTATTTAATTACAGGTATATGTACACATGAGCTTCCTTATCTCTCTCTACTTGGGCTTTTATGCGGTCAGGCCCATGCTGAGCCCTCCCTTGGGATTAGGTCGCTCAATATTTATTCTAAATATCTCCCTCTTTTTCTTTTATTTTTTTATTCTTTTATTTTTGCACAAAAACATGCTAATTATTTAATTTTATACAATGCACGCTTTTTGGTAATTATTTGAATTTACAGATATCTACATGTATTTGCAAAGATTTTTGTAGCTAAAATATAAGAATAAAGAGTGATGAATGGGTATTCATCACCTCTCAGATCATCCAACTCATCCAAAAGCACAACCCCCTCTTCAACAGCTCCCCCACCTGGGTTCTTCGTCTTGTCCTCACCTCTTTCCCATACATCAATAAGAACTTCTTTTAACAATGCTAGCTTGCTTGCTAGGCGACCTACTGCCGACCCCTCCGGGCTCCAACTGACCTACCGTGATGTCACCTCCTCCTTGAAATCGTCCTCCAAAAGCCATGACTACTCAAATCAAAAGAAAAATCTTGTCCTCGTCTGCTCCTCATAAGACCACAGAAGCGGCGTATGATCCGAATGAACTCGGAGTAGCGCCTAAGCCTGATATAGAGTGAAGAGCTTCGCTGCCTCAAGCGAAAGAAGAAATATGTCCAGATAAGATCTTGATCTAACATTACGCCACATGTAAGCACATCCTGACGCATCCAAGATTGATGGCCACCACGCATGAATAATTTTTTGCAAAGGCCTCAGAGCTCGAGTCACGTCCACATCCACGCTTAGGCCGATCCTCTAAGAGGATAGTTAAGTCGATATCTCCTCCAACGATCCACACGCTATCCTCCAAAATCGATGTTGCATGGTCCAGGTCGGCAGCGAGCGAGCCACGATCATTCCGAGTGGTTCCATACAAGTTTGACACCGTAAAGGATCTATTGTCCAGTTTGCGCTTCAGGCGTACCGAGATAGAGAAAAGTGATCGTCGCTCGCCCACCTTCTCAAACTCAGCCTTCTTCTAGCCCATAAGCAAGCTGCCTGCTGCACCTTGGGCATCCACCGTGGCAAACTCAAAGCCATCCTCGTCCCAAATTTCTCGCCATAACTCATCTCTTTCCCTCGAGACCTCCGTCTCTTGCAACAATACAATATTTACCTTCGCATCAACTATAAGGCTCCGAACTCCCCGTCGTTTCTCGGGGCGGCCAAGACCCCTCACATTCCAAGATCCCTCACATAAGGGCACCTCTTTATTCTTCTTAAATGCAGCCACAATCCCCAAACTTTCGACAAATCTTCTGTCTAACAAGCTGAAGTAACTTGGGCGCCCGATTGGAGATGCCGACTCAACGTCTTCCGCTGATGACTTCTGAGCTCCCAAACTAGTCCCTACGGGAGCCTCCGTTGACATCCTTCTCCCCCCTTTTCTTCCTAATAGATAACCCCTTCCTCTAAAAAAATCATCCGAACCGCCGACAATCACCACCACCCTCACGCCCCTCAACCTCTCCCCTAGTCTGCTTCTACTGGACCTCCTCCGTCACACCCGCCCCCAGATGCTCCTCCGAGATACCCGCCAACCATTCTCCCTCAACTTCCTCCTCCCCCAAACACCACCCTCTAATCCAAGACGATGCCTCTCCTCCTGTGCAATCAACCGCACTTCCAAAAGCTAACCCCGGCAGCTGCTCAGAAGCACCTCCATCGATGCATACCTGGTTGAGCCCTCCCCCTTTGACATGGGCACGGATCGACACCGCTGGAGGCATCGCATTGAGCTCAAGATTCTGGTCGCAGGCCAGACGCGACATCTCCTCCTCCGGCAACGATGTCACTCCCCCGGCCTGGATTCACGAGTTAGGATCTCTTCCTCTTGAAGCATCTGGCTCGCTGGTAGTCCCAACCCCCAAGGCTCCTGGCCGCAACCCTTGGATGTTGAAGGCAGGCGGAAGCATGTTCTTTTAAAATTCATTTCCCATGCGCCAAGGTATTAATGTCTCCACGTGCTATAAATGGACCGCCCGTTGGATTTGCATGGCATTGTTCCTCTTTTCTTCGAAATGAATCCCCAGCAACTATTACGCCGAAACACACGTCACGCATATAATTAGGTGATGTTTTGGCACGCGTAAAAGAGATACAAGACATAATTAAAAAAATACTAAAATTAGATATGTTAAAATTTAAAACTTCAAAACATTAAATAAAATTGAAAATTAATGTGGAAAAGATCATCAAAATACCTTTGGAAAAGAGAGATTGATGAGATTGTTAGGTTTAGATATAATGACTATTAAAGAGATGTTTCCTCAATCACGGAAAGACCACCACCTAAAGATGTGCATTAATTAATGATGTCACAAAGTTAATGAAAACTGCAATATAAAAAGATGAGCAATTTATGATAAATTCATTTTCGTTATTTAATTTTGAAATTTTACTTTCTAGTTTTAGCCCTCCATCCTCGCTAGTTTCTCTCTATTGAAACTGTAACCATATTCTTTCTTTCCTCGTCATTTTCTATTCTTTGTGTTTTGCATGTCCACCATCGAAGAGGACTAATGTCGTCAACAATGTGAGTTGTGCGGAGTCGCATATGGGCGGAGAAGACCGATGTCAATGCCATAAGTAATGCCATCGCCATCACCAACCTTATCCATCGCCATCACCAACCTTCTCCATCGCCATCGTCACCCATAATGTTGCATTGTGGGATGACACATGCAAACAAGCCACGTGCTTGCGAACACTCTAATGTCAACATCTCCATCGATGTCTTTGATGACTTTCCTCTCTGCCACCGGCTATGAATCCCTCCTCCATCAGTGACAACATCTTCATCACAAATCAGATGCGTCATCTTTAACACTGACTCTTTCCCTTCCAACCTTTAACACCTTCCCCGCGCGTACACTATCATCGTCGTCATTGCTCCACCACCTTCTGCTCTTTCGTCGCGCTGTTGTGTAAGCCAGAGATGGAGATAGGGGGCGGAAGATGACTTGGTCCCCAAGCCTCCCTAGTTTTCTATTTATATAGTTTAAATCTAATGATAAACGTCTTTCAACAAATGATAAATCTAATGGTCACTACAACAGAAATAAGTTGTGGTGACGGCATTTAGGCAACGGATTTTATTCTGACGGACTTCTGCCGCTTAAATCCGTCGCCTTAATCACGAACACAACTAAATTTTAATTTATTTTTTATCTAAAATGCTAAATATAAAGCTTCTAACCAAAACCCTAATCCTCTCCCCACCATGTTGCTCTCCCCCCACCTCACCTCCCACAAAAACCTCGACGACGCTTCCCTCCCTTCACCGCCATCTCCATCAGTGACCCCTCTCCTCCATCTCCCCCACCCTCTATCTCCGTCAGTCAAATCCGATATCTTGTTCCTCCCTCAGCTCACCTAAGTTCCCACCTCCGCTCACCGTCCAACCCCTCTCCGGCGTCCTATATATCCCTACTATCTTCGTCCTCCTCGTCCTCTCTCTGACTCCCACTCACAATGGGAAGGACCTCCATTCGTCGTGCCCTAATCGTGACGATTGCGGAGGTGTCGATCCCTCGACACCGTCGTCCTTGACGCGATTTCAACCGTCGCCGCTCCCCTCTCCTCCATCGCCTCCCCTTCGCGCTTCCCGCCGCCTTCGCCACCTCTCTTGGGGGTCGCGAGAACACCTCTGTCGCCGTACGCACATTCCGAAAGCTCGAACACCGCACCTTCCACCATTCTAGCACGTCCAGGACAATCCAGGGTCTAAGGTTCATCAGCGATGATGGCGGGAGCTGGTCTAGGAGGAGGTCTGCGGCAACTTCTATCGCCTCTCGCACAACAACATCCTCGCTCGATCTGATTTCGCCCAATGCATTAGTTAGAATCTCTGACTCTATGATTAAAATTACAATGAAACGAAATAATAGATTCCGATTTTTCCTTAATATATTGATTTAAATACAACAGTCACACGATTCGATAGAACTTTCCTCATGGAGTTGGTGTGCCGTCTTGGGTTTTTGTATCGTTAGATTCTGCCATCTCTTTTCAGTCTGATAAAGTTATTCGAAACTTAATTTGTCGAAATGGATCACGGAAACTAATAGGGGTAGTCAATTCTGGTTGATATGATTGGGAATTGAAGATTGAATGTACTAGTGAGTGTGGGAGAAGAATTTACTGCAGTAACAATAAAGTGGTGGTGAGTAGAACTTTGGTGGATATATTTACGTGCTTCTCTCTATGTATGCATTCTGGATTTCTGATAGGATGGAGTCCGACAACCGTGATGGACTCTTAACGTTGAGGTTATCGATAAAAACTTTGTGGGGGTCATATATCTCCTTATTTCAGATTATTCACCAGGGCCTTCAACGGTACGGCTTGCAGTGGATTTCCAATTTTCTTGTTTTGACTGATGTAAGGATGAGGCTGCCAATCTGAAGATCGCTACGTCTCTTTGATTTCCTTGCTATGGTGTTGCTGCTCAAGATTGTGGTGTTGTTGCTCCTCAAAATCGCAGATGCACCTCCTCCATCACTGTTACATTTGAAGGCCGTTACACTTGATTCTGCCATTTTTTCAATCTGAAGGTTACTGCCTAATAGCCCAAGCTTATCTCAAAAAATAGCCACATAGATTATATTTCAGTCTTCTCTTTCTAAATTTTATGTTATCTAGCTGAGTATCTTGAGCTTTCAGCACCTATAGGACCCAAAGGTTGCTTTAAAGAAGCATACTCTAATATGGCACTTATATTTTTCTGTCATCACATACCATGTTAACTGGTTTTGTTAGATTTTCCAGTGTAAACTGCAGTTGAAATCGATGCTTGGAACCTTTGGCTGCGATTTTTGTTTTCTAGAGTAAGCTCTGGCTACCTCTGAAATTGATTACCTATATTGTGTGGGTCGATGCTCGGAATGATGGAGGAAACAAAAGAAAATATGATGATTGTCTATTAAAAATAATAGAATGAGAAATTAAACCATTAAAGCAAGATTAAGCTGTTGAGAGCGCAATGATAAAAGGAATGGTCTAGAACCACTCGTATATTACTATCATATGAAGGTGAAAATGCTTTAATTTTTATATTCGGATAATTCTTTTTCTAGTATTCCTTTTTCTTTTCTCATTATATCAGATCTTTATATTGACGAGTTTTTCTTATTTATGAAGCTGGAGGAAAAGATATCATGGAATTTGCAAGATCAACTGAACATGATAGAAGATTGGCTTTGTGAGGAAGGAAGTGGTGCCTCCAAAGATGTTTATGAAAACAAGATCTAGGAAGTGGAGGGGAAGATTGGAGATACTCTTTCTACATAAAATGTATTAGAGGAATTATTTTGGGTGCATTGATGTATCCTTATGAAGAAGGTAATAACTCAACCACATCATATTTGGTGTTCTGAATAAATAAATATTCGCATGATCATCATGTTGCATGAAGATGCTTAGCTTTTTCTTTCTTTTTTATTTGTCTACTCTCTAGCTATTATATTAATCAAATCCAGTTGGATGTAGTGATTTGCAAAAAAAAAGATATGCATTAACCTATTTAAATATATTTTTCATGGAGTTTATTGTTTTTTGGTGGAATCATAGTGAAATGTCATATTTACTTGGTGTTAGATTTTCAAGTTATGATACTTGCGAGTGTGTTCTTCCTTTTATAGCTGTGAATCTAGTGTACTTTTCTCTGTGAGATTGAAAGGCATATCCAAATATTGATATTCAGAACTTAATCATGTCGAACATTCTTTTCCTTGTTTTAGGAAAAATCGAAACGAGTCTTTTCCTTGTTAGGGCTTGCCTTTTAAACTATAATATAATATCACACAGCTTGCACTTAGCCATTCTTATATATGGTTATTGCTAATTTTTTCCTTTCATTTGAAACAGTTGCTTCTGCGTGGAAGTAAAATCTCAGTGTAATCTCAGTTCACCATATGCTGCACCAGAAGTTGAAGAATTTTTGGGTAAAATTGGGAAGAAATGTGATAAGAATGCGCATTTTCTGTGAAGGTTAGTTCTATTTATGGGTTTCAAGGCAGTGAGGAGCATGTTATAATATTTTGCACTGTAAGACCAAACAACAATGGCTCCATCGGCTTCCTTGCCAATCCACAACGAACTAATGTGTCTTTAACAAGAGCAAGGCATGTATTTCTTAAAAAGTTCTCCCTGTCATCTCAAATTTAGTTCTTTAATTTATAAAAATATATCCCCATCCAACAAATTCCGATATCCATTTTTTTCATACCTCAGATTTTACCTCTTGATAATGGGGGAACATAGATACTCTAGTCAACAGCCGTACAGTTTGGCAGAAACTGGTTCGCAATGCGAAGGATTGAGGATGCTTCTTTAGCAAATATGACAATAAAGGTATTTCTGAAATTTTGAATGGTTGCATGGAACTTGGATCAGAGAATAGTTCATTTCAGTTGAATAATTTCTAGGATAGTCCATTTTTTGGTGCATATATAACCTTGTATAGTTATTGAGTTTCTATGATCCATAGTTTTTTTTGTACTAGTTGAAAATTTGAGTTTAGGTAATCGGTTTTATTTAGAAATTAATATGGAATGGCAAACAAGAACATGTAGACCACTGATCATATTTAAATTGTTGTAGCAAGTAATTGTATATAGACATCTTGTTCTCAGACTCACTCTTGTTTTGATTTTTTTCAGCTATGAGTGTCGGTTCCTCGTTTATCGGCCCTGCTATGAGTGCAAGAGGGCCGACACTGTCTGGGGTTTCCCAGCAACTCCATGTGCCACAGAGGTAAGTAAATCTTTACTTTAGCATTATAACTTGGTGGACAATTTTGAATATTTTCATGAACATGAGGACATAAAGGTTCTCCACTTTGTTTCCAAGCGAGACTCAACTTGCTCAGGGATCCAAGATAAAATATAGAATGATGTTCCTAACATCAGATCTTAAGAGCAGGTGCATGCTTCTTTGATTTTGGTATACTAAGACATATCCTGAAATTTCATCAACTTTGAGACTCCAGGTTTAAATTTTTAGGAAAAGATCTTTATCTAATTAGTTTTGATGCAAGTTAGGTGTGCTTGCTAGTACTGTAATGAGATGAGTGGATGTTTATATCCTTACATGAAATCTAATGTTTTGTCTAATGTTTGATAGAGGCAGGTTGATTCAAATGTCTTGGTAGGTGAATTATCTAATCTGATAATTATATTCTTACACAATCCTCTTCACTATTACTTCCATCAAGGTCTTTATCCATAGATTGACTCATTTAGAGTTGAATGAATATTAATTAGCTATTGAATGGGTTGGGCTGGGGATTGAAGATAATCCCAAGCATCCCAACCCTATGCCCAATTGTAGGTGTTCACCATTACTTAGAAAGCCTACAAACTTCTACAGTCTCCAATTTACCATCTCCAATATAATCATCAAGATTGAGTTTAGATAACTATCTGATCAACTCATATGCAGAGCATTGGCTTCTACCGTCTTTAAAATCATCAATCAATGGCTCATGCTTTTGAACATAAGCTTAGATAAATCTATCATCTTGAGTAGATTTTCTTAATGAATCAATGGCTCAAGTAGTGCTCTATTAGTCTCCTTCTCTGTCTTTCAACGAAACCAAAACTTCAATCTTAATCAGAGCTTCAAAATCTAACTTTATCTTGATTGTTTCAAATCAATACCCCCATAATCATCATCTTCAATAGATTTGGTGTAGTCCACTTTTAATCCCGTTGAATCATAGCAGCCTTTTAGAAACATATAAATTGAGTAGGTTGAAAGAAAGGTTTAATGAACCTTACTAAGGATAAAAGACACATCTTTTGAGGTGTATGCACTTTCCCAATCCCTTGCCAAGAGTCTAGAATCCCTGCTTCAATAACCTTCCAGATCTGAAGTTGTTCTAAAAATTCTGACTGGTAGCAAGGAACAAGAAGGAGCTCTAGAAAATCAGTTGTTCCACATCAGATTGACCCATTTGGAGCTAAATGAATATTAATGCTAGCCGTTTATACCAATTTAAGTGGGCGGGGATTAAAGAGTTGTTCCAAATCAGATTTCTTAATCACTAAAGTCAAGCATTTAAATAGACCTTTAAATTCAGAGAAATGGATATAAAGACCCGTCATTTCCACAATAACAGAAAGATACTACTTCAAAAAATATAGTAGAGGCATGACTTTTTCTTAATTCTTTACCGCTGGGGAAATGATGCAGAAATTTTAGCTGAATTTCCTGAATGGGCAGATTGGTATACCTTTAAATTTAGTAGTGCACATGGAATTTAAAATTTGCTATGTTTAGCTGCTTAGAACTCCTTTCTCAAACCCCTTCTATTGTTTCAAAAATGAGTAACATTGACTATAATTTATTGACGTGCATGAGCACAACATTTACATTAATATAAGAATGACCATATAATCCAATGCACAACAGTGAGCCATATGATTGTGTCTATACATGTCTGTGACAATATGTTATCATATGTTCCACACTAAAAGTTCATTTGTGATAATTATAGGTTAGATTGTTGTTTTGCACAACTCTTTTACATGACTATTATACACAACTTTATATTTGAGCAGATATATTATTGTTTGTGGGTTAGTTGTTTTCGCAGATATATTTGTGGTTATTAGAAAGTCCCCCATCTCCTAATCCCAGAAGATTTGACTTCGAAGGGGCCGTCAAGGGTCCTCGTGATATGTGCCCATATTCTTGTAATCTTCGCAGAATAAACTAAAGGCAGTGCAAGAGGTCTATGAAAATACAAGGATATGGATTCTCTCTCTCTCTCTCTCTCTCTCTCTCTCTCTCTCTCTCTCTCTCTCTCTCTCTCTCTCTCTCTCTCTCTCTCTCTCTCTCTCTCTCTCTCTCTATATATATATATATATATATATATATATATATATATATATATATATATCACCCTATATTGTGCAAAGATAACATGCAAGAGGAGCATAAGAAGAAAGCATATGCCATTTTTTATTCATTGTCCTTACTAGAGGAAGGTGTTATGGAAAGGTAAGATGACTGAATATATTTATCTTCAATGAGGAACATTTATTTTTATTCTAAAGTATAATGTAGAAGCTTGAGCTACGGATTTTATTGGACACTCATCTCTTCCATGAGCATTCCTATACTGCTTATTGATCAGTGCAGCAACATCCCAGTTTGTCCTTCATCTCTTCTGTGATCCTTGACATACCATAATGGTCGTGAATTCAGGTCTCTCGTGTACGAGCACAAACCTAAAGGAAGTCTCGCTCCATGAAGAGCATGGATAGCTAAATCTCTATAAAAGAATTAGCATTGCTGATGATGTTGCATAGTTGCTTTTTCCAATTGAAGTTGCATACTCAAAAAGATGAACAAAGGAGCAGTTTTTTGGGGGTTTTAGGTTGGATTTTAGCATATAGTGGATTTGTCTTGGGTCTGAGAAATTTGGTGGGGGTGAAAGATGGAGAAGGGAAGAAGAATAGCCCACTTTCTGAATCTCCACTTTCTGAATCTTAACACTATCTGCTGCTTTGAAGTGTGGGGGATCTTTCTATTTCTCTGCCCAGATCGAATTTGGGTTGTGTAACTTTGACAATTTCAAGACTCATGTGATTAATTTAGACAATTGATTGAGAAATTACATTATTTCTAGGGGTGCACATGGATCGGATTGGATCGGATTTTGGCTCAATCCGTGTCCAATCCACACTTAACGGATTTTTTATTTTTCCAATCCAATCCAATCCATTAAACATGCAAATCCAATCCAATCCTATCCACCAGATTACGGATTGGATCGGATTGGTTCGGATTTTTAATACTCACCTAAGTTAAGATTAAGTTTGAAGCACACTAGACTTGATATTTAAATCATGATTCTAAAAATTGAGATTATGGATAAAAGTAAAGAAAATGTTAGTTACTTTTTGGAAAGCAAAAACTACGCTTGTTACGGATATTAGTACGAACAATCATTTTATAACTAAATATAAATAACATAATTGTAATCCATAGAAACCATTGAAGCATCACCTTAACTTTGACTAAATGAAGTTTGTATATAACAAATGGGAACTACAACTAATCTGCTTGGCTACGTATTACGAGACAGAGGACCGTGACGAAGGAGGTCTGGGACAAGAACCATGCACAACTGCATGGTGCGGGGTGAGATTCTTGGTTGCATATACACGAGGGAGGTCTGGGAGAGTCGAAGATAAGATTTATTTGTGCATGTGCGAGGGGAGCCTAGCTATGCATGCGAGCGACTGGGGACGAGGTGGGCATAGCTGAGGACGAGACGGTTAAGGTGGAGATCTGGCTACACGTGTGCGAGAGAGGTCTGGGAGAGCCGAGGACGAGGTCTGGTCACGCGTAGGGAGAAAGATTGGGTTGTGCATGCGCGCAACTGGAGACGATGACAACATCCGACGGAGATGTGTGCGTCTAAGGGTAGAGATGTGTGCGGCACGAGTGGGTGTCTTGTTTGGAAGGATCCCAAGGGTTGTTTAGGATTAGGTATTATTATTTTTAAGAAGGGTGTTTTGTTTGGAAAATTGGAAGGACTCGAAGGACATGTGTGTATGTAATGCTTTTTTCAAAACCAACAAGTGAGGTGTGTAAGGAGTTTCCAGCAAGTGGTGTGGAGTAAAGATTGAGTTGGAATAAATTTTAACTATAGAGGGAATAGCTTGAATATTAAATATAGCTTTCAAATAAAATTAAATATATGATTTGCTTTAATGATAAGAAATAAATTATCATATATTATTTATCAACGGATTAACGGATTGGATCGGATCGGATTTTGATAATAGTCCGATCCAATCCATAGATGAACGGATTTGTAAAATTCCAATCCGATCCGATCCATTGAACTTATAAATCCAAACCGATCCAATCCAATGACAACGGATTGGATCGGATTACGGATTTTATCCGATCCATGTGCACCCCTAATTATTTCTATCTTTGTAACTTATACTACTAATTTTTTATTCAACTGTCAGATTTAGGTCTCTTGACGTGGAATTTCTTCTTCTGTTACCTGATGTAACCTGCTATGTGTTGGGGATATATGGAGGATGCGGAACAATCAATCAACCAGGATAATATCCCCTATAAAACTGTCCTGCAGCAAAGATGGCACAACAAATATATGTTCCCCACACGGGAACTCAATAGCAACAATGACAAGCACAATCACAAGCAAGCAAGCAACCACACGAGACAAGATTTTTACGTGGAAACCCTTACTCAATGTGAGCAAGGGAAAAACCACGGGCAAGACCGGCAACGATTCCACTACGGTCAAATGGAGCCAAATTTCTTCTCGGTTTTGTTGCCCACAAAACCGAGGTACAAGCCACACACAAATGAATAGTTCTTCAACAAGGAACAAACTATCCCTAGCTATCTAAAATACCAAATGTGCTCGAAAACAAGGGAGATGGAGTATCTTCCATTGTGGGCTCCCGGATGGAGACCCAAACACGGCTTCGGCTCCTTGAGGTCGTTCCCAACGACCTCCTTGCTCCCCTCGAACTCGGCCAAAGAACCCCGGCCTTCCTCACAGCCCTAGCTGCAGCCCGCGTCGACGGGGGAAGGGGAAAGCCCTGCTGTGACCTCCTTCCCTCTCGACCTCTCTCTTCCTCTCACGCGTGGAGGAGAACGGCTTCCTACGAAGCCTTGCTGCTGCTCTCGTTCCGGCTGGAATGGGGGCGTTTTTCTTCTCTGGAATGGGTTTCTCCACTTTGGAATAGCTTCCCCGATTGGGGATTTGATCCCTGAAATGGGGCAGCCGATGGGGAACACCCACTTGCTAAGCAAATATCAATAGTGCCCCTGGCAATAGTCATAAATTGTTGTCCCCAAGTTAGGGCTGGAAACTTTCAAAGAATACCCAACACTATGTTCTCGATGACTAATACACGAATTTTTTGTTTCAACTCCCACTGCCTTGTGACGGGGACCGCCAGGGGACACAAGCTGTTCTAGTCTAGGAGAAACACTGATGATTAGATGATTATCATCACCTTTTGGAAACCAGAAGAATAATCAACGACAATCCCTCGGGGCACGTGCTTATTTTGCTTTGTATTTGTCATCTTTAATAAGTATCATTTTAGCTTCCTCATGAACGTTTGTTTCTGTCCTCTTGGTCGCTTTCAGCGAGTTTGTTGTCCTGTTGGTCTCCTGTCTACTTAACTTTAGCTGTGGCTACTAAAAAGCAGCAAATTAATAAAGTCCACGTGTTCTAGATCATGTATTTGGATTATTTTGTGATTTTCTTTTGATTTCTTGCAAATTCAACTCGAAGCGTCGCCCTGTACAGGTGAAGCTAGATTGTAGAATGATTCATTTAAAAGAAAGTTAAGATGACAGAAAATAGGCGTTAGATTTTCTGTCACTTAGTTCTTTGGCGACGGATATCTGTCATCAAAGTCTTTGGCGACGAGAGTTTTGGTGGCGTCTTTTCAATAACAGAATATATGTCGTTATATGCTAATCCGTTACCTCAAATAATTATTCCGTCAACATAGGTCCGTCACCTAAAATCAGTTTTCTTGTAGTGGGTAAGTGTGCAGTCATATGTTGAAATTTACATGCATAGATAATTGATTTTTATAATTTCAAATCCACTTCGAACATGATCTATAAGGTAGGATTAAAAAAATGATCATCAAAATCTAAAATATTTAAAAAGATAAATTGAATAAGATACTACAACAAGAATATAAAATAGTCAGGCTATATATAAAGTTATATGACTTACCTTATTAGAGATGCACACTATTGTTTTCGTACCTAAGCGGATACCTTATGCATTTCTGATTTGAGCGGATTCGAATGCAATATAAAGTTTTTCTGATGATGTGACAAAACCTTTTGCGGCACTATGGGCAATTTGGCAGGCAAGAAATGAACTCATTTTTAAAAATCAGAGGTTTTATCCTGAAAATGTTGTCTCTCATTGTATGGCTCTCTTGTGTTTCTGGGAGTCAAGTTAAAATCGTGGTGTACCACTACTTTTGATATGATATAAATATTGTGCGGTGACTCCTAACTCGGGAGATCATCCTCTATTTCATCAAAAAAAATATAAGTTTTTTCCTTTTCTGCAGATATCAATGCAAATATTGTTTCCATTTTTTAAGGATAGGATACATATGTGGTTATTTTTTAGATGTGGCTATAGGTATCCATATTAATGAATCTATGTGTGCATGTATCTTGTATAGACATATATTTGTGTGTAGATATATATTAAATTATGTTACATAGTTACATATATGTGTGTGTTGCATTTTGGAGTCATTTTCAAATGTATAAAAAAATATACGTTTATGTCATTTAGTTATTTATTTTACAAGTTAATTTAATCCAAGATTTTAGTTTTTGCAGTTTTATGTAATTTTGATTTATTGAGCTATCAATCTCAACTTTATAAAACTAGTTAGTCTTAATGTGTAAGTGTTAGAAGGTATTTATTATCCGTATGATAACTTATTTTATTTGTTAAATATTTTATTTGAAATATTATTATATGTTTCTATATATGTATTCATATTTCAATATATTGTGGGAGATTTTTAATCCACGAGATACATGTTTGTGTATGTGCATTGGATTTTATAATGGAGGGTAACACCAAACATCAAATATGTATATATCTATTTGCATACGTAGTTACGTTATCTTTATTATATTTAAAGTGTGAATTCCGATGCAGATACATATATTAACAGATAAAAGAAATTGCAATATCATTAAAAATGATCATGTATATAAAACGAGTACAAGTTAAATACATATAATAGAAAAAAAAGCTTTATATAGTAAGTTATATATTAGCCTACCATCATACAAATATAATACACTTTATTTTATAGAATTTAAAATAAACATAATGGAAATGGGCATAAAGTTTTGTTAGAATTACAAATAAATCTACAACTATTTAATAAATGGAGATACGACTACAAACTCAGGTATCTACTCAGATATCTATAGATATAATGTTGACATCTCTATCCATACTCATTTAAAAATGAATATAGATAAAACTGTCAAAATATGTGTAAAAATTAACTCGATAAGTCTGCTACATATAAATCTACAACCATTTGTATCCCTACATACCACTGTATTAACTATATTACTTAGTTAAAAATTATAAACTTGATAGTATTCCTTAAAATCACACAATAAAAGCATCTTTATGTAAAATGAAGAATTAACTCGATAAGTCTGCTACACATAAAAGCATCTTTATGTAAAAACATTTCACACACACACACACACCCACACACGCACGCACGCACGCACGCACGCACGCACGCACGCACGCATGTACGTATGTATGCAATCAATAAAATTCAACAAACACTAACACCTAAAATAACATAATGGTAAAATAAATCAGACCAATAATACATCAATAGTTTCCCCCCCCCCCCTCCAGAAACAAAAATTACGGACTTCGTCCTAGTGTAACCGTGTAAGCCACCCTATCCGTTAATGTCGCCATATAATATAAATAAGTATTTTACATAATTGAATAGTATTTTGCATAATTAAATTTATATTTTATTTTTAAATGTTATCTTGTTTAAAATAAATGATATATTCCTACTCGAGTTTTTATTTTGCAGTATAACATACAAAATTTACAAATAGGAGTACTCATTTCACATAAAATCATTGTAGCTTAGGTATGATAGCACCAAACAATATTAGATGAAAATGCAAAATGAATAGATATATTGGTAATCAACATTTCATTCAACTGAGCATCACACAAAATTTACAGAATGGAATACGGATTTTAAATAAAATCATTGGAGTTTACAAAAATCTGCTCTAGATCATGTTTGCAAAAAAAAATGTTATCGACATTGATGAAATAGGTATCGACAAAAAAAACTAAATATGAACAATCAATATGAAATACTAAATAAATTAAAATTTAAAAAGGAAAAGGATGACCTGTATATATGTAAATATTGTCGTAATTGTGAATTCCTGTGAATTTTATATTGGTAGTTCGCTGGTGGCAAATTATATTTTCAATAGTGGTGGGTGTGATTAAATAAATAAGTTTCTTATGTTCATAATAGTGTTCTCTTCAAGATAGTTGTAAAGTAACAGTTTTGCTTTCTTAAGTAAGACTTTTTTTAAAAATAAATACTAACTTAATCGTAATTAAATAGATGTGTATGGAAATAAAAAATTTAAAATTTAGGCATAAATCGGCACCTGAGGTGTGCCGATTTTGGAGAGAATGTCCAAAACGACACCTCAAGTGTCGATTTGGGTGTGGGCTTTTGCACTCCACTTCCACCATTTTGCATTCATGCCCTATCCCAAAAATTATTGATACAAATAATCCTCCCCATTTATAGTATTAAAAGTAACTATTTAAAGGTACTCTTCCACTTCATGCATTTATTTTATTATTCTTATAAAAGTTAGTTCTTAATTTTATATGTACAGTAACGGAAATTAACTTTTTGACATTAGATAACATACCAATTTAGATTTATTGTATATATATATTTATTTATTTATTTATTTATTTTGACGTATATGAAGAAAATAAGGTTCATTTTTTGCGAATGTAGACATGAATATGATAGTTTTTTAGATATATACACAATTATATAATTTTTTTGATATAATTATGGATATCTTTGAGACATATACTTGAATATTTTCAAGAGTTATGCATTGTCTATCTCAAAAAATGTGACAAAAATAAAAAAATATTAGTATTTGTCTATACAAACATATAACTAATACTTGTTTCTGTGTTTATATCAAAAAAAGAAGATGGTATATGGATTTATCTTGGTTTCCGTAAATATGAAATGTATCAGACGGATACAATTGATCTAATCTCTTTGTTACAAAACAAAGTGATATATGTATTTGTTTCAATATATGTAAAAATAATTTGAACTTCTTTTATTTTATATAGCCACATTCGTTAGAAAATTAAATATTTCTATCTATTAAACTAAAAATACATATCAATATCCACTTAAAATTGTATACGATACTATGTGTAAAAAATTATCCAATCTTATTATTTTGATAACAAGCATAACGAACTTACACAAAATATTTATCTGTATCCAAATATCTATATGTATAAAATCTAAATGTATCGTAGATTCAAAAAGTTAATTTTTGTTTCTATAATTATGAAATTAAGAACTAACTAACTTTTATTAGGATTATAAAAATGAATGCATGAAGTGAAAGAGTATCTTTAAATATAGTTAATGTTAATACTATTAATGGGAGGGTTATTTGTATCAATAATTTTTGGAATAAGGTATAGATGCAAAATGGTAGGAGAATAGGGCAAAAGCTCCCACCCAAATCGGCACTTGAGGTGCTGTTTTGGGCATTCTCCCCAAATCGGCACCTCAGGTGCCGATTTATGCCTAAATTTTTAATTTTTTTATTTCCATACCCATCTATTTAATTTCGATTAAGTTGGTATTTATTTAAAAAAAGTCCCTTCTTAAGTATACATCACATTTGTTACCTCTAGCAGCCTTCTGTTATTTGAATGCTATAAAATATTTTTTGGGATATTTACACCCATAACCTTGAGTAACTTCGTAATTACCTCAGGAACCCTCCATGATCACAAATTACATCCAGAACCCTGAATAACCGCTCCGTTTTACACCTATAACCTTCAGTCACTTTAGTTCATTAACTCAACCAGATAGTCGAGTTAATCTAACACAATCCCTGATCTAACGGCTGAGATTAATCAAAATAAAAAAGAAAGGAAGGAGAGGAGGAGGTGGGTTCGATCCTGGAGCTTTTTTAGGAAGTGGGGCGGCAGGCAGTGACATGGGTAGGTGGGCAGAGGTGTGCGTAGGGGAGAGATCGACCCTTGGGGGGGGGGGGACTTGCGGGTACGCGTGCGGGGGAGGGGGAGCGGCTGCATCTTGCAGGCGCACGCGGGGTGGGGGCCTGGAGTTTGCGGTGCACGTGCGGGGAGGTGGGGCGACTGCAGCTTGCGGGCACGGGGGGCAGCTGCAGGGCGCACGAGGGATGGTCTGGATCTTGGGGGCGAGCGGGGAGGCTGGCCTGGAGCTTGCAGGTGCAACGGGGTGAGGGGGTTTCTGCATCATGCGGGCACGTGCAGGGTGGGGGCCTGGAGCTTGCGGGCGCGCACGCGGTGGAGGGGGGCAGCTACAGCTTGCGGGCGCGCGGGATGGGGGGCATGAGTTTGCGGGCGTGCACGCGGGGGAGGGGGCAGCTGCAACTTGCGGGCACGCGCAGGGTGGAGGGCCTGGAGCTTGCAGGCGCGTGCACGGGGGGAGCTGCAGCTTGCGCACGTTGGGGGCTGGTCTGGAGATTGCGGGCGCAACAGGGGGTGTTGGAGCTTGCAGGCACAACGGGGGAGGGGGGTTCTGCAGCTTGCGGGCGCATGGGAGGGGGGTTGCAGCTTGCGGACGCGCGCGCACGGGGAGGGGTGACGGCTGCAGCTTGCGGCGGGGGGGGGGGGGGGGGGGGGATGGTATGGAGCTTGCGGGGAGGCTGGCCTGGAGGGGGGCTGGAGCTGCAGGCGAGGGCAGGGTTTGGAGGCTTACAGGGGGTGGAAGCTGGAACTTGCGGCCGGGCAGAAGGGGTAGGGGGGCTTGCGGGCGGAAGGGAAGGAGGAGGTTCGGCGAGGGGAGGTAGTCGGGAGGAGGAAGGGATCCATTCGTAAATAACAGAAATTTAAAATGCTTAAAATGTAAAATACTTCACGGATACCGTCATATTTAACGGAAAATTTGATAGAAGTTAACTCGAAGTTATGACTGTAAGAGTTAATCACTATTCAAGGTCCTGGATGTAATTCGTGATTATGAAAGGTTTGGAGTAATTAAGAAATTACTCAGAGTTATGGACGTAAATATCCCATATTTTTTTAATTTAACATTTTCTGTACAATACATATTTTCCAACTGCTACTGATTTACCCTTTAATACGACATTATCCTACCAATGACCAATTGTACATAAAACATGTTTCCCTTTCAGACATCGTCATCCAATAATTGCAAGTTACCATTTTGGGATTTACAGAATTTGAATGGACGACCTTTCCATTATAATGAACCATATACGTGTTTTTTGGAGTTGTTCGAGAGAGAAAAATAATTTCATTCTATGCAAAAGGTTCATCTACATCAAATAATGTGACGTTGTATATAATGAAATTACACGCAAGAAATTTAAATGAATACATGAGGGTGTTTTCCCGAAATATTGTGTGCATTTAATTTGGCCTGTCCTGCGATAATTGATCAACTCTATGTGGTAGCATTCATATGTGGGTACTACATCTCCGTTTCTTCTCGCTTTGAACATATAAACTATAAAAGAGATTTCATTTAAAATTAATTCCATCTATCTTCAAAAATACAATAAAAATACTCAATCTATTTTTAAGAATATATCCCCACTTTAATAGATTTATTCTTCTTAAAAAAATATTTGTTGATTTTAAATCGATGCTCCTCAATTTTTTTTCGAATACTATGTGGTGCATATAAAAACTAATAATAAAATTCACTTGTCATAAGATTGTATCTGTTAGAAAATGCATTTGTTCTTCTATTATAACCCCACAGGGGTATTTCCGTATTTTGCCACCGTACTGCACTCTCTAGGGTTTTCCTATATAAGGACCCCTAGACCCATTGGAATTGATATACAAAAGTTTACATTTCCCAACATGGTATCAGAGCACTAGATCAATGACCTAGGAGATCCGTGTCGCTTCCCCCGCCCCTCCCTCTCTCAACCTCCATTGGAGCGCCGCCTCCCTTCTCTGCGATTCTCCATCACCCTCGACGGCACCGCTCTTCGTTCTCTACACCTCTGCCGCCATCGCCCCCCACGCCCCTTTCGCCTGACACCATCGCCCCCCACCCCCTCTTCGCCCATGTCGCCCCACGTCCCCGTCGCCCCACGCCCCACGACCCTGTCGCCCTAGACGCCATCGCCAACCCCCGACGCCATCCCCGCACCCATGTCCCCCCCATTCCCGCGTCAACGCCATCGCCGCGCCCCCCATCCCTGCGCCTATGCGCCACCCCCCCCCCCCCCCCCATCCCCGGGCCCCCATCCCCGCGCCCTCTTCCCAGCATCGCCCGATCGACCTCACCTCTCCCGCCAGTCCTCCACTCCTCCCACCAGGCCTCCACTTCTCCGCCCTACTCTTGCCCCTGTCGATCCTTTTGCGCCTACTTCTGCACCCGCCAGGTCCTCCTACAGGCGCCCTACTCCTGCCAGGTTCCTCCTCGCCGGGACCCTGCCCCTCACCCTCGACGGCGCCCGTCCACATCAGACCCCTCGTCTACAGGAGCTCCTCCTCAAGGCCTCTGCTTCGTCAAGGCCTCTGCGATTCCGCAAAGCCTGCCCCTGCCCCTGACTCGCTACGTTTCCCATGCATCCTATGCTCCAACGGCCCGACCAAAGATTGATGGTTTGCTAATTGTGTATGACCTCTAATATCTCCGCATAAAAGAGGGATTCTAGTTGCTTTGGTCCGAAACGTGAATTGAGATCTCATTCAAAGAGAAAGATAGCTAATATATGGACTTTCTCCGCTCTAACGAAGATTATGGTCCTCGTCTTCTCCGAGGAAGAAGCGAAGGGCTTTGATCCTCATTGGTGCGTAATCCCACCACTGATAAACACCGGAATAAGCAATATTCACCGGTCCAAGAGCACCCCCTCGAGTCAAGGCTTCTACAGCCAAATGGCTCAAATCGACAATGAAGCATCTGAGGCAGCATCAATCGAGGATACACGACAGAAGGAATTGTGACATCTACAAACTTCACCTTCAACAAGCTACGCTTGATTTCAATAATCCTTTCTTTCTATCTTTCATCATGTCTCTTTCTCATCGGCTAAAAAAACAAGAAGAAAATCAAAGCTTTGACAAAGTGAAAACTCTCGCTGATTTTCTAATCAGCCTCTTTCATTCATGTGTTAAGCACTCCACGAAAGTCAGGTTTGCTGCCGGCCATAATCTCAGGAAATGTGTTAAGCACTAATGTTTCTGCTAAATTCTAAGCCCAGTTTCTAAGATGCCGTTGAAGGATTCTCCTTTTTTTCAGGATTTCTAATGCGGGACTTTCGCCCGGGGTTCTGACTTGAGAAGATGAGAATCAGATCTTGAATAATCTCAAACCCTACTCTTTTTTCTGGGCAACAAGGGTCTGTAAAGACATGTGGACTGCCTATCTGCTCTGTCTGCTTTTCTTCCACCTAGGCCCCCCGATCCAAGGGTAATATATAGTGGGGCCACTGGGCTTTTTCGAGGTGTTCAGTCTTCACTCTGTAAACACCCCCTCAACTGATTTGTCTTACAGAAGGAAAGCATTTCTTATAGCTTCCTCCTCTCACCCGCTGTGTCTACCTTTCCCGGACAAGCAAGGCACCAGGATTTGTCAGGTATGGGATTTCAGGGCTCAGAGAAGTACAGATAAGAAAATAGCCTTTATATATCAAAAAGCAAAAAAGAAAGATCAGAAATGGAATTCACCAAATAGACCCCTCGGCGTCTATGACCTGGGTCCTCAGTCACAAGCCGGAGGTAGGATATTCAAAAGTAGTAGTGGTTAGCCCTGATTAGCTGGATGAATTGCGATGCCCCTGAAAAAGAGACCCCACGTTAATTAAGTACTAGAAATGACATATTAGTCTCTTGAATAACTAGCTTTTGAAACTCGCTTACCACGGTCGCCAATTTCTCTAGGGCCCAGCTATAGCCTAGTATATAAAAGACGGCTTGCTCGCTCCTGGCTTATACGATGTTCTCCACTCTCGTACCCCACTAGATAAGCTCTAACCTTCTCCCTTCCTTCGTCTTAGCTCTGCCTGTCTGTTACTTCTCTTTCTTTAGCTAACCGAAATCGACTTTTTGACCACTGCGGCCACCATGGCATCTGCTCCTGCGTCTTCGGACTCCAAGCCCCTATACCCTACCTCATCTATGATGGTACAGGGCACCTCTATTAAACGAAAGGGATCGGAGAACTACGTACTATGGTCTCGATCCTTCAAAATATTCATTGGTGGCCAGCGCAAGATCTACATTCTCACTGCCAATCCGCCTGCCGAGACAGACGCCAACTATGACACCCGGTACGTCGACAATTGCCAGGTAATCACTTGGGATGACGAATAGTGTTGATCCTAATATTGCGTCAAATTTGCTCTACAAACAACTGCAAAAGAAATGTGGGAGAGTCTTGAGAAAACATACTCCCAGAAAACAACCAAATCCAGGCTTTCTGACATTTACACAAGGATTTGGCCTGCAAATCAAGGAGAAACATCCTTAATAGAATATTATAGGCTCCTGACAGGGTTATTTGAAGAACTGCTTATATTTCAAACATGCCTGTTGTGACAAGCAAATAGGTGAAAGAGCAGAATGGCAGGTGTACCAATTTCTCTCAGGTTTACACCCTCGATATAAACCTGTCAAAGACCAATTCTTGACGGCGGCTGCCCTACCATCCTTGAAACTATTTTTGGCAGACTACAGAGCTGGAGACACCGAACCCAACTCCCACTGCAGACACTACTGCTCACTTTGCAGTAGGACGTCCACCTTTCCAAGGAGGACAAGGCTGTATGTTTGGACGTGGACGAGGACGAGAGCAGGGATGTGGACGTGACTTCGAACGCGGCCGTGGCCGTGACTTTTCTAATGCTCGTTACCCAGCATGCATTCATTGTGGCCACTGGAACCATCTGTCTGACAAATGCTGTGTCACCTTTGGCATGCCTAAAGCCAATAATGCATATGAGGCAACACCTTCTGACAACAGTTATGATACTATGGAGACCTCTCATGCTCAGTCTCCCACAAGATGCTCCAATAACTTTTACTACTATAGAATATGCTCATCTTTGCCAACTCCTTCAGAACCCAGTTGTCGACACTACAACTTCAGGGCCTACTGCGACTCTCGCGGCTACCACAGGTACGATTGCCAGTTCTGCCTCTACCTCTAGCTCTACTTCTACCTGGATCATCGACTCGGGCGCCTCAACCCACCTCACAGGCGCTGTAGTCTCCTCAGCTCTCCCAGGGAACCCTCTACGGTGAAGCATGTTCGTGTGGCCAATGGCGCCTACTCACCTATCACTAGTGTGGGGACCATGGAATTTAGCCCTAAACTTAGCTAACGGATGTTCACTGTGCTCTGTTTTTCCCCCTCAGTCTACTGTATGTTCACAAATTATGCACAGAACTCAATTGCCGTATGATATTTAAATGATTTATGTTGTTATTTTCAGGACATCCGGATGCGACAGATCTTTGGTGGGGGACATGAGAAGAACGGTTTATATTATCTTGATATCCCTTCCATCTCTGGTTTCGCTGGCGCACTTCCATCTCTGTTGATCCTCTTCTCTGGCATCTTCGTCCGGGTCACCCCTCTGCTAAAGCTCTTTCCTTAATGTTCCCTGAACTGTCCATGCTTAAACCCTTCGAGTGTGAGGCATGTCAGTTTGGAAAACATCACCGTGCATCTTTTCCTACTAGGACTGAACCCCGCCGTACTATGTCTTTCTCATTAATTCATTGTGATGTTTGGGGACCTTGTCCTGTCCGACCATTGGTGGACAACCGCTATTTTGTTGTCTTTGTGGATGATTATAGTAGGTCATCCTAGGTCTATCTTCTTAAAGAACGCTCAAAAGTCAATAAAATGTCAAAAGTTTCTTTGCTTATGCCAAAAATCATTTTCATCTAATATTCAGATCTTTCGCTCTGACAATGCCTTGGAGTTTACTCAACGAGATCTGTCTGATTTCTTTGCTTCCAACATGGGACAATACATCAAACCTCTTGTCCTTGTACCTCTCAGCAGAATGGGGTTGCTGAACACAAGCTTCGTCATCTCTTA